>JAUMHI010000037.1:11470455-11502641 GCA_032359435.1 Enteromius unitaeniatus | reverse complement strand
CTGATTGGTTGTAGATTCGTCCAGTAGTATACAGAGGCATCTGATGGACGCAGGTTAAGCCCGCCTCCCAGAAGGCATGTAGTAAGGTAGCTTGGCCAGACTAAGCTCCTATGAGCTTTAAAGTCGCGGAAGCCAGGCTATAAACTGACATATTTCTGAGTAAAACTGAACATGAAATTGATTTGATTGTCTTTCATATCCACAATGTGAAAATCATGAAATATGTGCAATAGGGCCAAGGATGTACATCATTTCCATGTTGACTTTTTAAAATGTGGTCTGAAATTGTGTAACAGGTCATTATTTTGTCCTCTTCTAGGTGATCCAGGTCGTCCATCCACACCTCATCCACCAGGTATGTTTAACAACATTTACATTGATCTTCATGACGTTGCAAAAGAGACAAGGACACATACATTTCATAATTACATTCAAAAGCTCTCCAATCTCTGTTATTCCTGTCCTCCCTGGACAGGCAGCTTTATGAAGCTTTGACTGTGAACAGAGGCAGCACTTTATTTCTGCCTGGTTAGGCAGAATAGATCCTCATCAAATCGCTCTTTTTAAGACAATGTGCACGTGGGCGTATGGCTTTGGGCTTATTTGACAGCATCAAATGGATTTCGGAAGAAAGGAAATATCGTCGTTTATGAAATAATCCCCTCATAGTTATTTCATCCTTGTGCTGGTGTGCGTGCCGGCGTTTGGTGCCTTTCCTCATTTTCTTATGTCCTTTTTTCTTTTTATTTAGGCTGAATAGATGCTGACAGAGGAAGAGAGGAAGGAATAGACTTCAAAAAGGATGATGTTATACATACTTTATTTAGATTAGGCGTGTAGATGATATGGGCTGTGAAATATGGCTGATGTCTCGGGTCAGTGTCTTTTATTGTGGTGGAGGAGATGAGGAGAAAGCATGCGTTTCTGGTTTTCTGTCTACATCTTGTCTCACACACATCTCCGTGGCTTGAAACGGAGCCTGAGAGGTGTGTGTGAATGTGTGTAAATATGGTCACTAACAAGATTACAGGCCGTAAGTGAGAGGGTGATGAGTGGAAAAGGAACATGTTGCACATGTTTTAAGAAGCTATGTTTAAGAATAACACTCTCACACCCACACAAACCCACCGCTTTCCAGAAACCAGGATTCTGCTTTCTTGTGGGTTTGTTAAACAGACCACTTTGCTTGTTATTTAGCCTGATTGTTCGGTTGGGTTTATAATGTTTATTAGCCGCTTTTAGCCCAACACTGCAAGCTTAAGTACAGGACTTGTGGCTTTCCAGTGGTTTGTGGGGATGACGTAAACGTAGGCTCGCCTTGTGGAGATGTCGACTACGACGCTAACAAATGTTGTGCAAATTTGCTAGTAGTGCTAGCCTGTTTGGCTTTTTGGTTTCCTACCACATGATCATGATTTTATTGTGCATGGTTCATCAGCGTACGTCACATTAATCATTGTTCAGCTATTTTTGACAAAAACCAGTCATTTCAAAAGAAATCCGCACGATCAAGTGTTACTGTGAAAAATTCCCTCACACAGATTTCGCACACACTAAACAAAAAGTGACTTCTGTGTGAGTTGTGCTTCATATTTTGCTACACTATTGATATCAGACAATACACATTTCAAAGAAATTTTGCTAATGACGAATAAGATTGTTTCATACTACATGCTTAGCTTCTCTGCTAACTTGCAAATATGGCTAATCGGTAATGCTAAGCAGTAGCATTGCCTTAGCAAAACCAAAACCACACAGGTCTTACTCTATTGTCCTTCTCTAAAATAAAGTAAAGGAGTTGCACATGCGGTTTAGTATTGCATTTTAAGATTTCTTGGCCAATGCTATTGTAGTATCCGATATATACTGACATCTGTTAGTGTGGATGTAGCATCACACAAAATCGGTGCATTTTATTTACTAATTTCATACAGGCCCTCTAAAATGTTCCATGCTGATTTCACCAATAGAAAGCACATTATTTTACTGAATATGCTTTTTTGATGTTTGCTTTATTTTGAACGTAATTAAAATATAAAAAAAAACAGTATGGCATTATAATACAACAATAACAGAGCTAAGACATTATGAAAATGTCAATGTACAGGTACATGTCAGTGTATTTCGAGTAACTATGATTGTTTATGTCACCGTTGCTGTATGTACAGTATATTGTGTAACTGATTTTTAGTAATGTGCAAAAATGATCACAGGTAATTGTACTCTTTCTATCACTAACATTAATTATACTAGTAAATAATGGTTATTGCTGGGATTTCACTACGCAGTTCAGCGCAATGCAGTAGTCAGTCATTTTGGGCCTGCATTAATTGGAATAAAGTCCCATGAAATCCTGGTGACTATTGCAGAAATAGCCTATTAGTCACCTACTTTGATTAATTAGTTCCATAACTGAATATGTATGATTAATATGGGGGTTAAATATATATATTAGGGATGCAACGGTTTTCGGTTCTTTATCGAACTGTTCGGTTCACCCTGTTCGGTTCGGTGAACTGCGATATTTCGGTAGCCTATTTGAGGCATTAAACATTCATTTTAATTAAAATGGGCATTTTCTGTGTATTAAGTGCATAGACAATGAGGCGATAGTCAGAACTTCTCAAGACTAGTGATGGGTCGTTCTTGAACAATTCGTTAGTTTTGTGAACGAATCTTTAATGTGACTCCGGAAAAACGAATCGTTTCAAATCGCTATGCGGCTCAGGCTGCACAGGTTAAGCTTATAGGGCTGTCAAGTGATGAACGAACGACTCAAAAAATCCGAAGCCTCGAGAGACGAACTAATCTATTCTGTTTTCGGCTTAGGCTGCATATGTTAGCGTTACCGGTGCTGTCACGTGATGAACGAACGACGGCGGTCACATTATGTAAAAGGAAGAAAAATAAATAAATATATATATACAGTGGGTACGGAAAGTAGAGACCCCTTAAATGTTTCACTCTTTGTTATATTGCAGCCATTGTATACATTAATAAGGAAAAAAATAATGTATACACCCCATGTTGACAGAAAAACACAGAATTGTTGACATTTTTGCAGATTTATTAAAAAAGAAAAACTGAAATATCACATGGTCCTAAGTATTCAGACCCTGCATGGAGTTTGCTAAAAAACACCTGAAGAACACCAAGACGGTAAGAAATGAGATTCTCTGGTCTGATGAGACCAGGAACAAACTTTTTGGCCTTAATTCTAAGCGGTACGTGTAGAGAAAACCAGGCACTGGTATTTGCAGCCAAATACAGGGATATCCTGGATGAAAACCTTTTCCAGAGTGCTCAGGACCTCAGACTGGGCCGAAGGTTTACCTTCCAACAAGACAATGACCCCAAGTACACAGCTAAAATAACAAAAGAGTTGCTTCACAACAACTCTGTGACTGTTCTTGAATGGCCCAGCCAGATCCCTGACATAAAAGCATCTCTGCAGAGACTTAAAAATGGCTGTCCACCAAAGTTTACCATCCAACCTGACAGAACTGGAGAGGATCTGCAAGCAGAAATGGCAGAGGATCCCCAAATCCAGGTGTGAAAAACTTGTTGCATCTTTCCCAAAAAAGGCTGTATCAGATCAAAAGGGTACTTCTACTAAAAACTGAGCAAAGGGTCTAGGACCATGTGATATTTCAGTTTTTCTTTTTTAAGAAATCTGCAAAAATGTCAACTATTCTGTGTTTTTCTGTTAGTATGGGGTGCTGTGTGTACATTAATGAGGAAAAAACTGAACATAAATGATTTTAGCAAATGGCTGCAATATAACAAAGTGACAAATTTAAGGGGGTCTGAATACTTTCTGTACCCACAGTATGTATGACTGGAGTCTCTATCTTCATATTTGTAACATAATTTTAAACAAATTCATCAAACACACTTTTTCTTCAGGCTTTTTATTTTTTTTACACTGGAAAAAAACAGTATATATGTATTTTTTTTTCAGTCGTACTGAGACTATGTCTCTGATTATTTAATTGAAAGGAGGAAAAAAGTTATTATTTACCCTCATGTTACCTGTAAGACCTTTGTTAATCTTTGGAACAGATGTTTGATTAAATCTAAAAGCTTTATGACCCTGCATACACAGCAGTGCAACTAAACATTTAAGGCCTAGAAAGGTAGCAAGGATATCATTAAAATAGTCCATGTGAAATGCATCATGTTACTGTCATGAATGCACGTCAAAGAAATTGTTGCATTAAAAACATTATTTTTGTTTCCTTTGTGTAGAAAAAGTATTTTCAGCTTCTTAAAAGTAAGGTTGTACCACTGATGTCACATGGTCTATTTTAATAATATCCTTACTACCTTTCTGGGCCTTAAACATTGGGTGAACCATCCCATTAATGCATCCAATTTCAAGACAGTCTCCAACATACGTAAATTTGCATTTTGACATGAAAAGATTGTTTTGTTTTTTGTTTTGTTTGTTGTTTCTTGTACTATTGTTGTTGTTTCTTATTTTCTTACGTTATAGTTTTTGCCCTTCTGCCCCTGCTAGAGTAAAATAAACAAAAACAAAAGGAGAACTTTGACCTAATTATATTGAGCAAGAAACACCGGAAATTCAAACTTCATGTATGCAGTTTTATTCCTTTATTTAACTCACTTTTAAACGCATGCACAAGAAAACCGACAGTTTTTTCATTAATACGAACACCACACGTAATTCCACTTTCATTAATCTCAACCAACAGATAATGTCTGTGTTGTAAATATCTGCAGTTAAAGTGCAGAAAAGGTGGTAGCCCTAAAACAGGATGTGGTGATGTCTCAAACAGGAAGTAAAAACTGGTAGATAAAATAATGTCACGTGGAATGGTTGCCTGTCTTCTCATTTGACTCACAGACCTAACCGTTTTTTTCCCCGCTCCTTCTTCTTCTCCTCTTAACAATTTATGACAAAACAGCATTTCCACTTTAAGATGGCCATTTTAAGATGAAAATGTTCCAAGAAACGTGATGAACAGTTGGTAAAGTTTGCACCAGACTGTACTATCTGTGTTATAAAATACTAAGTGAATTATGGTTCAATAAGCTTTTTTGATGACAGAGACCTGGGCTTCCACAGCAATTATTACAGAAAATATTTATTTAGACTAATAAATAATACAAATGAATGTGTAACTCAGTGAAATAACTTGAGTAACACTTATAACATACAAGTAAGTACATGGAGTTAATTAATATTACTTAGTACTTCAATTGTATGATTACACAAAGCCACCTTAAAAATAAGGTGTAACTTGTACACTTTGTTATTAGGGCTTTTAGCATTACTGTAATCAGTATTATAATATGTAGCTTTTTATATTGTGTTGTTATATTTAAGCAATATTTAAATATGACCATCGTCATTTAAACAAATGATTATTTATTCTCATACAAATACAATGAACAATGGGAAATGGATGACTAATAGTTCTGGAAAGTGCAAAAACATCAGTGACCTCTGACCTCCTCTTGTTAGTTACAGTGCATACTAAGCAACAGACTAATTCTAAGGTTAGTACGCTCCAGATTACGCGTAAAGCTTTATTGATAGGCCCACTTAACTATTTTAACCGCGGAATTCAACCTTAAAACTAGAGAACATATGCCATTTTAATGTTGTTGGCGCTTGGTATCATAACACGGAGTTATAGAGACCCGCCTCTATAAAAAAATCTATTAAAAAAATTCACAAGAAGCATAAAAGCGCCAGGTAGGCCTATTCATTGCGCGGAAAAGGTTGCATACGTTGGGTCGGATATTACACAGAAGAGTTTCGTATAGAGATGAGGCGGAGAGAGAGAGAGAGAGAGAGAGAGAGAGAGAGATTGTGAGGGGCGGAGGAAAGAGTGCCTGTTCTCAGCGCTTATCACGCTCAGAGCAGTGCAGAGAGACAGTCGGAGTAACAGCGTTTGCTCACTCACTCAACCAGCCGCATTCTGTCCGAGCAAAGCCCGAGCCGCCCGAGCTTCAAGCATGGTCTCTATAATCTCAGACCTGGACCCTCTCAAGAGCTGGAACGTGTTAAGGTAAGCCCTGAGCCGAACATGCCGAGTGTCTCCATCTCGCCCGCGCTGAGGACGCACTCCTTCCCTCCGCTCGAGTGTTGTGAGAATCGCGTAAGGCTGCGCGTGCCATTTCAGCTCGAAAAAGTGTGTGGGACTTTTTTTTTTTTTTCCTCGAGTTCGCACATATACTGTCATGTGTCTGACGCATGGAGCGTCTTATTAACCCCTTGAGCGACCAAACCCTCCCCCGAGCGCACCGGGAATGAGGAGTCTTACCGGATCGGGCGCGTCTCATCTCATCTGTGATGCGGGATGATGGTGCTGATGCTGAGAAGACGCGGTGCGCATCGATGCGAGATTTATATAGGACACTTCGTTTATGCACTTTAAATCTATCGACTTGACATTTTGGGCTGTTTCTTTTTTCCCTTTTATTTTTTAGGATCTTGAAATGACACATGGTGTTGCGCATCTCCTACTGCGCAAACAAATGCGCGGCTTTGAAGTTTTCTTCTTCGTTTTACCTTAGTTTAAACACTGCTGGATATTTACCAAGCTCGTGTCAAAACTGAGCTACCAAGACTAGGCGTTATAAACAGCAGACCCTAACACTATAACCTATATATTTGGAGATTTAAAGTCATTTTGGAGCATCGCAGCTGCTTTTAAAGTGCCTAAAATGCTAAATACGCAGCTCGCCGTAGGGCTTGAAACGGCCATTGTGTTAAGTCAGTTCTCTGAGTTTTTTTTTTTGAGGAAGTATAGAAGGGCAACTGAAACCACAGAGAGCATGTCATGATGTCAAATCGTTCCGCATTACTTCTCGGAAACGCACTTTCAGAGGACAGCATTATGACCCTAAAATAAGGCTTATGTTATATTATCTTAGCTTTTGCAAAAGTTATTTCAGATTTTTCTGATAGTCTGCGTAATGTAATAAATAAATATTTTAGTCAGCTGTTGAACGTTGAGCTCCATCTCGCATGTTGTGGACAAGTGCGTAAGAGGTTCACTCAGAATCACTGATAGCTCTTTAAAAGCATTCATGAAGATATTTGTAATAAGGGTATGAAGAGCGAACTATAAATACTCGGGATCTTCATATATAGTTCAGGATTCTGGGTTGTTGTAAATTGGGGCGCCGCTGTATTCCACACTGAATTATGAAAATAGATCAAGGGTATAAAGATGACACGCTGTGCTCTCTCAGAAGAAGTGTTATTTTTGGTCAATTATTTATTCCGATAAGCAGGTCACAGCTCACATTGCACCAAAATGCATATACGCGTCCACATGCGAAAATGCACATTTTGTTGAATGTCTTTAAATGTGCGAATCCCATATTGATACATACTAGAACAGACACAAATGCACAGTCCTGTTTTAATAGCCTTACTGTGTAGGTGACAGACTACTGCTGCATTTAAGTAGACATTTCCAGATCGATGTAGCACTATTAGTCAGTATGTTCCTTTTCTTTCTCTCTGACTGACACTCACAATCACGGTTCCACCCCGGAGCTGTCCGGGGCATAATCTTCTGTTCAGAGCGGGAGAAAAGGGGCTGATGGGGGATGTGTGATGGATCGCTATTTGTCTTTTTCTTCTTTATTAGTGTGGAGCCTCTATATTAGCCAGAGGAGCAGCTGCCGGACCGCCTTAATAAAGACCAGCTTAAGTTTTCCTGTCTTTCTGTTGCGTCTCTCTCTTACGTGGCTCTAGGGTACTCAGTGGCATTCTTTACAGCCTAATGAAGCCACCAGACAACCCAGAAATCTGATGTCTAATGAGCACACACTCGTGTGTGTGTGTGTATTTGTGTTGCATCCGATTAACTTTGTCATTATCTCTCCTTTAGTTCAAACCCTTTTCTTCTGTCATCCTTTATTTGAGTAAAATCTGGGGAAACGGACTGAGAAAGCAGATAAAAATGGAGCCAGAAATAACTGTGCTATCTATTAAGTAGATTTTTCCGGGCGCAACTTTGACGCGCTGTGCAAACAAAAACTCCAGCATCTGCGTTTTCCTCAAGTTTCTAGAATCGACACCTCTAAACATCTCGTCGTCAGCTCGCAGCAAATATATCATCTTGGATTGCGTCTGAATATGTCACATCGTAATGATAGCGCATTTTTATTATGATCCGTGCAGTGGAAATTTCCGATGTGCTTCATTTCTTTTTAGGGCTCCGCTCTCTGCGGGATCACTCTGTCATGATCCCACTTTTCCTTCAGAAGGGCTCGATGCATTTGTAACACGGATGCCGTTTAAACGATAGCTTTGCAAATTTATTTCAGCTGCTTTTGCATTGAATACATTTTTTTGCAAAATAAGATGAATGAATGTAAACATATTAGTGTGATAATAGTGTTCTATCTAATCTGTTTTTATCTATCTAGCCGTTCTCTGCTTCTGTAATTGTGTTCACCTCTGCAACTCCTTTACCTTTCTCTAACTTTTGCGCGAATACGAAGCCAAGAGATGCAGCTTCGTTCTGTCACTGCAAGCAACAAGAACAAAAATACCATGGAACTCATGTCCGCCCACACAGACACACACACAATGAGTCATAAGCACATGCATAATGTTCTAACACACACATACAGGCACACAACAGCCTCTCTGTCACGCTGACACGCACACTGTGCTCTGCGCGCTTCGGAAGGCAGGTTGAGTCGGTAATGAGAGGCAGCATGCTTATTAATACCACTTGATTACATTGAAAATTACTTTAAATAACAATGACAAGTTGTTGCCTTTATTGAATTAGCAGAGAGGCAGGCGGGGGAGATGATTTGATTAGAGGCATATTTAAACACCAGATTTGGTGTTCTTGTGCCTGATGGCAGGTAAACTTGGTTACATCCTTCTGTCTTTCACTCGTTTTAGCAGAGCAAGAAATCAACTTGTTTTTAGGCCAGAGAGAGAGAGAGAGAGAAAGAGAGAGAGAGAAGCGCTAGTTGAGAGGCAATGGAGTGGCAAGCATCCGTCTTTAGCAGTGGGTGACCTCTGACCTTTGCAGTGTTGGTTTTAATGAACGCTGTTAGCGGCAACGGCTCCGAGTGTGTGTTTAAGCCTCTGCCCAGGACGCATCCATAATTATCTGGCTGAGTGGCTTTTCTGTGCGCGTGTGTGTGGGTGGGTGGCTCATGCCGTTAGCCTGTCCCTTATCCCCGGCATTAGCGGCTGGCTGCAGACAGTGGCGCACAGACGGGCGGCGCAGATGAACGGCATTCCATGCTGATCTCTGCACCTGTACCAGCCTCAGACGCACACGGCAGTGCACGTCACTCCTACCCAACAGGTCTGGGCACAGCAACAAAAAGGAGAAAATCTTTAACTGAGTAAATGCGTCTTATATAAATAATATAGACAGACAGAAAGACAGAGGAATGAACAGACTGACAGAAAGACAGACAGACAAACGGACTAACAGAAAGACAGACAGTTGGACAAATGGACTGGCAGAAAGACAGACAGAGGAGCAGAAAGACAGACGGACAAACAGACTGACAGAAAGACAGACGAATGAACAGACTGACAGACAGATGAACGGACTGACAGAAAGACAGACAGACAGATGAATGAACAGACTGACAGAAAGACAGACAGACAGATGAATGAACAGACTGACAGAAAGAAAGTCAGACAGATGAATGAACAGACTGACAGAAAGACAGACAGACAGATGAATGAACAGACTGACAGAAAGAAAGTCAGACAGATGAATGAACAGACTGACAGAAAGACAGACAGACAGATGAATGAACAGACTGACAGATGAATGAACAGACTGACAGAAAGACAGACAGACGAACGGACTAACAGAAAGACAGACAGTTGGACAAATGGACTGGCAGAAAGACAGACAGTCTGACAGACCAACAGACAAGTGATCTGACAGACAGACGAACGGACTGACAGAAAGACAGACAGTTGGACAAATGGACTGGCAGAAAGACAGACAGAGGAGCAGAAAGATAGATGGACAAAGACTGACAGAAAGACAGACAAATGAACAGACTGACAGACAGATGAAAAGACTGACAGAAAGACAGAGAGACAGATGAATGAACAGACTGACAGATGAATGAACAGACTGACAGAAAGACAGACAGACGAACGGACTGACAGAAAGACAGACAGTTGGACAAATGGACTAACAGAAAGACAGACAGTCTGACAGACCAACAGACAAGTGATCTGACAGACAGACGAACGGACTGACAGAAAGACAGACAGAGGAACAAACAGACTGACAGAAAGACAGAGGAACAAACAGACTGACAGAAAGACAGACGAATGAACAGACTGACAGAAAGACAGACAGACAGATGAATGAACAGACTGACAGATGAATGAACAGACTGACAGAAAGACAGATGAATAAACAGACTGACAGATGAATGAACAGACTGACAGAAAGACAGACAGACAAACGGACTGACAGAAAGACAGACAGTTGGACAAATGGACTAACAGAAAGACAGATGAACAGACAGACAGACAGTCTGACAGACCAACAGACAAACAATCTGACAGAAAGACAGACAGACGAACGAACTAACAGAAAGACACAGACTGACAGACAGAGGAATGAAGACTGACAGAAACACAGACAGACAAATGGACTGATAGAAAGACAGATTGTCAGACAGACAGACGAAACGAATAGATTGACAGAAAGACAGACAGATATATAGATAGATAGTTTTATAGAATTTAAATAGATAAAAAATATTTACATGAGAGAAAATCAAGTTAAAAATGTGCTTGTGAGTGTATGTTTGCTGGTTCGTTAGTAGTGTACTCTGGTCTTGTGAAAGCTCACGGTAATGAGGAAGAGGTGGAGGAAGCGATGTGGCGGTGCAAGCTGGAGTTGAGGACAACATTTGATGAGTGTGTGTGCTGGATCCACTGCTCTCCACTAGAGTTCTGTATTATTGGCTTGAGTCAGTGTGGCGATGCACTTCCCTCCGCCGTCTAGTCAGTGTACCCATTATACCGTCTGTGTATGTGCGTCTGTGTGTGTGACCAATATTGTTCCACAGTCTGACATTTTCGGAGCTTGCGTGAGCTACCCAGATGGGTCCGCACCCCTTGAAGTTAAACCCCCACCCCTCACACACACTCTCTACCTAGAGAACGTAATTACAATTATCAGCTCACCCATCACAATTACAGCTGAAGGAGAGAGAGAGACAGGGAAATGAATGCAGGCAGGACAATAGATGCACGAAAGAATGAGACTGCGAGAGATAAAAGTGGAAAGAAGATGGATGGGGACAGAGAAATTGTACTACTTTTTTATATAGGTCCTCTGTTGTACATTCTGTGCCCCAAATAACAGTATCCTTGAAACACATAACCACTGTACAGTTCCTCTAAAAAGAAAAAATCTCTGCAATATCTTAATATTTTCTCACAGGCAACAATGAGATTTAATGAAAAACTAATTGAAAGTTTTACAATAAAAAAAAAAAAAACTTAAAAAAATCAGAGGTAACTTTATTTTTACTGTAGGTCCAGTTCTCACTATTATCTAATTATTGGTTACAACTTTTGCTTTGACTTTATGGAGAAACATCTAAAACCTTTTAAGATCGTAATCTTCTAAGCAAAAAAGTAGCAACCTTTGAGACGTAGAATTTAATAGGTGTATCTTAATATGCCACTTTCGTATTTCTAGCTATTCTGAATTGTGTGTGTGTGTTTGTGTGAGACACAGAAACAGATTTCTCCCTCATTTGGCTGGTTGAGGCAATTGGGAAATGGTCACAGGATTTTAATGAGAATCTGAACGTGTGTGTGTGTGTGTGTGTGAGCAGTGCATTGTTTAAGCTGTAGGAGAGTGCAGGGCTCAGGACAGAGACTCTTTTCAGGCCGCACTGAATGTCCGTGATTAAAACCGGACTGAACGTCTGACTGTCTGAGCGAGAGACAGAGCCTATTGTCATCTCTCTCTATCTCTCTCTCTCTCCCTCTCTCTCGTTCTGTGTGTGTAGGCAGTTTTCTATGATAAGGTTGAAATCCAGAGAGGCATATCAGTGCTGGATTCCTCCTACGCTAGCTCTGAGAGAGGAGAATGTGCTGCAGCTATGTTTGAGGAGAGCACTTCAGGAACCATTCATAGAGCTTTCACACACACACACACACACACACACATTTCCACCCATGTAACTAGCACACGGATGTTTCACCTTGCTGTCAAAAGTAGCACTATCTCTCTTCTCACACTCATACATAAACTCACATGCATTTACATACCACAGACTTCAATTGTTTTTAAAATGAAGCTATTTAAAAAAAAAAGAGTGCATACTGAAACCCAACTGCTAAACAAAATTAGTTATGAAACACAATCTGTTTTATTTTATTTATGAATAAGGGACAAATGTTGACTAAGATATTTTGTTTAAAACAAGAATGTTTTGATGCAGGCTAAATGTTGAATGCTTAGTGTCTAAATTCCATTCATATGTCACATATTTGGAGTCCCGCATTAACCTTAGCATTAAATTTGATTCAGGAAATGTTCATTTTACGTTTCAGCCCACTGAGCACACTGACTGGTTACTGTAAGTATAGCTAAATGAACCCACAGACACTGCTACCATATGCTAATCACAAGTTGGAATGAAAATTGTCATGTTAGCTTAGCATGTAGCATCTGGGGACTTTGAATTTTACATTACAAGTACGCTGGGGGAAATATATTTTGACACTTTTGCCTGCGTATGAACACAGAGTGCTGTTTATATGTGAGTGTGTGTTGCTTTATAAAATTCCCAGTTAACAGTAGAGCAGGATTATTGTTGAACTGCCTGGATTCTGTAGCCTCATGCATATTTACAGAGAAACACTTCTCATGTTCACTGCACTCCTTTATTAAAAAGAGTGAAGTGTCTTTCCAGATGCTTTGCTCTGGGAAAGAGAAAGCGAGTGAGAGAGAGAGATGGCACACGCAAGACGGAAACAATCTCTCTCTTTGGCCACACGCTGATATCATTTGTTATGATTTTACAGCACAGTTTCAAAAGGTTTGTGGGATGAGGCGTATTTGTGGGAAGAGGATGACCTCTATTTTACTGTGACACACAGAAGTCGACATGTTCAAAACAAACGAGTGATAAATGAGATTGGAATTAATACACAGGACAAATTTAGTGCATACTTTTTACTGTTGCCTTTACAGAACACTGTAGCATGAGACACACATTTATAGCTTACTCATTGCTTAATGTGTTTTTTTGTGAAACAACAACAAGGTTTCACGTCTCCAATCTTCCAAGCGCTCATTTCAGAAGATGATGTGCTGCCATTTTAACACTGATATTGCTTTGAGTTCACGTTTTACCGCAAGTGTTTTGTTCGTCTTCAGGCTGACACTCTTGATAGCTGAGCTAAGCTAACCATGCTAACATCTTGTATTTTTTCCTCTCCTGTCTCTTTTTCTTCCCTTTTATCCTTCGTTGTTCTGCCTCGCTGGCTGTCTGCAAACTCCTCTATCCCTTAACCCCAGCTGAGAACACGCTTTGTGTGTGTGAGAGTGTGTACAATGTTACATTAGCTAGCGCTCACACAGGAAGTTCTTGACTCCAGCTGTGTTGTGTGTGTGTTTAATCTTAATTGTAGCTATCTGTCTGTACTGTGTCTTATGTTTCACTCCACTGCTGAGAGAAAAACGGGCCATATGCTTGTTAAAGGAATCACACACATACACCCACACTGTCCCCTGGCATGGCCCAGTAACTTTCAGCCCCTCAAGATTAAAATCCAGCATGTGGTCCAGTGCAAGATGTGTGTTCCTCTAGGTAAAGTTGGTTTGCTGCATGTGAGAGTGGTTTATGCGGGGACGGATTATGGGTTGTGTGGGCCCCCTGGCAAGACGCTTGCGGGCACCCTACACCCCAAGGGCCCCTGGGCAGCGGCCCCACTGGCCCGTTCCGTAATGCGTCCCTGGGATTATGGCTGTAATGATCATGACATTTTAGCTGTTCAATGATTGTAATACAAATAATTGTTTGTTTTGATCATAAAAAATTCAGTGAGATACACCAAAAAAGTTATTTGCTCATATATAGAACCTGAAATCACAATAAATGTACGACTTTGCATAGAAAAATAATTATATAAATGCTATGTTATTATGTTTTAGTATTAAAATATTGCATTATTGTTTAATTATGCACACGTGGCCCTGTGGAAATCTTGTACATTTAATTTTATGTTTATTTACACTAATATGATTTTCATCTGTGCTTGCGGTTATTGGCTCAAATAAACATGACGGGTTGATTATGAAACAAGGCTAGAGTAGATTGAGTATGATCAGTAATGGGACTATTTTCACTTGCCTTTCTGGTTAAAACTGAGAATTTAGTGAAAGTCGGAAGTGTGTGTGAGAGTGAAAAGGCAACTGTTTTTGGCAGCTGTGCTTATCTTAGGTTGTATGATGGTTAGGTGAAGTCTAAGGTCTGATTAAAGTCAGGCAAATGAGTTTGTGTGTGTGTGTTTGTGGTGGTGTAGTTAAACTTTCCTTTTTTCTGTTTCCACAGGAAGACAAGTATGTCTGTTTCCTGTCGTCTCTAAGCGCTAATGAGCACGCTCTGCACACGCTCACACACACGCGCAGCTGGAATCTAGGCATCACCCTGCCATATTTTTACTCTTTTAATTTCTGCTTCTCCGCTCTTCTGTGTTTTTCTCTCTTTGATATAATCCCCGTGTGTGTTTCCGTGGTTACGCTGGCTTAATGTCATACTGATGTGACTGTATCAGCTACGCATGGCCAACCTCATCAACAAACTTTAGCAAAATATGTTTCTCATCTTCCTGTCTTCGCCCCACTCTTTCCGCCTTTAATCTGCTCCCCCATAATTCTGCAGCTGCCTGGGGAGCTCTCACTGTCTTCATCCCCAGGGGTCATCATCATCATCATTAGCATCAGCATCATCATAATAATTGTTATTGCTGAGCACTTGTAATGATTGAAATGCTTTTGTATGTGTGAGGGATATCCATGTGTAAAATGGCCTTGGCAGTAGCCTCAGACGGCACGTCCAAGGACCATTTGCTAGCTGTCTGATGCATATAATGCACAAAAATATCAAGCTTAAATTTGATTTTATGACTTTA
This sequence comes from Enteromius unitaeniatus, assembly GCA_032359435.1. Classification (NCBI taxonomy): domain Eukaryota; kingdom Metazoa; phylum Chordata; class Actinopteri; order Cypriniformes; family Cyprinidae; genus Enteromius; species Enteromius unitaeniatus. The sequence continues at coordinate 11,487,487 of JAUMHI010000037.1, read as the reverse complement.
CGCAATTCCTGGGAGTCAGCATGAAGCTAGGGAGAAAATTAGTACAAATTCTGAACTGGTTGCCAGATTTACCAACATTTTTACTTTTTCTTTTTTAAGGAAATCTCCATGGCCACGGCTATTTTTATTTTACTTCTGCTACTTGATTCTAACCAATATCAACAATTTAAGATTTATCAGTTGTTAGTTGATTTACATATAGAGAATGGAACAAATGCATGGCTCTTAAGAGAATCAAAACTCTTATATATAAATATAAGAATAATTTAAACAAGATTTAAGCAAAAGGCAATATTAAGTCCTTATATACTTACCCGCATCCCACCTCAATAGCAGCAAATGTGTTTTGCAAAACAATATGAACACAATATGTACGTTGTACATATTATTTAATTATTAGGGAATTCTTTTCTATGTACAGTAAGTAAAGTTAAGGCCACTTAATATAAAGTGGGTCCCATTTTTCTGACACATTTACATAAAACAATTATCCCTTCTGAATGTGTAGAATTTTGGTCGAATGTGCACTTGCATGCACAGATTTCATTGTGCATTGCCTGGAATAACCTGTGCTGATTGGAGGGTCCTCTAGGTGGCAACACTCAGAGACCGAATTTAGCTTTAAAGAGCTATTGCAGGTTTTTACCAACTCTGGCGCTTAAGATCCACAGTCCTTCAGAGCTTAGTTTGATTCCTGTTAAACTGACCAAGCTGAATTTTCTAGTAATACTGAATATATATAGTGCAGTATTTAAGGCGACGGCTATTTGTAATGATGTCTAAAACTACACTGGACATTTTTATTCAATCCCAAGAGTGGGATTAAACTAAAACAAAGGTCTTCAGCTCCTGAATACCCAAAGTCCTGAATTCTATTTCTAACCTACTTTAACAAACCCGTCTGTGATTTTCAAACAACCCTGAAGACTTTGATTAGCTGGTTCGAGAGTGTTTGATTAAAGTTGGAGGTAAACTCTGCAGGACAGCGGCTTTCCAGGAACAGGGTTCAATCCTGCTATGCAAGAGAATACCCATGCACTGTGCCAAATGAATTCCAAAAGATGTCTGCAGCCTAATAAATAAGGGTATGGGGTGATTTGAGATACAGCCTGTGATTACCTTGTTGTTTTTGACTCTAAACTCTGCGGGGCAGTGGACCTTGAGAGCCAAAGTTGAGAAACTGTGAACCAATCAAAGAAAAAGATAGGAAATGGCAATGAAAACAACAGAAGGATATATGAGGTGGGCAGAAGATATTCAAATTTGTACAACTTGAGTATGAAATGACAATTCTGTACTGAGTGCTGCAGGTAAGTTATAAAATCAGTCAGGCATGTCCCTACAAGATCATGGTCACTGAAGTACACTCAGAAAGACGCTAATAAACAAAGCATTCCCGAGGCTTAAGTAGTCCTTCTTGTCTAGAATAGGCGGCGATGTAGACTAGACTTTATACCTTTAGTCGAAAGTCTGGCTCCGTGAGACTCCTTAGGTGAAAACAGAACTGTTTACCCTGTCGTTTCCAATTTTTGCCAGTCTATCGTTTGCACCTTTCTGCCACCACTAGCGAACGATCAAAAACCCTCTGCAGCATATGTACATGCCTTTGCCAACATTCTGCCAACAGTCTTGCCAAAACTCAGATAACACCACTGATTCGATCTTCTTCACGGTTGCCAACGGTTCCCTCTCCGTGCTTCCAAGATCTGGTTAAGTGTGAACACATCTGCTTTCACACACCCATGTACCTCCTATCACAGCGCAGTTACGCACAGCAAGCGCCCGTCTTTCCTGTTAATGCCTTCCCAAACATCCCCATAAAAATTACGAGCAGAAACACATTACTGGCAGCGCGCCCCATGTCTGCGTTTATTAGCCTATCAGGCTGGGTTTATATCTGATCACGCCTTTGTTCTAATGAGATCTCTTTATAGCCAATCAGAAGCGCATCTCTTATGTGGCAATGGCCTGATCAAATTTATGGTCAATAACCAGCCTTTTAACGATGATGAGATGTGGAGAGTGGGAGAAAACGGTTTTATTCCTTCGCTGTTTGCTCTCGGATACGCAGAAATCAGTGTCTGTGTCGGCCAGGTGTGCGGTCGGATGGCTCGCCCTCGCTGAATGCGTTTCCGGCCCTCTCCGAGGGCTACACGCTGACCTGCGTGCCCAGAGCGAGGGCTCTTATCTGAGGCAGAGTGAGTGAGACGGCCCCAGGAGGCTGGACATTACCAGGGCCTTCTCGGATCCTAATTATGGGGGGAAGGTGTGGAATGAAAGTGGAGGGCCGCCGAGGCAGCCAAAACCAGACCCCTTGAGTCCCATTACAATTACTGCTATGAGGCGCAGCACACACACACACACAACAACAAGCGTACACAACCCTTTTGCCCTGACATGCTCATGCACACACCAAATCACAGCGTGTTTCTACACTCTCATTCTCTCTTGTAATTGCAATAGCGTTGACTCCCGCTCCCCCGTGGCCTAAGCGGTGCACTTCCATCTTTTCTGACGAACGATTCTGACGAAACCCTTCCAACGATGCACACAACTCTCGAAATTCTCTTTTCACATGCAAGTTTGATTGAATTTGTTCGGTGTGCCTTGCCACACACACACATAATCTCTTGTGTTCCGGAAGGGGTTCTGTAAGAAGGAAAACAGATGGAGAACTAACCTTGGATGACATCATAGCATTTGCCAAGCAACATGTCCAAACCTGCATAACCACAATGACCTACACACACAGAGACATGCGTGTACATCTAAAGACCAGGGGACAATTCTTTCTTCGCCAGTGTTCGTAATGACCTGATCTCCAGCGTGACACGTTGACCTGAAGAAAAGGCCTGTGAGAATTAAAAACAGTGGGGGAGAGGATGAAAGGTGTGGAGAAACGGAAAGATAGCCGCTCTTTGATGAAGATTTGTGTAATCACTATCATGCATGTCTTGCGTCGTGTTACTTTCAGGGACAAGAACTCAAGGGCTCTACGGTTTGTGTGTTAGAGTGTGTGCGTTTCATGACCATGAAAATCCATTTCTGTGTACAAAATCAGTCGCATACTCAACACACATTCAACAAGAATGTGTGTGTATGTGTCTGCACACGGACGATTTTTGCATCAGAATAAAAGTAACCCATATTTCCCATTAAAACAAGAATTTGGGGTGGGGCGAATACAGCCTCATGACCAATTTGTATGTATTCGTACAAGGTAATTTGTACCAATTTGTACCATTCGTAGCGATTTGTCTAAATCCCAGTGACGGGTAGGTTTAGGGGCAGGGTTAGGTGTAGGTCATTCGTTGGCAATTCGCAAAATGCATACGATTTAGCAAAAATCATACGAATTTGTATGAATGAACAACCTTGTAAAATATGTAAGAGTTGCCGTAAGACTGGGCTGGTGGGGCATATTAATGAGTTGCTTTTATAATGGCAAAACAAATTTGATTTTAAACATTGTATTATCAAAGCAATGAGGACACATTAAAAGTAAATAAATTCCAGCCGATACTTTCTCAAACAATTAATTTCCAGGTGCATGGCAACTCCGCTATTTTAGTTTTCTTAATTTTACTTCAAATTATGAGTAGCTTGCAGTTTGTGATTCTACAGTTTTAAAGTAGCTTCCCCAACACTTCCAAAAACACTCTGAGGAACTGTGAATTGCAGCTTGTTATTGCTAGTCGAAGCCAGGTGGTATTTATACTTTAGGGAAATCGGATGTTCCCATTCTAGGGAGCATTTTAATAGACAAAAGTACACTGCAAAAGATGAGTCAGCAGTATTTAGATCATAGTAAAACTTTGTTTTTTAGGTGTAGGCTAGCATATTAGCCTCTAAGCAAACATGCTACATCACAAAAGTGTTGATTTTATAGGACTTCTTAAGGCAGTTTAGACATGAAAAATTAAAGGATTATGTTAAGAGTGAGATGTTAGGATAAACAACTTGATTTCCCACACACCCCAGCATAGCTCTGTATTAGTTTTCTGTACCCCCCTGTGTGTCCTAAAGTGTGTAAAAGTGCGTGTGTCTTCACACGCATATGGGCATGTCCTCTAAGCCTAGGGTACTGGCACACCGTTTTTTTCGCTGCCACACTCCTTTCCTTTCATCTCTCTGTTTGAAAGAAGACAGAGAGGCCAAGCATCCGTGCTGCGTTTAGGATGTGTATGTGTGTTCTCGCTTTAAATACATTCTCATGTTAGGCCCAAAAGCACCCTCATTAATTCCTTTGATGCCGTCTGATTGGCCGGGCATTACTAAGTCGTATTAAGAAATGTATTTCCTCGCTTTTACTTAATGAGGCTTTTCCAGCCACTGCAATTAACCAGGTCTGTGTGTGTGTGTGTCTTTATATATCGGTTTGTGTGTGCCTGTTTGTCTGTTTAGGTGCTCTTAAGTGCAACAGAAAACTAGTTAGACTACAAAGTGTCTAACCGTCGACAGAAAATTGCCCTCTGATAAGTGCGGACCCTTTTAATAGGTCTGAAACTAATGGAATATGTTTCTGCAACATTGGCGGGAATATTTTCGGCATGATAAACTCATTTGCCAGTTCTGCCGTAAGTCATTTCGTTATTTGATAGGCATTTAATGATATGGGTCGATTTAATTTCACTCTTTATCTACATGTCTGCCAGTATTTACTACACAAATGAAGGCTAGCCCCCCCCCCTCAAGTTTATGACATGAGTTGATTGGAAATGGTAAATTAACGTTGGATACGGACAACAAAATTTTTTCAACTAAATGTGTTTTTCAACCTAATTTCATGGCAAAGCTTACCTATTTTCTAATTTTGTCAAATGTTTTATATGTAACAAACTATTTAGCATATTTTATGATATGGGAAATACTTTGGAATTTGTATGAAAGACCACCCCTAACCCCACCTTTAAATTTACCTCTCATAGAATCATACCCACCTCATAAAATACGTACGACCCCTAAACGGCATATAAAAACAAAACAAGCTGTGATTGGTCATTTAACACGTCAGTCAGATATGTTGGCATATGTTGGCCAGAAGAGGCTACAAAGTAGACCAGCCTTTATGCCTATAGTCAAAAGGATACTAGATTGTGTTCTCATTCTTACAAATAGCTCATTACACAGCTGGCGCAGAATGTCTCACATGTCTGACATTCTTTGTTTATGGTGAGACGCATTCCTACATTCTCGTGTGGACATTTTACACATGCGTACACATGTTCTCCAACACATTGGACACACAGACGTGGAGACACACTTGTTGTAACACATGCTGACACAAATCATGTTCTGTCCATGTGAATATGTGTCTGTGTGTAAGGGACGCTGTAACATTTGGTTTCAGTCGGGTCTCATGTGACCTTTAAAGCCGCAGATGCCACAATACATCCCATCACTTTACTTTATGGATGTGTTCAGTGTCTAATGCTTCTGCAGAGACCTACAAGTACCTATTCTTAATATTAATAAGTGTCGGTTCTTAAAAGTATTATTTTATTACATTTAATTAACATGGAGTGTTCAAAAAAGCATGATAATTCCATTGTGGTAAAAGGAAAAGTTTGAGGGAAATTACTGCTAAGTTTATACGTAATTTTGTACAAATAAGTAACAACACACCGTGAACATAAATCAAAGAATGGTATGGACAAACTCACAGAAGAGCTCACAGCAGGAAATATTTTTACGAGGATTTGCCCTATGTGCCTTAAAAAAGCATCACAGCTTTCTAAGGAAAATGTGTGTGTGTGTGTGTTATTACTGTAGGGACAACTGTGTGCTTTTAAGAGAAGGGCTTATTTTTCTGCAATACAATACTGTTGCTGCAATATATAAATAATACATTTTTGTCAGAACACTTGGCGGCTGATATAACATAGTATTTATCGCCGTGTAGGGGGATTGTGGGTGTGTGTGTGGGTGAAAGCGGGTTTAAACAAGTCTGGGGAAATTTACGAGTGTGTCATGAGTTTAGGGCTTTCAAACTCTATCAGAGAGGAAAGCAGATAGCCACAACGCAGCTGGAGTTTAACACCACAGTAAATTTTTCCTGACAGAATTCATCCCTCCTAAGGCCATCTTCCTACAGAGACAGAGGCGGCGGTCACCTGATCTTGACAGAGGCATGTGACCACTAAAGCAGTACTGTAGATGTATTCAAGATGTGTGTATGAGGGGATGTTTGTGTCTCCATGTCTGTAACATGAGAGGGGGGACCTCCTTTTCCCAGATTTCCTCATTTTGTTGTCATAGTAATAACAAAAACACTGGGCCGCTCATGCCCAGAGCTAAGTGTCGTCACTCCGGTCGACTTAATAACGCCATTACTAAGATCATTACAGCATTACAGCCTTTGTGGTGTGTAGATGAGGGTCTGAAACAAAATGATCACTTAACATGGTAGACTGAACACAAGTAACAAGAAAGTTTGTATGCAATAAGGTACTAAGTATAATACTTTGGTTTTACCATTACTGTAGTTCAGAAATCAGAAACAAAAGCATAGGCCTACCTTAAAAAATGAGCTGGGTTCCATGTGAATTGTAAGATATAACATAGCGCACAACATCTGCACACATACGTTCCTCTCAACTGAGAACAAAGCTCTAAGAGAATAATCAGTCCCTCAACACTGCCATTTCCATAACAACACACTGTTAGGGCTAACGCCATCGTTTCCGGTCACCGTCCCGAGAGCTTAGTCTGCTAACTTGATTTAGAAATGATCCAGTCAACTTCATACACGGGGAGAAACCAGTTGTTACGTTCTGTTGACAACACTGGATTTGTTTTCTTGGCAGTTCAGTGGAGTATTATGAGATTTATTATAATTAGAATGAAAACTGCTGTGTTTTGGACGTGGTCTGTCTTTTCGCTGATTCATGAGAATACACAAGTGCAGGTTTCCCAACTGGAAAATCCCGCTGAAGCCAGCTGAAAGTCAATGCATCACAGTTTGCGAGTCATAATATGGTATATTGTCAGGTGACTCATAATAGTCAATAAGGTATTTAATTGATTGGGAAAAAGTAAGCCAGGCTTGAACATGAGATTATCAGGGAATTAACAGGTAACTGGTTATTGGTTAACATTATCTAATAGGCCTATGTCATCCAAGTGTCATCAGCAGAAACTTTGTTTTAGAGGAAGAGCAACTTAATACATTTTGATTGAACCAACAATTTGCTCATGAATAAGCATCATGAAATAAACATATTTTCAATTTTAATATTGGTAGATTTTATATGGTTTGTAGAAGGTCCAAGATGATTTAAGTGGATAACCAACTGGAATACTAGAGACTTGGATAAGCAATACGTCATCCATCTACCATATTCTAAAACTATCTTAACCACCTTAAAATGTCATTTCCAGCAGCAATTTTCAATTATCTCAGAGCAGAAGAGTAAAGCAAGGCAGGAAGAGGATCGGGGCATTAGGTCAGGTGGATAAAAGAAAAGCCAAAACAACCCAAAGAAAACATGTGCAAAGCCACACAACCAAAAACAAAATTATAATGAAACCTGATGAATATTTAACACTCTTTCTTCATCCTTTGGTCTTCAAACTCACCCTGACAAGAGAAAAGAGCAATCAAGGCTTTACACTAACATGATTTGGTCCTTCTGGGCCCCCAAGGGCCGGCAAAGGAATCCCTGGGTGAAGGCATTAAAGTCATTACAGGGCATTGTGTTTCTGTCTCCTTCATTAACTTCTCCCAGAGCCATGCAGATCGGCCTGAACGCGAGCACCCCGACCCCATCTGTCTGAAATGTGATCTGGCTTATGAAATCTGCAGCCTACGGCAGCTGTGCAATCACATTACATCCGCGAGATTAAAAATATATTGAATTTTTTTCCACTCCCTCCTCGCGCTCTTGCCCTTATTTTGTTCAGCGCAACAACGTGTTTCTAGTTTTCGCGCTGTGCCTAGCTTTGGTTAACTTTCTCTCTGAAGGTTCTGCATTCTTCTGGATATCCTCTTCTTTTTCCCCTACCGGCGAACTGCCTCGAAGGAATCAATCGGAAAATCCTGTCATGTGCTCATGTACCCAGGTTCCCAATGTTCCCAAGCCTTTTTTTTTACTTCAAACACAAAAAGAGATATTTTGCAGAAAGTCCGTGCTCTTTTCCATTTAACAAAAGTGGACTGTGAACAGTAGCTGCCGTGCTCACATTCATTAAATTGGCCCATATGACTCTTGTATTCTGTAAAAAAAAACCTGAAGAACAAACTAACATTTTTGTTATGTGCATGTTTACACAAACCTAGTGCATTCCTGAAATGTTTAGCGTTTCTAAGAATGCTTAGAAAACCCTCACTGCAGAACGCAACATCCCGGGGCTATGGTGGGCTCCAGATCCCCACTGTGCTTATAACTACACTTAGCGTACCGATCCTTTATCCACAAATGCGTATTTGTATCAGTTTTGCATTTGTTAACATTATCAGGTAGGTTTAGGGTTGGGTTTGGTGTAGGGCATACAGTATGTCCAACGAGATACAACGAGCAACAGTCCCCGTATATTTGAATTCTGAACCGCCACAATGTATACCTAAAGCAACATAATACATACCTGTATCAACTGATAAAATCTTGACAGGGTTCACATATTGAAGCCATGTTTTTAGCACCACTCAGTGGACATTTCTCTTTGAAACGTAAAAAAATTGTTGCGGAAAAGTACCAAGAGGTACATATTTTTATGAGTCTGAATTGGTTTTGAAGCATGTACAGTAATAATTGGTCTTGGATGTAGGGTGCACTATACTTGGGAAAGCAGGTTGCGTATGTCCAGTGGATAAAGCCCTAGTTGAGTCGTACCCTTGAGATGTATGGGAATGCTAATTAACATATTTTTTCAGGAATTGTTTGAACAATGACAGAAGAGGTGCATGTACTTTTTTATGCTATAGTTGGAATACAAATCATATAGCTGTAAAATCCTGGTATTTCACGGAGTAAAACCTATGTGTAATCTCTTGTGTTATTCATCCACCGACCCTCGTTCACTCCGTCATCTGCCTGTCATCTCCAATCTCCACCTGTTATTCAGATGATGGTGTTTACCATGTGTATGTTGTGTGTCAATGCGAGGTACCAACAGTGTAGCAGGCACACATTCACACGTGTGTCGTCACTTGCATTTTGGGTCTTGGGGGAACTGGGTGATGGCAATTGCATGTAGCGATGCTGATAGGATATGACGTCTGGGTGTGTGTGTTTGAGAAGCAGCTCGATATGGATGGCCAATTACTGTCCAGTGCAGGAGAGGACAGCCATCACCTCTTTCCCTACTGATGCTGTCACCACAACGACCAGACAGAAATCTGCTCCCACTGGGAGTTATTACTACAGCACTCTACAAAACACACACACACACATATCAAATCCACAATAATACACACAGAGAAACACACAAACACCTTCTTAAGACCTACCAGCTGCTTAGCAAAACCATAGCGATGAGTCTCGCTCACATTATTCGGTCAATTTACTGGAGTCTGTTGACATTTTTCCAAGCTATTAAAAACTCTTCAGTTCGGACGTTAAGTTCTGGCATTATAGGTCCACTTTAAGACAAACTTAATAGGCACGTAGTGAAAACTGAACTTTCAGAGCTTATAGATTTGCTCTTCTAATGGCTTAAATGAAATGTCACTTGCTTTATTTTGCACTGTGGTTGGTTTTAACCTTAAGCCACTTGACCAAAGTTTACCATCCGATACACATCCCACTCAAACTGAAAGCGAGCGAGAGTATGTGCATAAACCACAACTGTACATTCTAATTTATTTGTATTTCACGATTATTTTGCTTAATTAAAAAGTGTGCAGAAAGGCATGACGGCAGCACCTGTTCCTGTCATTTACTAAGATTGGGTGCTTGCTAGGTAGTACAGCGATATCTATTCTGTATTACATGAGGTTTATTATTTAAAACAATGTTTTAGGGGTATAAGAAAAAAGAAGTCTTTTTTGATTGTGTAAAAGAAATGAATATACTGGAATAGAGATAAAGGAGAATGTTACGCACTGCACAAAATGGCAAAATAAATACATAATGTAATAAATAGTTACATATATTTATTTAATGTTCACATTCATATAAAATGTGTCATTGCATGATATTTAAAATACGAATGCAATTTTTGATCACACTTTATATTAAGTGGCCTTGCACCTACATTAAATGAATTATTTTTTATATTGTACTTATATTTTAAAACATACCAGCATATAAATCCATATTATAAATTGATTTCAGTGATTATATTTATCTTAAACCATTATTATTTATTTATTTTATGTAAGTGCATAGTCACTTAAGGCAACGTAATATAATATATTAGTTTGCATAGTTTCAGTGTTAAGTGTAGTTAATGCTAGTTGACAGTTTTATTTGAATAAACAATTAAGTAAGCCAATTTTGAGGTTTAATTCGATTTGCCTAGTCTAGATTTGCCTCTATCTGAAGTAGGACAGTGTATTTACAGATACAGCACCTGTACTGAGGTTCCTCTTTGCCTGTGGGGTGAACCGTGGTGTTTGGATCAGTTTTCTCATGAATACTTTACAATACAGATCACCGCTGATGTAGAAAATCTGACCCCAGATCAGCGTGAGTGTTAAAGAAGTGTCAGCAGTGGTAAAGGGAAGTGAGTGTTGGCTGTAGACCCGAGATAAGCTGTGATAAGACGCGGCTACACACATTGTCAGTGATGTCTAGAGTTGTTGTGCCAAAATGCATTGAACCGTGATGTAAACTTTCCCAAGGGTGAGCATTCCTGCATGTGTGTGTGTGTGAGCATGCTTATCTAAAGGCATCTCCATCTGAAGAGGGCAGATATCTTTAGTTCTACCTGCTGTAGTGTGCATGTGTAACAAAGTATATGTGTGTGTGTGTGTGTGTGTGAAGGTAAGGAGAATGTTACATTTGCATTATGCACTAGTTTGCTAGATACACATTCACAGAAAAGAAAGAAAGAAAAACAATGTCTAAGTGACACCAAGGTTATAGGTTCAAATCAGATATTAAAATGAATCTTGAATGCACTTTAAGTCATTTTGGTCTTTAAAATGTATATAAATACGTTTCAAATGTGACCTGCTGGGTAGTGCATGTATGCCAATATGGTTTCTGTGTTGGCAACCCTAGTTTGCGTTACCAGGGTTATGGATTCAAATACCATTCCCACACATACTGATGAAAAGCATAGCTTGATTGCACTTTAAGTCAGTTCAGTCCTCCAAATGTACATAAATATGCATGTAAATATGTCCTGGTGGGTGTTGTGTGTGTGTGTGTGTGCATGAAACTTTCTGTGTGGGGGCGATCCTTGTTTGAATCTGTCTACAAAGGTCAATCTGGGACATATTTCTCACCAAAAAAATGTGAATTAAATCAATAGCAATATTTTGAGATGTTAGATGTAGAGATGTACTAATAAAAAAAGTATATAATGAATGTATGTTAATGCATCTCTCTCTCTATGTATGTATATTTATATATATATATAAACAAACGTTAATGAGGTCTGGTGCATAGCAAATGTATCTGGGTCAAATGTTTCTCCTTAAACACTAAAGGAAAAAAATAAGAAGTAATATTTTGAGAGAACTTTCTACTAATACAGATTTTTTTTTGCACACAGCTGTGAAAAAGGGGGAAAAAGAGTCTGGATGTCATTATGTTATATGCCAGTTGACTATAATGCAATGACATCATTATGTTAACCGCCCATCCACCTATCATAACGGCTTTTTGGCACGAAGCCGAAAACATGCGTCTGGTTCTCATAAAGATTTTGAGTGTGTTTGTGTGTATGGAAGAGCCGTGTAATGTTTCGGATGGAGCCAGTTTTATGCTTGCCGATTTTTCCTTGTTATTCTTACTTGTACTCTCTCTCATCTTCCTCTTCTCGTTTGTCATTCAGCCTGCATAGTATGTAGATGAGGAGATATCACCCAGCAGAACTGATGGATGTGTAAGACTGTGTGCGTGTGTGTGTGTGTGTGTGTGTGTCAGCAGCATAACTTTATTTTATTACAGACTTGCATCGAAATCATCATTAATGATGTATATGCTCAGCCCTCCTGCAGCGAGTCTGTGTTGTGTGTGACATATGAAAGTTTGTTTTCTTTTGCAATGGTGTCCCATTTTGGGCCGCTCTATGTGGACTATTTATCACAATCCCGAATGTTTACTTGGGTTATTGCGCTGAAGTCTGAGTGTGTGTGTATGTTGTCTTGGTTGCTATGGGCCTCAGTTGGTGGATTCTCGGCAGACTTCATTAGTTAAAACAAAGCAAGATGTCCATTTTGCCTGCTCCTCCACCTTAATTGATATTGATTTGTTTGCGCCCCTCGTGGGATTAAAAGTGTGTTTTGTCCCGTCGCCAGTGGTTTTTCCTTCTTCTCACCGGGGAAGTCAGTCAGTGCCTGTTTCTGCTACTTTTCTTTTCTTAAAACGCAATCCGTTGTCAATCCCGTCCTCATTAAAACACCATTAAAATTGTGCAGGTAGTTTACAGATGCCTGTGGCTTCTGCCAAACGTAACCACACACAAACACACGTATCTAAAAGTCTAGCTGTTCTCTTTGTGTTTTAATTGGCAGTACAGGAAGATGGGTCGGTGATAAATAGGGTTATTTTTATTTATTAAATAAAAATAGGGTTAGTTTTTTTTTGTTGGCATAGTGCACTAACAGATGAGTTTTTGGTGCCATGCTAGCAGATTTAAGCCAGAATCACTAGCTCTGTTGCAAACCCTAGAGAGCTGTCAGTATCTGCTGTCTACAGTTACCTTGTTAGTTACAATGCTAGTCTTAATAAAACATTGTGACAGATTTGAAACATTTGCAATTTTGATGTCGGCATGTTGCTAAACTAACATAGTGCTTAATAATAGCAAGCACATACAATTAATGTTGTGTAACATTTATAACACTTAAGTGACAGATTAGAAACATTTACAGCAGTATGGTGTTAGCTAAGCTAACAAAATATTATATATAAAATACTGCTTTTTTTATTTGTTTGCTTGTTTATTTTAACAGCGTTTAGGATATAGCACACTGAAGTGACAGATATGAAACATTTACAACAGTTTGTTAGCTTAGCGTTTTGCTAAGCTAACAATACATTACTCAGTGACAACACACATTTAATGTCTAAAATACTGTTTAAATCATTTTCACAGTGCTTGGGGAACTTCAGTGAACTGTTTGAAACATTTACAACAGTTTGGTATTAGCGTATTGCTAAGCTAACAACACAGTTCGCAGTAATAACAAGCGCACACGAATAATGTTTTAAAAATAATAGGATTAAATCTGTTTTTACAGAGCTTGGGATATATATATATTTTAGTTTTTGCTCAAGATATTTAGATAAAAGTTTGAAAATCTCCAAATAAAAACTAAATTCTAATTAAATCTGTGACAATGTCCTGCTAAAGAAAACAGCATGCTGGTTAGGTAGGTAAGCTGGGATGCTGGTTTAAGGTAGTCCTTTGCTGGTTTATGCTCCTTTACTGTATGCTGGTCCTTTGCCAGCATGTGACCAGCATAAATCAGCAAAGGACCAGCATAAACCAGCATTCCAAAACCTAAATCAATGCCTCAAAATGCTATCTACTTAGAGAGTCTGCTAAGTTTTGAGATAGAGAAACTGTGTGTGCGCTTAAATCAGTGTGTGATGATTGTGTGTGATAGAGCAGTCCTTCCGCGCATGCTGATAATACACTAGCCCGTCTTTGGCGTTAGCCGACTTTTCATCATCATGATTGATGGCGTGCCGACCCGGATCTCGAGCGGTTATGATCATATCAATTTGCCGCCAACCTCATTGACATCTCTTTACAAGCCCGTTATCTTCCATTCTTGCCATAATGACGCCTTGCAGAACGACCGCACGGCTCATCGCCCCAGTCCCCGGCGGAGTGGGCCGGGATTATGCCGTCAATATGAGAGCCAGATTAAGTGGTAATGTGAGATTAACGCATGGCACGAGTTTATTAAATGGGATTAACGTTGACATTTCACCCCAGTGGGACACCTCTGACATTCACAATAATGCTCATTTACGCTCTCATCTAGAGAGTGATGACAAAACCGTTACCAAGGCAGCCTTTTGTCACCCAATGAACCATTACCAAACTCTATTGTTGAGATTTTTTTCTTTTCAATTTACATATCTAAGAGAAGCACTACATATAGAAGTAAGAATAATAAAAGCATAAAAAGTGTTTTTGGGTAATGAACTGAACTTTGAGCAGTATATACTGAAAATAACCCTCAAAAACATCCTAATAACATAACCACATTTCCATTCATTTTCTATGTATTTTGTGGGGTATTACGGGGAAAAGAGGTTAGAAATGAGTGTTAACTGGAGGAAATTAGTGGAAAGTAGACTAAATTAGTAAAGGAGATGTAGAAAGGACAGAAGCGCAAGGGGTTGACTCTGCTGAAGTGGGAACCACAAGGACTTGATTGTTTCTAATTATAACCACAATTAATTTTCCTCAATTACATGACACATCAGTCAAACTGGGTGAATGTGCTTGAACTCATGTTCGTGTATGATTATGAATGTGTGTTAGGGATGATACTTGTAGAATTTGGATAATGCTTTTATAATTATTATATTTAGTATCCCTAATGATGTAAACAACAGACAGTAAAATGTATTGTATCATCCTCAATCTGTATGGCTTTATGAGGGTCAACAGTGACGTCATTTTGCGTTCTTTCTGTTTTCCTAACAGTCCTTTTCAACAAGCATTTGTCTCTTTAAATGTGGCCTGAGTGTGTATTTCCCTTGAAACACAGCTCGCATCAAAAATGAAGGAGTATATCCAATAGGACATAAAGTACTTAAACTAAGCGGGTGCAAACATGATATGATTGGTTAATAATGACAGTTAGGCAGTCAGCTACTAATCTGTCAGACCACTAAATACACAATTCCTGAAGTTTGAACCACTAAACATGTCCTATCATCCATGTGTTGCGTTAATAGGGTTTGCGAGCAGTTTGTTAAACTTGTTGCATTTAGAGGTGAAGGGCTTTACAACACCAGCATGACTGAATACAGACCGCTGTGGCAGTTAATGAAATCTTGGCATGTCTGTGGACCTCCTCTCCTTTCGTTCCACAGCTCTCCTGTTACACCGCACAGCTGCGGAGTGTGTATTTGTGTGTGTCCTGTTCCATTTCAACAAACTCTTAGTGCTCAAGTGCTTTAGTTCCAGTGCGAATAAATTTTTCTCTTGCACGTCTTGCACACTTGCACAAAAGAAATATCCCAAATTTGATGTATTTAATAGGTCGTTTGGTTCTCCTAGGCAGCAACGAGAGCAAATGGAGACTTTCGTTTCAGATGTTTAATGGAAAAGCCCTCAGTAAACCAGGGTCCCACATTAAACCTGCAGTTTAGGCTCCATGTATATGTCCCATTTTATATATACATGTATAATTTTTAGTACATCCATTTAATTTCGATTATTTAACAAAAAGCGTTTTTACTAGTTTAACTATAGCAACACTGCTCCTTAGGAATTTTACGAGATACTAAGTTTATACTTAACATAACCGTGGGCTCCATGAAATCTCTTGAGCTTTGAAAGCTCGAGCTTCGAGTAATCAGATTTAGCGAGTTATTAAGTATTGAATATTAGAATTGCTCTGTTGAAGGCTAGTGCATACATTAAAGAAGAACTAGGACAGTTAATGCAGTACTCAAACTGTGCGTCGCTAACAGCAGCTCCCAAAGGCTCAGCTTCTTTATAACTACACACACGCACACTTCATCTAGGCCAGACGCTCGAGGCTGCTCAACTCACTGTCATTGATAGTCAGAACAAAGAGGTCAAAACAAAATGTTTCACATATGGTGGGTGCGTACATATGTTTTGCGTGTTTTTCCGCAACAGCATAAGAATTGGTATGTTATTCTGCCGGGTCATTATTTGGCAGAGACACTTTCTGGCAGTAGCAGTGTTTGGCGGCTTACCAGCTTTCTGCCATCAGGTGATACACTGCAGTGTGTGTGTGTGTGTGTGGCAGAGCAGCTAGAACAGCTGCTGGGGCACATCTGTCTACTAAGCAACACATTCAGACACACACAGTCCTACGCTGTATGGGGAACCCATTTCCTAGCATCCATTGTGCTGTTAGGGGCCCTTCACGCAGGATGGGTTCTTGTGGTCCTTCTGTGCTATTTTTTAATTGTTGATCTGGGTAAACATGCCCTAGACGGATGTCTCAGAAGCTTGCAATGTGCCATACTGTGTCTTGCACCATGATTACTGTGGTTTTTAGATGCCCTGTCAACTTTCATCCCGAGACCCCTGCGTTCTTTTCCATTGCGCTGTGTTGTGTCTAGCTGCTTTGTATGTAAGAATGAAAGTGTGCAGTTCATGATAATTTACTCACCCCCATGTGATCCTAGATGTTCATGTCTTTTGTTTCTTCAGTCAAAAATGAATGAATGTTTGTTTAGAAAACATTCCAGGATTTCTCTCCATAATATGGACTTCAAAGGGGACCAACGGTCTACATGTGCAATTTGGACCTTCAACTTGTCAGTCCCTATTGAAGTCCACTAGGACTTCATGCAGTATTTAGAAAGGTGTGCTATATTTTTCATAGTGACCCTATTTATATTTGGCAAGTGAAAGAAACTAAAATTCCTAAAGACTTGCATAGGACCAGAATATCTTTTCTGGCTCTTTTGACATGTTCTAGTATCAGAAAAAAACACCTGAGTAACGAACTGAACACTCAATAAACCAATCAGAATCACCCAAGCAACCATCTGAATTGACAGTAAACTGATGTCCCATTCCTGGCTCTATGTAGTTTTGCTACTTCCACCAATATGACAAGATACATTTTTAATACTCACTTTGATATATGTAGACACAATGTCAGAGTACTCCAGAAACCACTTTTGAAACATTCTAGCAAAACAAAGCAACAACCTTAAACACCCTACACTCTCATGAAAAAAAAAACAAT
>JAUMHI010000037.1:11442540-11470355 GCA_032359435.1 Enteromius unitaeniatus | reverse complement strand
AAACCACTTTTGAAACATTCTAGCAAAACAAAGCAACAACCTTAAACACCCTACACTCTCATGAAAAAAAAAACAATCGCAATTGAACACACCTGAACTAGCTAATCGTGACCTATCTAGGAGTACTAGGAGCTTCTACGCAGGTTTGAGCTAAACTTTGCAGGAGAGCAGTGCTCTAGGATCTAGTTTGGACACCCCTGCCTTAGGGGAACAACTTGTCATTCGGAAACTACCTTGGAATGCTTTAGCAATCAATCAGGACTCCCTAACAGGAATCTCCCAATCAGACACCACATAGCAGCACTCTAAAAACACTTTAAAGAAAACACTAGCAACCAATGCCCTAAAAGCTACTCAGGACACTAAATACTCTAATAACCACATAGAAACATGGTAGCAACTGCAATCACTACCGACCAAACATCCTAGCAAAACTAGTACTGCAGCCAGACATCTTTAGCAACTGCTTAACAAAGTGCTAAAACAGAACCCCTCAGTAACTACGTAGGAATGCTCTAGCATCCACTCAGAACCCCAGAAACCACTTCACAATACTCCAAACCAGACACAAAGCAACCTAGCAAACTCCAGCAAATAATGAACTAAATCCCACTCAGAATACTGTGACAAATACCTAGGGGTGTGTTTCCCAAAAACAATTATGGTCACAAGTTCTGTAGTTACCAATGGAACTTGCAAATGTAGTTTGTTTATAGTTATTTTGGGAATCACACCCCAAAACAACCACAAAACTACCTTACAACACTGTAGCAACCAGCCAAATAATTTTTAAACCAAATGGAAACAAAATAAAAACCACTCAGAACACCAGACGCTGTTGGTGCCAATAGCCTCACGAGCGGCATGCCGACATATACTGTAGTTTGAATCTCAGTTGAACACCAACTATTCAAACACCTTTTAGCAACAAAATACTTTGGACGTGGCAACCACTTGGAACACTTTAGGAGGGAACCACCTAGCAACATGCTTAAAAACCACAAAAAATACTTAAGCAAATGCATAGAAATGCCCTTGCATCGTGACAACGTCTTTGGCATGGGCAAGTACCTTTAATTTAAATGTCATAATCATAATTGGGTTGGTGTGTGGGTCTGTCTCTCTCTGTATCTCTCTCTGGAGAGATGAATTGATATTGTAGCCAGTTTCTCATTAGCCATGTGTCCTGGGACCATTTGACTTTATGTATGCCAGTCTCATAAACCAGCTGAGACAACTGTTCTATAGCTACGCTGTGTGTGTGTGTGTGTGTGTTTGTTCTTTCTCTTACAGTTCTTTATAAGGTGCATACGTCTTCATTTATAAGTGGTACACATACTGCGTTTATGTTTATGGATTTTTAGCAACAGATTTTAATAGCTCCTAATGCCTCATGAACTGAGATCTGTGAGGGCTTGTGAGTAATGGAGCTTATGAGAAAGGGAGGGTGCAGATGATTGATGAGTGGTGTTGTCTAATCTGTTGCTTAAGGTTATGTAACCCGCTGTATAACTCCGATCTGTGTTAGATTGATAGGGTCTAGGCCTAGAACAGTAAATTCAGCCTTTGAGCAATTCTTGTCAAATGAAGCCTAGCATCGAACTTCCTAGACAAGTTTCTTGTCTGTCCCCTTTCTCGTTTTTCTCGCACACTCTCAGACAAACAAATAAAATGAGCAAGGCAGGAGAAAAGGAAAGGGGTTTAGTGTCTTGGCAGTGATGGACGGTGCTGTCTGAAATGTCTGCATAATCTGAACAACGAAACAGTTGTCGTATTACACCAAAGCCTTCAGAGTGGCTGATGATATTGTACATTTCTTTTGTCTATTTTACGGTTATCATCAGAATGTGTGTAAATTTCCATTTTCAACACCCAAACTGGACCCGTTCCAGTCATTTCCAGCAAGCCAGTGTGGGCTGGGGGGGGGGGGAATGGTTCTGCACTCATTCGAACAAGGAATCACTAAAGTCAGAAGCCGGAGTGATAGAAAGAGGCTTAAAGATCTCAGTCTCATTTGAATATATGCAATGTCTCCTTGTGTTCTGAGTATGAAATATTGGGAGAGGCAGAGTTTAAATCCTGTCAGAAGAGATGAGGGTGAAGTCATGGGTCAGTGGCTTCCTTTCTCCCAAGAGGTTAAACGAGTCTCTCTTGAGTGCCAGTCACCCAGAAAGAGTATCAGCTTCGGTCTACCTAACTTAAATCGGACAGACATAGAAACCTGAGGCTCAACTGACCACAAAACATACACTTTAAAGACCCCAGAATGTTGTTTAAGCAGTCTACAAGTTCGCCAACAAGATCAGTCCAGGTTTGTTCAGTTTTTTTTTCCAATATGAGATCCCTCCACAAAAGAGATGTCTCAGTTCAGCGGTTCCCAATTCTGGTCCTGGAAAATCACCAAAACTAGACATTTTAGATGTCAAACACAGCTGATTCAACTCAGCACATTAGCAAAGATTCCACAAATGTGTGTGTCAGATAAGAGAAACATCAAGGACCAGGAAGGGAAACATCTTGTACTAATTCATTGAGTGTGTCCACTAACCATAAAGCTTGGTCATTCATTTCAGTCCACTTTCAAGTGAAAACATCTGTTGAGCAGGTCGGATGTAATGCTCCTGGGCTCTATGCTCTTAAATGGTCTTTGCAGACTTCAGTGAACGAGTGAACAAGATTTGTTAACAATATAGGTTGGTTCCAAATTGTGGATTCGTTTACAAATGAAACGCCACTGCAAGGTGTCCTATGGCTGTTAACATAACATAGTGCCATTCCGCTTTGGCCATTCCAGGTATGAGTCGCCCTAATAAAGTGATTAGCGATCACTTACACTGGGCGCGAGAAGTGCGACCCAACAATATCAATGAGAACCCATTTGAATCAATGATAGTGTTTACAATGGTTCCAATACAACAGCACCCCAACTGTAAACTGATGTCCCATTGCATTTCCAATATACCCCATGCACTTGCGCTACTTCCGATAACAGTACAAATGGATTTTGAGCTTTCACTTTGACGTGTTTAGTGTAGACGTGGTGTACACTATGTACCTTAGACATGGTATTAATCATAAATATATACGTTTGTAGCGGGTTGCAGGACATTTTGTGATTAATAATGTCTTTTTTCTTGCATTATGCTATGTAGCTCCGCCCCCACATCCAAGTGGTCCTAAACCCTACATATATAAAACATTAAATACATTCTGATTGGCTGTGTCACATTAGTGTGTACAGACGAATTACACGGCAGTGGAAACAATGTATGTTTAGCACATAGTGCTACGAAAAAAAAAAAGGCAATATGCAAAAGGCAAATTTAAAAATAAATAACTCTCTAATTCAAGGAAAGAAACAAGTTTAGTGACTGCTGTCAGCTCTAGTCTAGTCTGGAGTGCTTTAAAACACTTCACCTGTCTAAACTAGCAAATTATCACTCAAAAACATGATGAATTTCTCAAGCAAGCAAAACACATACCGCTAACACACTCTGTTGCACAAGGGCCTTGATAAGAGAGAAGATGTGAGTGTGTTTGTGTGAGAGACGGATAGATAGACGCAGAAGTAAAGTGCAGAATGAGTAAAAGAGATGCAGACACACAGATGGTGGGCTGTTGGAGAAAAAGAGATAATGATTACAGATGAGAGGAGATGGAAACCGCACAGTTAGAAAGAAAGAATGATAGATAGAGACAGCGAGGGAGGGGAGATGTTTCATTTCCATCTACCACCCTCCATTTTTTAATAAGGTAATTTTCTATTGGAATCTAATGCCTTATTAGAAAAGCAAAGTGTTTTCAGACGTGCATGTCACAATCCAGATACCAAATTGAAAGGTTTATTTTCTTTTCTTTTTTTTTTCTTTTATTGGTTAAGTAGACGTTCCTCATTTCTGCTGTACACTAAGAATAATTTTGTTTCTAGCTATAAGTCATGTTACCAAACGTAAAAGGTATTGTACTTTTAACATGATAGATGTTCCAAAGATAAGCAGCAAATTTAGCACTAAATTGCAGAATTTGCTGGTGCTGGTTTGCAGGCCACATTCTTCTGATATATTTAGCCTTGGTGCTGTAATGGGAAGTACAGGTTAGTGTTCAGCCTGCAACATGTTCTGATCCCATTTTCTGTATCTATATACTAATTTATTCTTGCTCTATACCAGGTTTCATCAAATCTTACCCTGGAGGTCCTATGCACTGCAGAGTTTAGCTCCAACCCTGATAAACTCACCTACCTGTGAGTTTCTAATGATCCATATACCCTGATTAACATGCTCAGGTGAGTTTGATTAGTGTTAGATCCAAACTCTGCAGTGCATTGAACCTCCAGGGTAAGATTTGATGAAGCCTGCTCTATACTGTAACTTTATGATACAGTACAGAACACCCCCCCCCAACCCACACACACACACGCACACATGAAATGAGTTCAGAGTGTAAAAGCAGCTTTCAAATAATCTGTGGTTTCTCAACCCTTATTTCTTCACCTCAATTTCTCACCACAGTTTATGTGTGTCATGTGTGCGATAGAAAGAAAGAAAGATGTTTGTGTGTGCAAACACATCTGGGTTAAGGCCTTGCATAATTCATCCCAGTCAGGCTCAATGCGAAGGTATATACAGCAGAAACCGCGGACAGACCTCTCGCTGTGTGGCTCTTTGAAATGGAAAGTAACCTTCAGCCCACCTTTGCTCTGATCACCGGAGCCAGCATATGCTATCCCTCTCATTTGGGCTGGAATAAAGGAATAATTCACCATTAATAAGCGCATAGCTGGCGTCCTGTTATTCGACAGTGCTGATGGCAGCTGTTATCAAACAGAGCCCGCTTCACCGGAAGCTTTCAGAATCATGACTGCACACCTCCTCCCCATTGTCCACAGGGGACCAATTTATTAACATGCGGTGGGAAGCATGGTCTCTTTCTTCAAACACACACATATACACAGCAGGAGCTCAGCGGTTGGAGAACGGAGGGATAAGAAGGAAAAAAGCACAAAAAAAGAAAAGAAAAACAATTTGGAGTGGGCTGTTTGGTGCTAACAAGAGCGGGGAGTTCATTTTGATTACCTGAGCTCGGGTGCCATGTGGAATGAGGGCCAAAATTAGCCGTGGTGAATTGGCCACAATTGATTTGCTCTTTGAATACAGCATTCCGCCTTTTCACGCCAGTTTTTGAAATGGTACTGGCGGTTTTTTCAGGGTTTTTTTCCCTGGTAAAGGCAATTGAAAAGGTCGCACAAAGTGATTGCTGGTTTTTATTTCAGTTGATTTATTCACACAAACAGAAGAGGACACATTACTACAAACACGCACATATATGGCTAAATCTCACATTTTACGACAAAATCGAAAGCAAAATGAAACAAAAATTGATAATAGATAGATATTATTTCATTATTGCAATGTGGAAAAAATGCTCATTTGAAATTTTTTTTTGAAATTTGCTCACTTTGCTCAAATGCTCACTTTTTATATTTTGTGGAAATGAAATGAGGGATGTATCTGTATACTTTTATACTACACTTTAATAGTTTACAGTGCAACACCATTTGCCTCCGTCAGCTTAATGTGTAAATTATGATTCATACAGGAACTGGTTACTAATGAAGTGCTGTATTAGCCATTTGTAATTGTCAGCAGGGATGAATTTTAGTGTTTTTTTTTCTTTTTTTTTTTTGGTGAAATATGTCAAGAGTAGGCTGAAAGAGGTGCTCACAATGTACCATTTCACTTCTCTCTCTTTCTGTCCATTTTTTCATCTTTACTTCTCTTGGGCTCAGTGGCTTGTGACACTCCATATGTACGTCTGCTTCTCAGAGAGAGAGAGAGAGCGAGAGACATTAATACAGGCACCCCTCGCCTCATACATTCAGCCCTCATGTTTTCCCAAAAGCCGAATGCTCTGAAATGACAGGAGAATCGAGGGATGGGAAAGAGAGAGAGGGTGTGGATGATTGGACGGGTGAAAGACGGAGAGAGGGGAGTTTAATGTGTGTGTGTGTGTGTGTAATGTAGACAGCAGTGAAGTGAATGTTATCTTACAGACACTGAATGCACCTGCAGCTAAAGCCATGCATGAGAGCTCCCTGCAGAAATAAACACATACACTTGAGTACTATCACACACACACACACACACACATCTCATTACAGCTGTATTATCACAAACCAAGGAGATGTACAAGCACATACACACGCACCTGCGCATATTTGATCAAAATTAAAGATGTGCGAATAGGATGAAAATATTAGTATTTTTGTTTTATCGTTTTAATGTATTACTGAGGATCAGTCCTATTAATTATATTTGCACTTACTTTATTTATTTATTTAAACACAAAAAAGTGATCAATTGTTATAATTACCCATTTAAATAATGTAATTACCCATTTAATCAACCTTATAAATTATATTGGCATGTTATTTTTTTATTTTTTTACACAAAAAAATAAATAATATTTTTAAAATTAACATGTTTTATTTTATTTTTTTTAATACTGACAGAAACACATTTTATTTATTCATTTATTTATTTTATTTTTTAGCACAAACTACATAGCCTAGTTAACAAAGGTCATGGGTTCAATCGTTGTTGTATACCTTCGATGTAATAAGCCGATTTGGACTGCCAAATGCATAAATGTAAATGTTATTGCACAATAATAACTAAAATGTGACCCTGGAGCACAAAACCAGTCTTAAGTCGCTGGGGTATGTTTGTAGCAATAGCCAAAAATACATAGTATGGGTCAAAATTATAGATTTTTCTATAATTCCTTAGGATAGTAAGTAAAGATCATGTTCCATGAAGGTATTTAGTCAATTTCATACTAAAAATATATTAAAACCTTGGTGATTTTCTCAGCATTTAGATTTTTCTGTACCCTCAGATTCCAGATATTCATATAGCTGTATCTCGGTCAAATATTGTCCTATCCATCCACCATACATCAATGAAAAGCTTATTTATTCAGCTTTCAGATCATATATAAATCTCAATTTCTGAAAATGAACACTTATGACTGGTTTTGTTGTCCAGGGTCACAAATGGTTGTAAGTGACTTTTCACTAAGTTAACAAATTATTTTTCTCTTTTCTCTCACAGACAGGACGCAAGTGATCTGACTGGAACTATACAGAGGTAGGACTGCCTTTCTTTCTTTGTCAATTATTTCTAATTCGGGCTAATATTTAATATTTTTTTAACGGAGACCTTCGGTTGATCTCTAGATTTTGCGCATTACAAATACAACACTCGTGACACATATTTGTAATATATAATAACATGGTCTGTTATAAAACCTTGTCTGAGCTGCATGCCTAGACAGTATTTAAAACCATCCTAGGTTTACTTCCGACTTAAATTTCTAAATATTGCAATCCTTTCACTGAAAAAGCCAAGCCCAGAATGCACTACAATAAGCTCAGTGAAAAGAAGTTTTGTGAGATGACAGACAATTTCAGATAAATGTTGTTCCACACCAAAATTGTATTAGTATGATTATAAACTGACTATTTTGCCTACACTGTGTGTAGTTTTTGTTTATTTGAAAACCATGCTGTTAGCTTAGCAGCATGCTAATGCAAACTCTGTTGAAATCAGCTCTCCTGTGCATGTAATTGCTTCTTAGCAAGCTTACCAAACAGTAAATCAGTTTATATTGTGAACAATTCCAAAATATCACAGTAGGTATCTTAGTAAAAAGCACTTTTTTTTGTATGCTTAAGTTTTGTTTTTAGCTTAGCAACATGATAACATCAAACTCTATTGTAATTAATGAGGACTTGAGTCTTCTGAGGTGCTCTTTTTGTATAGTACGGCCTATGTAAACCGTTCAAAATCATTTGCGCAGTTCCGTTTCTCTTAGCATGCTAGAAGGTAGTGGTCTATGTAGGCAGTACACAGCAAGGCAGCCCCTCTAGAATTCAGAACAGAACTAATGACAAGCTCAAACAGCATTCATATACAGTTGGAGGCCTGTCATGTCTGGCATCACTAAGCCAGGGTCTAGCAGCAGAAGAGGATGGAAAGAAGAAAAGCGTAAACTCAGACTTTGCAGATTTTAACATAGCCTTTTCTGAATTTTTGATTATGAGAGGCGAGCGAGATGACAGAGAAAAGAAATAAAAGAGAAGAAGGTGTTCTCAGAGAGTCAAGGGTGCAGAGTTGAGGCTGGTAAAGATCTGTGACTGAGGGCCATTAAACCCAGCCCCACGGCTATGAGACGACACATCCAAAGAGCGAGAGAGAGCGGCTGAGAGTTTTTTTGATAAACTGCTGATCCTGAAATAGCTACACCTATTTTTCATCGGGAATTCTGTTAAGAATAAATTGTCACGTCTCATCTGGAGAGGAGCTTTCTTCCTCAGGGCGGCACACAAGAAACTCAAAGCCACTGCCGGAGTTCGCCACCTTCTCTGTCGTTACAGCGATGCACTTTGGGTTACCGCCAGCACAAGGCTGATTGACAGACAGCCTGTGAGTTTTCAAGGGCACTCACGAAAAGGAAAATAAAAATGTCATCCTGGGAAAATGCTGTGGACGTTACAGTAAAATGAATAAATATGACAAAATACTACATTTAAAGGACGTATTTCTCAAAAGTCAACAACTTTCTAAAAGTTAACAACATGTTTGACCCAGAAATGAAAATTCTGTCATCATTTACAAACCCTTATTTTGTTCCAAGTCTATATAAATTTCTTTAACACCAAAGAAGATATTTTGAAGAATGTTGGTAACCTAAAAATAGACGGGTTGACTTTCACAGAAAATACTATGGACGTTATTGACTACCATCAACTAGTTAGTTACCAACAATTTGCAAAATATCTTTTTTTGTGTCCAATGGCTGAAGGAAACTCAGGCAGGTTTCATAAAACTTGATGGTGATGACAGAATTCCATCTCTTTAATGAAAAGTAGAGCACCCATTTCATTATTTACAGTACATTGGTGTCAAAATGAAAGGAATAGTTGACCCAAAAATTATAATTATGTCATAATTTACACATACTTAAGTAGTTTCAAACCTGTATGAATTTCTTTGTTCTGTTAAACACAAAGGAAGATATTCTGAATAAAGTAACCAGTAACCAGGCCATTTTGGGTCACCATTGACTTTCATAGTAGGAAAAAAATACCATGGGAGTCAATAGTGACCCAAAACCATCCATATACGCTTGAAACTACTTGAGGGTGAGTAAATGATGGCAGAATTTAAATTTTTGGGTCAACTATTACTTTAAATATATTTGTCTACATTTGGCCCTTGTAGTCTTTGAAAGGAGTGTGTTCTAAAAGGGAAATAACTAAAATATATCTCACTATCAAAATCTAGAATGCAATGATGTAATGGGCATCGTGTGATCTTCAAGTGCGCATATGGGTTTAATTAATATTGTTGATTGTATCCCCCAACTTCTCTCTTGTGCACCACACCCAGAATTACCTCAGCGTTTATCTGTACGCCAAAAATCGTGTATGTCTGAGTGCGTTTGTTCACAGCAATTTTAGTGACTTTTTATGCAGATGAAGTGCAAAAGAACACAGTGAAATTCACAAGAATAACAAAACACCTCGGGAGCGAGAGGAAATGAACTAGAGATACAGAGCAGAGGAAATGAGGGGAAAGGAGTTTGCTATTGGTGTATTAGCAAAAATGATTAGGGAAAAATATTTTTGTTGGTTTGTAAATGTACAGTGTGAAAGTATGCTTTATGAAAGTATGATAATGCAAAGTTGAAGGCTTAGACAAATGCGCTCTTGCATTACTTAATGTGGTAATACCTCAGAATCTCTCTCTCTCTATATATATGCTCTAATTGGAGCTCTAGCACCCCTTGTGATAATTCTGAGAATGCAGTGCATATCTCCGACTCTGGCACATTCAATCGAACTTGCGTAAGTAGAAACGTTTGTGTTCATGTACGTGTGTAAAGTATGTTTCGGGCCTAAGGGGAAAATTCCTCCCAGAGGAACATTTTACTGTGCAGACTTTGAGAACAAGGTGCAATCTATAATAAGCCTAATTTACATATAAAGGAGGTATATTTGTGCTGAAAAGAAAGACAACGACTTAAATTCCCATGGTGCAGTGCAATACTAGTCTCGAGAGACTTGAGGTAGAAGTCTCCATTTGTTCTCCATTTAATGTCATTGCTGTATGTCTAGAATTAATCTAATCTAGAAATTATAATCTTAAATAATCTACAAATAAAGACCCCAAACAAATAATGCTGAATTTTGAATAAAGCTTAAAGGTTACTATGTATATTATTGCAATATTAAATATGAATATGTCTATTATTATATTCAGTTACTGTTGAAACACACTGTAGAAAAAAATTAAATAAACATAAAATAACAAAGTAAGATAAGATAAAACATAATATGTGGCTACATTTGAATCATGTCACAGAATTTGTGGAATAAAGCTGAATTTTGACTAAAGAATAAAACGTTGAATTCTCTTTATAATCAGATCTCATAAGATTTGAAGAAGTTACAACCTGAAAGTTAAGTTTGGAACCTCAGCGTCTCTGAGCAGAAGAACAAGAGGGTTAAAGAGATCTTTCCTTCCTGTGGGCTACCATCCGAAATACAGTTGTCAACTTAGATGCAAAGATACTCTAATCTCTCTTTTTATCTTTTTCTTTCAACATCCATGGCATGACAAAAAGGAAAGGAAGTGAAAGCAAGGGTGGCATAAAAGAACGTGTGACTGTGTAATTAGCTCCTGTGTGCAATCACTGATTCCCTCATGCTGAATGACTGACTGCCTCTTAGCTAGCTGCATCAAAACCATTTCTTCTCTTTTTTCCAGTACCGGGGGTCTTAACAGCAGTGGGGGGGCCGAGAGGAAAAGGGGTGGTGGTGGTGGTGGGGGCGGAATCGGTTGTCAGCTAATTGCATCTCTCCGTGGTGATTATGTTCTCATAGAGAAAACAACTGATAATTATGGGAGCCGGGATGGCAGCACAAGAGAGCGGTTACCGAACCGTCATGGCCGCCGTGTGGGACCCGGCCTCATTATCACCACAGAGACTGACCCGCCCCCTTCACCCCAGCAACCGCTCTAATTACCATCCAGCCAGACCTGTCAATCAACACTATTTATAATCCAACTCTGAGAGAGGAAGGGAAAAGAGGGAGAGAAAGAAACATTATGAAAAAGTCCCTGGGTATCACAAATATAAACCTTCGGCATTTATTACAAGTATTCAGGTTGGTCCCTTGTGTAGATTGATGTGTTCTGTGAATGTGAATAGGCCTGTTTTCTCTTTTGTCCTCTGTTTTTCTGTAGATTGATTATTAGACCACTTTTCTAAGAACGGTTTTAAAAGGCTCACATTGTAGCGGATCACTGAAAGTAAATTGTACCAAGTAGACTACAGGCCTTAGTCGGGCTAGATGCCATATTTAATTTGACATAGATGAAAATAGAAAGACGTAGTGTTTGTTCGATATGTCATTCTGTTGTTTACCTCGGCATCGATCGTCTGGCTTACAAAACGCTGAACATGTCCAAAAAATAATAATTCCAGTGGACCAAAAACCTTTAAAATGAACACATTACAACTTACTGAATGGATCTTCCACATAAAGCCTCATTTTTATTTCGTTTCAATTGCACGTGCAATTTAGTAGATGTTTACAATTTGGAATATACATACATTATACTTTTTTAATAGAGAAAAAATAAAAGATTACATTTAATTAATTTAGTTGTAAAATCTTAATTATATCATTTTAAAATCAAAATCTAATTAGAAATTTGTAACATATTGTGTTAATAAATATTAATAATTGACACACTTTATATCATGTTATTATATTTAAGATGTTCATTTGATTATGACAAAATACATTTAAAAATATAATTATATAAATATAAATACATGGGTTGCCTAAGGATAGAAAATGTAATAATTCTGCTCATATTTTATGTAAATGTCTAATTAAGGTAGTTGTAGTTACAAAACTATTCTTGTAAATTTGCATGCATGTTCAAAATGTAGTTCTAAAATGTGAATATATAGTTTGAAATTATGTTTTTATTTTTAAATTTTAAAGAACGCGGGAAGAAAATACATTTTAAATCATATATAGTAAATAGTCTTGGTTATGTTATCATTATATATTGATAACATGCAGATATATAGTTTTTAAATTTCCAAGTATATAGTTAAAAAAACAATATGTTGTATAAATATGAATATATGCATATATGATGTATTCAATTGCAATTTCTTACATTTGAAATGTATTTCACATTAATATAATGGATTTACAATTTTATATATATATATATATATATATATAAATATAGAATTTGGGTATATATTTCTAAAAAACTATTAATGAGCGAATATATATTTAATAGTCTTTGTTATGAAGCCATTTTAAAGCCAAGTAGGCCTATATAACGAGCAATTGTTCATATATTTTTTTTGTGAAATTGGATATTTTGTTAGAAATTGATTGATTATACAGTCACACATCCAGGTATTCTGAATACACATTTGCAAACCTGACTGCTTGCTTGTAAATACTGTATACAGCTACAGATTACTGAGCCAGACTGCTTCTCGGCTTCTCTCTTCGTAACCATTGTTATTTCACAACAACAATTCCGCATTTCACAATAGCCAGCATTTTAGTCATCCGAATGAGCCACCCGAGGTGAGGCCTTGTGAAAGGTTCGTTAGGCAGGCCTCTGAACGAGCTACACCACAGCACCCTATCTCCGTCTTCAGGGGAGGCACCTGGACGAGCTCCACGGTGAGGCCCGGTGTAGGCTGAGTGATATGAGGCGTGAGACCTTGGAGTGCTGCCCTACTGTTACTCACAATCCTAATACCTCACAGATGTTCTGAATCCAGAAACAGCTGTCTAACATTACGTACCCACACAAAAACGCAAGCGGCCCCCATCAGCCGGTGGAACGCTGCGTAAAAAAGCCCCCATACACAATGCAAATTTACAAGCCTAATGCGGGAAATCCAAAAACACCACATCCCACCAACAACGAGAACATCCTCCTGTCTAAAGCCATTAATACCGGCATCTACAACGCATAATACTTTTAAACAAACGCTACGTCACATCGCTAATACCCTCACAGTGGAACAGCCTCGTATTTAAATTTAATACATTGTGTAGTTTTGTGCGCTTCGCTAAAATATTTGCATTTGATTGTTCATCTAGCCCAGTCCAGACACTATTCTCGAATAAAGCAAAAGCTTCTAATCAGAAATACCATGAAAGAGTCTGAATGCTCTGCTTAATTACACATTCACACACAAAGTCCCGTCCCTCATCCCTGATTGGGTTATTGTTTCCAGTCTTTCTCCACTAACGACCGCTGGGCCCCCCCTCGCTCTGAATATTCATGAGAGGAAGTGTCTCACTAGATGGCAGTGCTGCTCAGCGCGGCCATGCTAATGAGCTCGCAGGGGATTAATATTTATGAGATCTGGGAGGAGGATACTGAAGATGTGACTTGTGCGAAAGTGTATGCATACGGTGACTCAGACCTTAATAGCTAAATAAGTTAGACGGCACAGAGTGGCCTGTCACATACACGCAGCCATTAAGAAGAAAAGAGAGCGCTATTTCAGTTGATTTGAGTATATTTGTGGAGAAATGCAAGGCTTGGGTGTTTCACGGGATGATGAGAGACAACACTGTATATTACAATAGTTTCATTTAAAGGGATGGTTCTGGCAAAAATGAAAATTCAATCGATCAATCAAGCAATCACTTTTATTTATTCAGTCAGTATTCACTCGCCATCACGTTGTTGCATATTTATTTCTTCCGTGGCACAGGTTTAAACAACATATTGGTGCTGTCAAATAATTAATCAAATATATTTATACATTTAAGAAAAATTTTTTATATATATATATATATGCATACATACACACACTAAATGTATGTGTGTGTGTTTATATATACATTAAACATATAGAACTGTATGTGTGTGTGTGTTAATATATACAGAACAGATAAACGCAGTACACAAATATATCATGTAAACAAATTAGAATTTGTTTTTTGGATTAATCAGCACTAATACATATATATATATATATATATATATATACACACACTATTATTACTACTGTTTTTAAGTGTTGTTTTAAATGTAGATTTCTTTTAAATAAAAATATCAACATTTAAAACAACACTTAAAAATAGTAGTAATAATAGTAGTAACTGCTAGTAAAGAAAATAACAATTATGCAGAAACAAGTAACACGTTCAAGTAAACACATATTTTTTTTTATGCATTGCTTTGTTTTACTGTTTTGTTTTGCATTGCTTTTTTCTCGTTGTTGTTTGTATTGCTTTGTTTTTATGAATTTTTTTTTTGTTTTCCCAAGTTATATTTGTTTTTGTCTTCCTCAGCTAGCAACATTTTTGTCCACATATTTCTACAGAGTTTATTTTTTTTTGTTTTATTTAGTTGAGTTTTTTTGTAGTTAAATGTCATTTATCTTCAGCTTTTACCATTTATTTGTACTTTTAAAAAAGTACTTTAGGTTTTGTTTGCGATAATAACATCCGTTACAGTCATCACTAGACACGTCACCAATGACACTCAAGTCTTGACGCGTCCTGTTGGGACTGCAATCTTGACTCGAGATTCACATGATGTCAGGAAATAATTTAATTTGGAATGACATGAAGGTGAGTAAATAATCTATTTTTCATTCCCTCTATTTTGAGGTTGATATTAAACGGATATTAAAATATAAGCTTTAACTGCAGCTTCCTGTTGCAATGTCATGACCTGTGGCATTTGTGACTCATTTTAGTAATTGCAGCAGTTACTTGGTGTGCAAAAGGGGGAGTGGGAGTTTGTGTAAGTGTGTTTGTGCCCAAGTTACATAAACTGTTATGGGAAGAGAAGAGGATGTAGTGTGAGTGTGAGTGTGTGTGTGTGTGTGTGTGTGTGTGTGTGCATAAATGTTGTTGGTTTAGAAAGACAATAAAGGAACATGTCTCCCGCTCGGCTCATTCCACACACACACACTGTCCAGACAAGTCCATCAATCGTCAAACACCTCTATTGGGTTTGACCAGTCACTGACTAAACCATTAACCCCTCTCTCACACACAAAGACACACGCTTACAGAGCATATAGGTACACACTCCCTAGAGTGGTTGCATATTGAAATACACACAGGTGGTTGATCCCAAAAATAGAGCAGAGTATAGTAGGATTTGAGCTATTTTAGTGCATCCCAGACACACACACATAGACACAGAGCAGATGAACTAGTCCAGACATGAGTGTCAGGTTGACAGCCCATACCCAGAGGAATGCTTCCTTCAAGCTGAAGAGAGAGAATCGCTCGTTCGCTTGTGAGGTACGGGTGAAAGAAATGTGCAATCTCCCTTAGGGTTGAGCCTGTGGCCTCCACCATCATTGTCATGCATGTGTGCATGCGTGTGTGGAGATGAATTTGACGGTTGTCGAAAAAAGCATGTTGCCCAATTGAAATCACTTTTCGACCTTTAACACTGGACATACACGCAAATCACGTCCGCAATGTAAATTGAGGGAAACTAAGCTGCAAAAATTCACAACTTACTGTAGGCTCACCGCACATTTAATTTCAACAATTAATTACTATTAAATGTCGTGATAGTATGGCAACAAATAAAAAAAAAAGGTAATAAAATATAGCTAGCTTCAGATTCATTTGTGTATAAGTACCACTCAGTGGGCATTCCACTTGACATACGATAAGCAACGTAATATCATTTTGCAGAATCATAGTAAATAGTAGGCGTGTTTAAAGTTTACTTCACCCTCATGTCGTTCCAAACCCGTAAGACCTTCGTTCATCTTTGGAACACTAATTAAGAGTAAATACATCTGCAAAATAGGATGTGACATCATGAGCTCAACTTCAATTTTGTGTCGTTACGATAATACTTTTGTTTTTGCGCAAAGAAAACAAAACATAAGTTACTCAACCCTTTTTCTCCCCCGAGTAACGTCTTCCGCCATTTTAGAGACTATCCCTACACACGCTTTCCATTAGGCGTAAACAACTGCAGATTACGTTATTGCGCATGCTTTCCCCCCCGAACGTAAACGAGGTCGATTACATCAAATACGTTAAAGCGTGCGTATGCATTGCATTGTAATCCTCTCCAAAATGTCGGAAGATGTAACTCAGGAGAAAACAATGGTTGAGTAAATTTTTTGCAAAAAAAAAGTATTCGTGTAGTACCGCAGAACTGAAATTGAACCTCTGATGTCATATGGACAGCGTTAACGATGTATTTACTGTGTTTCGAGATCTGGGAACACTTCAGCTGTGTTGCTATCTATAGGAAGATCAGATAGCTCTCCGATTTCGTCTAAAATATCCTAGTTTGTGTTCCGAAGAGCAACAAAGGTCTTACGGGTTTAGAACGACATGAGCATGAGTGTTTTTGGGGTGAAGTAACCCTTTAATACAGGTAGCTACAACAACTATAAACTACATTTTAAATAAATCTAACTAGCTAGCTTAGCAAGATTCTGTTGTGACATTAAAATAGTTATGCTAATGCTCGCTGTAGCACTTCTTTTGGCAGAGCTAAGAATACATTGCGTGATATAAAAGCATTTTGAAATGCAATGATGTGCGATTGATCTTTCGTAGCTGGAAATGTATGCATTTACGTATTTCTGTGTAGAGAAAGTCGTTGTCATTATGTCGGTTACTAGCTTTAAAAGCTGGACTTCAGGGATGTTATGAAAGTGAGGAATTTAGACTGTTTAATATTTATTGTGATCGTTTTATGATAATGCCATTGAAGATGATATTCCATAGCAAAAAGTCCACTGTTGACAGCTTTTCAAAGGGAGAAGGAAATATTTAGATTATTTTGATGCTGCTCAATAGCCAAAAAAACCCAGAAAGAAGAAGAAAAAGCAGTATTTTCGGTGTCTCTCTCTCATTAGCATCCTAATGAACAGATTCTCTACCTCTTCTGTTTTTCTGTCATTCTTAGAGTGTGCTGGCTTTGAAGTGACTACACAGAATTTTTTTTTTTTGCATCCAAAAGCACAATAGTCCTTATTTCACTTTGGAAGCACACACATTTATACACACTTACGCAAACACACACACAGGGAGTTCAGTCAATAGCAAATATGGACATGAATACAATGACAGTGTAGGAAAAAAAAAACTCCTATCCAAGCAAAACATTTCCCATATAAATAGTGGGGACAAATGGCTTTTTCTGTGTGTATGTATGTGTTGAGGAAATAATTGAGGAGACAGAACTCCAGATTTAGGCCTCTAATGGAAGGTGACAAATTAATTTCTGTCTGCTAATAGCTCAAAATAGAACATGCCCGACTGGCTGTCTTATTCTATGTGCCGCTTGGAAGTTCAGGCACGTGTGCATGTGTGAATGGGAGGACAAGGAGAGGAAAAAAAAACAAACCAAAAAAAAACTACACACTACCAGTACTAGATTTTGGCTGGGGTTAATTAGAGATTCAGATTTTTCTTAAATTGAAATGATTTTAATGCATTATTGAATAAATCGCAAACAAATATGAATATTTGCAAATAAAAGAAACATTTATTCACTATTAACTATAACTCTTTCCTCAATAAATTTCTAATTGGCTGCTTATCAATAGTTAGTGCGGTAGTTGTTAAGTAATGGGTAGGATTATGGATGAACTGTATTATAAGGTCGCGTAGAGTAAGGCATAAACATGTGCTTAATTACTACTAATAAAGTGCTAGTATTTTTTATAATATGCATGCAAATAAGCAACTAGTTAAGAGACCCTAAAGTAAAGTGTTATCTGAGAAACTAAACACACATGAACATTTTTGGCTGTTGCATTATGTCCAGCCCAGTCTCACAGCAATTTGTATGTTTTACGAGGGGGCTAATTTGTACAAATTTGCACAACCTTACTTGTACGAATGCATAACATTTTTGCTAAATTGTACGTATTTTACATTCGTATGAATTTGTACGAATGACCTACACCTAACCCCGCCTCTAAACCCACTCGACAGTGTGAGGTGAGGTCATACGAATTAGAGCGAATTTGCCACCTCGTACGAATTGGTCATGAGACATGAGTGTATTTATGTCTTCTTGTTTGTCAGCATCTTATGGCATGAACGCTATGCTTTAAACAAAAGTTACAAGAAGTTTAAAAAAAAAAAAAAAAAAAAAAGAATTCTCTTCCAAACGCCTTTGAGTTTTATTTCATAAGAAAATTTCTTTTGAAATGGCACTCAGGTTCAATAAATGCATTTTTTACATTATTTTTTAAATAATCGTAATAAGTTACATTCGGTCACATATATACTATATTAATTTGTAATTTAATTAATTGCATTTATTAAGTTTGAATAAAACTTTTTTTTTTTTTTTAAGTAATTTAATTTAGTTTTGCCTCCACATGCTCCATTAAGTCAGAAATTGTGACCATCTACTATATGTCAGACATGCACCAACTTTCAAGGATTAACAAGCTTTTCACTTTCAATGAGCTTCTCTTTTCTCTTTACACACACACACACACACACAGTTCCTGCCAAACCTTTGATTTGCCGGCAACAGCATCATGAATAGTAACGCTGACATTAGTGCTCATCGAACGCTTCACTCTAACTGCCATTTATGGATTGAGCCTTTGTATCTTTAATCTCTGCTGATTGGCCGTCTTAAAATTAAAAAGGGACACTGTTTGTATTTGATTGGCCATAATAACATTGTCACCGGAACAATAGGCGATCTATCTCAGCTCATCCCTGTAATAGGGTTATCCGAACGCCACGAATTTAAGAACAATTCACCGCCGTGCTTTCATGTGGTCCTGTCATGTGTTTTAAAGATAAGATTAATTCTCCATATCAGCAATCTGATTGTGGACTCGTGTCTCATGCATGTTTTATAGCAGCTCTTTCTTCCAAACTGCTGCGTCAAACCTTTTCTTTGGGAAAAAAAAAAATCTAAATTATTCATCTGTGTTTTGGTGCATTCCTCCTGGAGAACGAGAGAGAAAGAGGGGGGAATGAATTGAGGGTCTTCCTTTTTTCTGAGGGTCCCACGTGGACTGCATTCTGATCAAGATGAGAGGTTTTTAGGCCTGAGAGAAAGACAAAACAAGGCAAAACAATCTGGTCAAAGAAAGCCAAATGTTGTTTTAAATAGGTGAAGTGGCACTGCGTTGACGTCAGGTAATCCGTATTTTATTAATGTTAGCTCAAGAACTCTCACATTCCGACAAAACACCTTACATTTCACTCTCATCGTCCCTCTCTCCACCCGCTGGGATATTCCTTTGATATTTCATCTTTTTAAGGCTCGATAACATTTAATAATAAAGGATCTGTGAATTGCGTCAGCGTGACCTGCTTAAGGTAACACCCACTTGCAAAGTCTGGTTGTCTAGTGTGCATCATGCACAATATGCACAAAATTACGTCTTTCAGCTTTTCTCAAAGGAAGGTCATTTGTTTCGGGGCGGTTTAAGTCAAGGATGATAACAGTAACTATAAAAGCTTAATGATCATTCCAGTTATATGAGATTTACTACTATTATGGATATTCCCTAATATTCACCATCATCCATGACAACTTTGTGCATTTATCCCGTTCATCTGGGTAACTGAAAGTGGTGCAACTTTTTTGTTTCTCAACAATGTTTTTGTTGTTATGGCAGAAGCTTTGGGATCATCTTTAATAAATATGTTTTTTTTTTTTCCAATAATGACCACTACTACGTCTACTAACTTATCCTGGCCATGTACTTATATGCAAGGAGACTGTCTGATTTGGATGTAACGCATCAAATCACAGTTTTACCCGTTGTTACTGCTTATTACACTATTACTACAGTGTTATTATTATGTAATAACAGATGAATGACTTCAAATAGTGCTCCAGTTTGTAAACAGAGTCTAAATGAGGCTATGACTAAGTTAAAATTGATCTTGTGTCGCTGTGCCATTGTAAAAATGTCTTATGTCTTTTTAATATCGTACTTATCAATAACTGGCAACAAGCCTAGTTGTTAAAATCACATCTCAACCCCCTTGTGTTCAGTTGCGTTGTGCTAAAACTCGAGTGTGTGCCCTATGTGCTTGCTAAGACTGTATTTGGATGTTCCTGGGGGAACAATAAACCTAGTTTTTACCTGGACATTTCAAAGCTATTTTGAGATTAAAAAACCTCATGTCTAGCCTACTAACTAGTCGCAGCATAGACAACCATTCAAAACGGGCTGTCATGGCTCAGAGTGATTGGGCATTGACCTTTTAATCGCGTTATAGGCAAGACAATTAGGCAGAAGAGAGTGAGTGAGAGAGAGAGATAGTATAGGTATTAATATAGGAGGTAAAGAACAGTATGGTGTCATACAGATAAAACAGAATAGAGGATTGAGAGAGAGGGAATAATGCAGGAAAGTACAAAGGATGGAGAAGGCAGGAAGAGACTCTAACTAGGTCATTTCATTAAACTGTAAATGCAATACAACTACTTGACAGGGAACGTTATGTTTGTGCGATGGACTGTACATGATTTTATAATCGGCCTGCTTTGGTTTTGTGTGTGTCTCTGTACACATCGTCCCAGGGCACTGTCTCTACATGCAAAGATCTCATCTTTCTCGCCTTACTTTTTTCTGTATAGCTTTTTTTTTTCTGTCTTGTCTTGCCTCGTCACTTCTCGTCTTTTTTCTTCTCTGAGCTTGTCACTCCTCTTTTCTTATCTTACTGTGTACTCGTGTTTTTATTTTTCTTCTCATCATTCCATTTGTCCCATCTTATTTTCTTCTCATTTGATTTCATCTCGTCTTATCTCATCCTCTTTTCTTTATTCTTATCTCTTCTTGTTTCATCTCATCTGTTCTTTTCTCATTTTGTCTCGTATCGTCTCATCTTTTCCCATTTCTGTCCTATTCTTTTTTCTTTTGTCTCAACTCAGCTTGCCATCTCATCCTTTTCCTTATCTTGTATCTTCTTTTTTTCCATTTGATCTCATCTTGTCTCATTTCTTCTCAAAATGCCCTCATCCTCTCTTCTTACCATTTAATTGTGTTTCTTATTTTCTCATTTATCTCAAATTCATTTTTTTTTCACTTGCCTTACCTCATCTTTTCCCTTTTGCCCATTTTCTTTTATCATGTCTTACTTACTTCTGTTGTCACCTCTTTTTTTTCTTGATTCATTTAATCACTTCTTCAAGTCTTGTGTGGTTTCCTAGGTTCATATCCTTTTTTTCATTTTCTTTTCATTTTGCTTTTGTTTTCCTTACTTCATCATCGCTGTTGTTGTCTCTACCCTTTCTTGTCTTTCCCCATCTATTCACATCTCTTTTCATTTGGTTTTATCTTGTCTTATCCTGTTTCATCTCATCTGAACACTTCTCTTCTCTTCTCTTCTCTTCTCTTCTCTTCTCTTCTCTTCTCTTCTCTTCTCTTCTCTTCTCTTCTCTTCTATTCTATTCTATTCTATTGCACTAATGACTCATAATGAGCCCTATGGACTCAACCAATTGAGTATGATCAGGCATCTGCCTTAGACTCAGCTAATCAAATGCCATTGCCAGAGATCACAGAAAACCAGTTATCACACCTGGCATATATTTTCTTTTCGGCTGTCAGTAACAGCTTGACTTCAGCCCTCACGCAGGCAGACACGTAGATTTTCTTCTTGCAAAACAATTGCCAAAAAATACCCCCACGGTATAGGGCTTTTGCGAATCTCACTGAAAAACAGCGTGAATTTAGAATTGATCGCTAATACATTTGGCATTTTGTCTAGCCGTTAAGTTCCCTGCCCACATCCGACTATATGCCTGCCACTCAGAAACACTCGCTGCTGGACAACCATTACATTTACACTGACTAGCTCATGTGAGACTGGCAGAGAGGCTGATGATAGAAAAAGACAGACGGAGGGAAAGAAAAGGAGGTGGCAGATGGAGCAGAGAGACATTTGATTCTGGTTATTTTACGCTCCAAACCAATTTTATTTGCATGACATCTGTAATCGGAATCACTACAGTCAGTGTAATGCAGATTCCAGATCAACATTGTGATGGGATCTGCAGTAGGTACAGTTATAGGACAGTAACAGGGTACCTCAGGATCGCAGGTGTTTGGTAAACAAATTACTTTGGCAGTTATCGCAAGTGTTATGAATGATCATAGCCAAGTGTGCAAGGCGCAACACAAAATCCTTGTCCTTTAATGAATCGGTGCCCTTGATCCTCTGATGTGTTTTTCTCGTGATGAAACTTTCATGAGCCGTAATAAACACAATGCATTTTTAAACAGGCAGATCTGGAAGACATTTGGAAAAGAGAGAGGCGGTGAGAAACTAGTGAAGGGAGGAGACATTTAAAGAGAAAGGAGGTAAATATGTTTTTCTAGAAAAGAGAGAATGAGAGAGAGATGGAGGGGTAGGAACAGATGGTGAAAAGAAAGAGCAATGACAAGAGGTTATTTTCAGATTTAACAAAATGTGCCCATTGGGAGGAGA
The DNA here is from genome assembly GCA_032359435.1 of Enteromius unitaeniatus. Classification (NCBI taxonomy): domain Eukaryota; kingdom Metazoa; phylum Chordata; class Actinopteri; order Cypriniformes; family Cyprinidae; genus Enteromius; species Enteromius unitaeniatus. The sequence continues at coordinate 11,447,809 of JAUMHI010000037.1, read as the reverse complement.
AGTGGGCTTCTTAGAATTGCCCATACAACACTCACACGCAGAACCCTCGTTTAAACTAATCCATGTCCCTGGTGATTTCCTGCTTTCCCACTGCAGAACTAATTTATCAAAACAATGGTCCTCAAAAGCCTCTGGAGTTGTCTCAGAAAAAAAAAAAAACAGTTAATGAGTAGCACTGATGCAAAACCTAACCCAGAATCATTGACTAGTTTCAAAACTTGGCACACCCAAGCCCAAAGTATACATCCCCGTTCTGCGTAGGTTGTACTACACATATGTATCGGGCTTGTCCAATATACGGGCGGTCAAGAACACTTTAAAAGCTGTGCGCGAGATGGAAAGGAACACATAAAGCTAAATGGGATGAATCAGACGGACCAAACAAGCCAAGTGTACTGTTTAACCTTTTACAATTTTACTATTGTTTATTACCATATTAAAGTGGTTAAAGGACAACTTGTTGGTAGTTGGGTTGTTTTGACCCAGCAGTTAGGTTATTGCCCAGAAGGTTGGGTTAAACATTTAACATTTTTAAACATTTAAACAACCCTTTCGTTCGTTTTTTCTATGTTGTACCCTGCACTGGGTTGTATTTAACCCAGCATTTTTAGAGCATATATGAAAACGAAAAATGTATAACCTTTCAAGTGGACCAAGTAGTATGTTGTTTCGCTTATCTCTTGGTTCTTCAGCATTGATAAATTATCCAAAGAAGTCCCTATTTTAGTATTCCCATGGTCAGTGTGTCTGTTTTTTTCCTATGTTGACATAAATAATAGAACAAAGATGCACACTCTTGAGAGTAGTTATAGTACCAGGTCAATTGCATACTTCTTAACGGCACTTTTTTAGTTGTTATTCTTGTACAGATACGAGATACGAGCGGTCCTAAGGGGTGTTGGGCATCCTGGACAACAGCAGGCTTCTCAATGCTAGCCAGCACCAGGCTAACAGCACTAGCTCTGGCCCAAAAACAACATGAGCTGTCAGGAAGGGTTATCACAGCCCACTGAATCAGACGGGAGGAGGGAGGGACAAGGGGAAGGAGGAGGGAGCCGGTGAGGGTGGATGGGTGGGAGTGTTACTGTGAGAGAGAGAGAGAGAGAGAGAGAGAGAGGATTCAGACGCTAGAGAAAGGGCCAGCGTAAACCCGCCACAACTGAAAGCACAAGGATCGTGTGCGTGTGTAGTGCGTGTTTGCGTTCGGAGTAACGGCGATGTTGGAGCACTCATCTGAGCTGGGCTTTGTGCCGAGTGTGTGTGTGGACAGCATGCGATACCCATCCACCGCGAACAGCGCTGTCTCCATGAGGAGCACAGAGGAACTGCTGCTGAGGTAAAGCTGTCCCTGGACAGCACACAAAGACATGCATGCACACACACATACATACACGGATCCAGCTAGCTCCGAAAGGTTTGCCGTTCGCAGCTGCAGGCGTGCAGCGAGCTGTTTCAGGAATGTTTGGTTGACGGCAGCCCTGCGGTTTTGTTGGCGCGGCTCGTTGACATGCCGTTTGTAGGCCGTTTGAGCGGTGCGTGCATGCAGTTGTGTTTTTGTCAAATTGCGGGACCCTGCCTGTGCTGTACCGCCTGCACTTGTTTTCCCAGCCCTAAAAATGCGCAGCTTGCAACGTTCCCCTCTCTTGTTTCTGTTCCCCCGATGGTCGGAGCCTCTTAAAAGACTGAAGAGTTGACACAGCTATAGAGAAGTGTTTGAAGATGCGCGTGCATGAGTGCAGGATAATGCGCGTGTGTGCGCAAAAAAGAAGTGACAGAAAGAGACATTGCATCGCTGATAATAAATGGGGCTCACTTTTTGCAGTCGCCTTTGCACGCGGCCTTAATCTATATTAATGCACCGCATAAAGTGCGTAAGTATATTTGCATGCATTTAAGTGTGCAAACACACTTGCGAGAACCTCAATTCGGAGTTTGTTTGGATGTAATAATCGCATTAAACAAAGAGAGGGACGCGCAGGAGGGGTTAAGCTCCGTCCCGCCGCTAGAAAGATGTCTGCTTTTGTTTGCACGCCTCTCTGACGATTGGATTTAGAAAGGTGGGGGGGTCTGGAGAGGAATGGAGAGGGGGGGGCATTCATTGGAGAGATGAAGGGAGGGTAGCGCTGCAAGCATTCTCAACAATGGGACGCCCTGACAATGAGGCTGTCACTCACTTCGTGGCTTGTTTTCCATCTCTCCTCTCTGTCTCTGGCTATTTTTTAAAAGTGGAGAAGGGTGCTAATCAGGCCGTGTCGGGTTGGTTTTTATACCAGGGTTATGGGCGGTTAATAACGCAGGCGTTTAATGTGCAGAGTGTAATGGGGTGTGAGGGCATTAGTTGGACCAGAGAGGCAGCCATGTTGGTTTAAAGAGTAGATTTATAGCCTTTTACTCTTTCATTGTGCTTGTGCTCAATGGCTTTTAAAATAGCCCCAGAGGAACATGAATCTCTCCAGTGACTGCGGTCAGGTCTTCTGGTGTAACACACTTACACACACACACACACCTAGGCCGTAACTCAACCTCCTTCAATAAAGAAATGTCAAATAGTACTGTATCATACAGGTTCGTAACTATTGCACACACACAAGCTCATTAGAGAAATATGACCATATGTTAACAAACGTACCCTTAGTGTGATTTGGGGCTGAATCTATGGCCCTCATCGTTATTTGTTGCACGTGCCCTTGGCAGTTAATGCAATGCTTCGTTCACTGAGGACTCACATCGATTTATGCCGCTGTGCCTAACTTGAATTTATCTGATGGTGAATGTACTGTAATGATATCTAGGAATTAAATACATTATTTAGGATTGATCGTTAGGTGTAAAATTACGGCTATGGAACATATCTGAAATGTCTTTTTTAGTGCTGTTTATGGTCCGAAATCTATTGGGGTGCCATCAAATTGCAGTGCAATTTGCAAGTGAGCTGCCTACCTAGACATAATTTTTAGTCATCAAAGACGTGTTCAAATGTGCATTTATGATGCCTGAAAATGTTGTGCAGGCAGGCAACTCATGAGATTATCAAGCGTTGCATGTGTGAGTGTTCTTTTCAAGACTTTAGCTGACAAGGCTATTTCAATGCTTTAGCGAAGGCTGAAAGTGTTTCTCAGAGGAAGTCGAGGGGTTAAGCAATCACAAATGACACCAGGTCAGTTTGCGCTTCACGGGCTGTTATAAAAGCTTACGCTTTTTCCTAAAACCGCACGTAAAGCTCTGCCGACTTTCCGCTATAAACACTGGAGTTTGTACTCTGCAATTAGTGGCTTGGAAAGCCTTTCATTGCGGTGAAACAAGGCGATGGCGGTTGTGTCTGTGTGTGGCTGTGGCGATGGGCTGCTGTCACTGTGCATTCGTTGGATACGTGAGCGAGCGTGTTGCAGAAATGGGTAGTTTTGTGTTATAGGAGAACGACCTGTCCCTAGGTGCCCACCGTCGAGCTGTGGCTCAGTGAAGCTGCGCGAGTTTCAAATGAAAATAAATGAGAAGCAGTGACCGGCACTCTCAGGGTCCCACTTTAATGAGGGGAACGGGGGGGAGGGAAGTTGAAACAAAGGAAGGGGGTGAGATGGATAGAGAAAGGAAAGGGGAAAAAGGCTCCTTAATGAATGTAGGACTTGGAGAGAAATGGCACATTTATTTAAACTCCAATTTCGCTACCCAAGACCTGTTCAATTAAACCAGTAAGGTTCATTGCACTTGGTAAAAATCACTCTAAGGTTGGCATTCTGGGATAGCGAGAGGCAAAAATGGGCCTGTACTTAGAATGTTAGACAGCTTTGGGATTTAGGAGGAGCTTGGGAATTTAATATTTGGGGAGAGCAGAGCGATACGATGCGATACGATATGCTGTTGATGTCATAATAGCATTACTTCTGGTTTGCATGGTGAAGATGGAAACAACAGGGGTCGAGTTGATGTAGTAGATTAGATAGGCTAGTGATCCCAGATTACATTGACAAGCTTGCACGTGTGCACAAGCAAACCACAGCGCTCAAGGGGGAGTTACCGTTAAATGTTACCGCACCTGTTGTTATTCAGAGAACATCAACCATGTTGACAGTTTACTCAAGAAACTGACCATAATGCTGCATCAATGCAATGAATTGTGTTTTCCAGTGAACGCGAAAGTTGAATTTGAAAGAATGGCTGTTTTTTTATATACAGCATACTGAAAGTAAACAAGGACTTTCCACTATCTCTCAAATTTATAGTGTATGACTGTCACATTTCATCTCCTAAGTGGTAGTCCCACTGAATTCATTTATTATTCTTTAAAATAATTTATTAGTCATAAAGCTGCAGCTACCTTCTGCTTATTCACAATGGTAACGTGAATGAATAATGGATGGATGCTCAACATGGCCACCATATGTTAAAAACAAAAAATCAAGTAGGTTTTCCAGAGCTAATTATTTTGGCCATGATTCCCACTAAGTGGTAAGGTAACATTCAGTTTCGATTAGAGTACATGGGCAAATTTGAAAAGTTCAAATATTTCACTGGACCAGAAGCTCAAATCAAAAAGCAAATAGTCTGCATATACATTATAGTTAGAAGAGTTCCTGCACTACTCTTCATTGGAAGCAAATGTTTGCTGGAGACAGTTAAAAGATGGCTTTCACTAGCACTAGACAATGAACTAGCATTTCGCAATTGTGGTTTGGCACTTAGAACATTGTGCATGTTGTTTAGTTCTTCTGATGTGTAATGACATATTCATTTCATCATTTGTGTGTGTATATATATATATATATATATATGAATGTTTATCTGAGAACAGTATATGTGACCTGAGGCAAAGTATCTATAGTATGCAACATAGCGAAACTGTATGTGTGCGCTTTCACCCAAATGAGCACGCTTACTGCTTTACATAATCCATGAGTTAATCAAATATTCATGAGCCCAAACAGAGTCTTCTGACAGACCAACAGCCTGTCTGTCCGTCTACATGCACAAAGCTATATGCTAGAGCTGATATTTATATACTCTGCAACCATAGTAAGAGATTTTGCTCTCTGGTATAATATATTTACACGTATGAGGAGTGAAAACATAGTGATTATATACCGATATACTGTACATAAAATGATTTTGAATACTGCTCAGCCAATCTGAATTTAGAATTGGAAAATATAAGTGCTAAACCATTTATTACATCGCATTTTGCAAGTTTTGCGACACAAAGTGAAATGTACAGTGAGATAGAAATGCATTTGCTGAGGCAATCATGCTATATTAGCTTGCTTGCAAGACTTGG
>JAUMHI010000037.1:11423364-11442440 GCA_032359435.1 Enteromius unitaeniatus | reverse complement strand
CAAAGTGAAATGTACAGTGAGATAGAAATGCATTTGCTGAGGCAATCATGCTATATTAGCTTGCTTGCAAGACTTGGTGTGTGTTTGCCCCATATCTGCCATCTTTAACATGTTCTCCTTCTTCTTATCCCACATCTATCTACCTTCCCTGCCCCCACTTCTTTCTCTCTCTCTCTCTGTTCGGTTTGAACTCCCGGCGTACTATTTTTGTCTCTGTGCATTGCAGCCTGCCGGGCCAGCCTTTCTCTCTCTCTCTTTCTCTCTTGTCTCCTTGCTCTCCTCCTACGTGGTCAATCAATACGTGTTATAGGCCAGCTGGGTCCAGACCCAAGGGGTAGAGGCACAGAGAGAGAGAGAGAAGGTGTGAGAAAGAGAGAGAGAGAACACAAAGAACAAGGTCCCCAAGAAAATGAGGCAGAACATGGGCGTAACTAGAATGCAAGGACATTGGGAGCTGAGCCCAAGGCATTTATGCCGAAATAATAATGATTTTCTGGAGGTTATCATTGTAATGCATCATGAAAGATAAGATAAACTATATACACAATGTTTGAAACCTTCAGGTATGTAATGTAAAGATGCGGGAAGGTATTGTACCTTCCGATTCTAAAAATGTGTTTTCCTGAATGGCCGAAAGTGTGTATTTATAGTGAAAATATTAGGTTATCCATATTGCCACTTGCTACATATGTCCGCAATGGTCCACTGTCATTAAAATGACATCTGGGAATTCTACTTACAATAATGCGAGGCAACAGTAAAGCATTAAGCAGGTTCAGGTCAAGAGAAAATATTCAAGCTATACCCTGCCAAACCCCTGAGGAGAAGGTGAGAAAAAGAAGAACAAAAAAATCGCAATAAAAGAACGGAGAGAGGTAAAAGGGTAACAATAACAACTGCAGGAGGAAGAACAGAGAAACCTTTGACCTGACAGTGTGAGAGAGAGTGAGAGACAGCGAGGAAGAGGGGAGCCCGTATGAAAGACGTCTTGTGGCTAAATTCCATTATCTTCAGTGAGAGAGAATTATATCAGCCCTTAAGTGCTTTCATCAGCCTTCTTAACCCCAAGAGAAGGACACAGAAGAGGAAGCCAGAAAGATTGAAGGATGTTCAGGGGGTGACATGAAGGTCTGTGGCGCGAGTTCGTGTTCCGAACTGCTTAAGCCGCTTAATACCAACGTAAATTGTCCCCGCTACCTGCCAGATATCAGTAAAATGGGTATCCAGAGAAATCACTACTATCCCAGTTGCCCCTTTTCCACAGTCAGGGTGCCAGAGATCTATCCCGGTGTGTTTCTGCTATACAGAAAATTGGCCCTGCTGCATTTTAGCTCCTTAAAACTAAGTAAGATTTATAAACAAAGTGTGCTATGTTTACTTCTGCGTATGTTATCTAGTAACGTGCTTAGTTGTGTCAGTGTCAAGTCATTTCGGGTTTACTTACATCGGGGTGGCTTGCGAAAGCTTTGTTTTAGAGTGCGAGCAGCTAAAAGGCTCGAAAAATATCTGCATGGTATGGAAATGTACCTTATTAAGCAAAGATATTCTGCCTATTGCGCACATGCAACGATTAGCATTGTGTGTTTAGCAGTCTACAATGCACCGTTTCTTTCGTCTAAGCTTTGAAATTTCTCTCCAAACCGAAGCCCGTTTAGTGAATTCATCATCTCCATAACATGCGTAACAGCTATGCCGAGCATTCGTAAATTGCTTCTTTATTGCACAATCCATTATGTAATGGTATATTTGCTCAAGGTAGTAGATATCCGCATTGTGCGAGAACAGCGTTGTTTATAAACCTGTCCAGAAATCTCCATGTATTTATTTCTCTTTGCTCACCCCAAACTTTTTTTTTCTCCAGTGTAATTGATGCACAAATTGGCATTTTAGGGCAGCAGACTGTTTAAGTACTCATATCGGTGGTTTCAGACCTACATATATTGACTTGAATAATGTATTGCGATGTTGGAGATTATTGTATATTACCTACTTTTAGTGAGTCACCTTTGCTCAACTGTCCAAGCTGGAGGCGGTATTTACAAGTGTTTCTTAGAGAGAAAGATGACCCCAGCGGCTCAGTTTGCGTATTATCATAATTTGTGTAAAATCATTACAGAAATCATGGCCTATATCTAAACTGTCTCTAAGGATCTGGCTCTCGGGTTAGTTTTGTTTTCGGTTTTCTCATAAATGTTACAGTAAGACGGAAATATTGATTGTGCATCCTTGCATACACAAACACTTCCCTTGAACGCATGCAAATACCAACACGTTGTTGGCTACAGGTCATAACAGACCGCCACACGTGTTTTGTTTATCGCAGTTCGCCAAAACTGCAAATTCACACTTTAATTCTCCGCAACTGCTTTTTAATGACAGCTAAAATCCTTCATTGCGCTTGGTCTTTGAAGACAAGCAAAGCCCATTATTGGTTTGGGTCTTTTTTTGTTTTGTTTTGAAGCTTTTGGCTGAATTTGTAGTTATCTAATTAGCATGGACAGTTTAAAAACATAAACTGCAAAGCAATGCAATTTTTTTAATGGTTTCTAATTCAGGCTGTGCATCCCCAGATCTTTTTATTGAACTTGGTTATGCGCTGCGGATTGCGAGGCACAGCCTTCTCTTCTTTTCCATCATTTGTGTGTGCGTATATATGCATTAAGCATGAGCGTGTTTCCCATGACCTAGTTCCTGCACGTGCTCTGTAGAACCGCGGCTCGAGACCCCCTTCCCCTGGGGGCACACGAGGGGAAAACAAAAAGAAAACGCGCTCTTTCATACGCATGAACGGATGGGCGCAGTAAAATGGGGATGCGCCTTGTATTGCATTCATCATCCGATGCAATAAATACACTGATGCAATAAATCTTCAATACCTAGAGGTTCCTTTATCATCTCTCAGCCTCATTTCCGTCTACGACTCTGTGGTAATCTCAATAATTAGGAGATATAAATGTTTCTGCAAGGTTGCCTTTTATTTATAAGGTATAGCTTTTCCTCGAAGATGGAAATACAGGGTTGTTTGTGTTTTTCTTTATTCAGTTGAACACGAAAGTACGATTTTGCTCAGTTTGAGTTATTTTGTCCTGGCTACAATGAAAGTAAAAGGGTACTGGAGATTTTTAAAGAGATAGTTTACCCAAAAATGAAAATTCTGCTACTCACCCAAAACCTCTGAGTTTCTTTATTGTCTTAAACACACACACACACACACACACACACATATATATATATATATATTCTGAAGAATGTTAGTTGGAAGAATGTTCCGTGTTTTATATATGTATATATATATAATATAATATATATATATATATGTCTATATAATATAAGACCAGTCGCCATTCTTCAAAATATTTTCAAATAGGTTTGAAACAGAATTTTCATGTTTGGGTGAATAATTAAATACTGTCATATCTAGGTGTGCTGTATCTCAATATATATTCTAAATGTGATTTTTAGTTCAGCTTTTTAACTGTTTCAGTCTCCGTCCACTCTCACTGTATGGATAAGAGCTGCATGAACATTCTTCGAAAATTCTATTTTATGCAGTTTCCTAAAGTGATCGAGGCCCTACCGGTTTCGATACTTCTGTTCATTCTTTAACTTCTCCAAAGCCGACCGGTTGATAGGGCACAGAGATGCATTGGTTAAAAAGTCGCTGCAGCAGCAGGAGCAGCAGCAGCTCGAGCAGCCACGCCTCTCCCTTCCCGGTGCTTGACGCTCCGGAGCCCTAGTTGTCTGAGAAGAAGGGTTTTTTTTTTTTTTTTTTTGGAAGGGATTGTTGAGGGAAAACACTCTAATGGGTGTGCGGAAAAGAATGTGACAAGCGCAGTGAGTGTGTGCGTGTCCAGTGCCGCTCGCGCTGCTGCACCTGTCCCTCTCCGTCTCGCGCGCCCCAAACTCGGCAGGCAGGCTCGCGCGGAAGGCGGGCGTTATCCGGTGAGCGGCGTACAACGCGGTCAGCCTGAACATGACTTCGTCCTACAATCTGGATTTTCTACCCGAGATGATGGTGGAGGGACGATTGTTGAGCGCCGGAGAAAGGGTGTAAGCGTTTAGCTGTTTATCTCATTGCTTCCTCGGCTCTCTTCTCTCATCTTGTTCGGCGCAAGCGTGTTGACAAATAGGGCACGCGGTGGTGTGTTAGCGCCGCGCGCTGTGTTATCAGCCATCAGATAACGGGGCTGATGGTGCTAATGCTGTTTTTTTGGCTTTTAACTGCATTTATTGTGCCGCTGCTCAAACGCATCCGGGATATAAACACGTCGGGTTTAGTGCTCCGCCATCGGACAGTCCGGATCATGTCTCAGAGTTGTGTTATATTAAATAGACTGATCTGCAGTGCATGGACGAAATTGTAGAGGTAAATAGTCATTGTATAATTGCGAAAAGAGCAGCGGGATGTAATAGTCCACTAATATCTCATCTGATTAAAAGCGAGTGCAATATAAAGATACTTTGGGATACTTTGTTTCTCTTTAAACTGAACGTTTTTGGCTTTTGGGGGTATATATATATATATAGAGGCCTATATGTATATTTCAGTTTGGGGAAAGATACATGTATGGTACATTATTATAGCTTTCCCCTCTTTCATAAAACAACTCATGCATCAGAGCCATAAATAATTGCTTTACATTGAACGCATATGATCCGCTGCGCAGTGTCAGCTCATGCATGAATAGGAGACATGTGACTGAAATGGCTCGAGCTCAGTGTTGAAAACATGCGCCGCTCCGTCTCTGCTTTTAAACCATCGGAATGCGCAACGACCGACTCCCCCCCCCCTCTCTCTCTCTCTCTCTGTATCTGGGTTGTTTCGAATTTGATTTGTTACGTGGCATGTGTTGCCGAAATCAGATTAGAGCACGCGCAGGACACGTAATTCACTTAAAGCGCAGTGTTGCGGGGCGCGAGGGATAGTTCGATGCAGCGCGAGCTCTTCGCAGACGCTGTCCCACTTACGTCCGCTCGCCTCTAACTACCAACGCTTGTTTCGTGAGGAGAGTCTCACGCCGTTCTCTGTTTGTGCTCCTCACTATTCCCATCTACAGGCTATTTACAGTTGATGTAGTGTGTGACGGTCTGTTATCTAACGACACTTTCGGGAACAATTTGAGACAGAGCGTTCTAAGAGGAAAAAAAAAACTACAAACACTATATGAAGAGATTAAATAAAGACCTCACTGTCTTATAAAGATGACTTAATATGTACTTTGGGATTTGAGGTGGGGTTACTTTGTTGTAATTAGCTTAATTTTAAAGACAGAAAGTAATATCGAGCCATTTATATGCTACTTTTAGGAAATTCTAGGAGCTAGTTTTAGGGTGACGCTTAACGTTTAGGCGAAATGTAGTTAAATTAACATGATATTAATTAAAATGCCAAAACGCCATACGAATAAACAGCACGAAGTGGACTTGTTAGACTACAAACGGTTCAGAACCACTGTTTAAAAGTCTTTATATGGGCCAGATAGATAGTTGTTATTGCACCAGGCCTCATGTTTCTTTCTTTCTGTTATGATGAGTAAAATTCATACAGGTTGTTCATTTTGTCTAGTTCTGCAATGTGACTGCTATCGAAAGGTCTTCAGAATGCCTGTTCTGTTTTTTTTCCCCCGCTTCATTTCACTCATAATGTTTCTCTTTGTGTAGAGGCCTTTCTCTTGTCTTCAGCTTCCAGGTTTATTCATTTGTATCGCTGCTGTCCTCATGTGCCTCTTTTCTCACATCAAGGCTTGTAGGTGAATTCGCTGACAGGCGAGTTCACCATAAGCACGGACTAGCATTTCTGTGACAAGGTGTTGCTATCAGTCTCCCGTTACACACACACACACACGTAAGAAGGTGGACGGGCAGCATCCAGCTGGCCCGTGTTCCGGCGAGTGAATACTTGCTAATCTCTCTCTTCACTACGTGATAAGCCGCTCACCTCTCTGCCAGAAAAACATTACACACACTCGAGTGAGAATATAAAACACCTGTCCTTTAAATCCCCAACTACATTTCTGCCTGTCGTAAGCCACTTCAGCTGCCAACTTCGTTGTTGATTCTGGATTCTAGATTTTTGTTTTGCAGTTAAGCGAAGTCATTTGACAGGCTAACTTAATTTTAGATCTGAGAACACTCCAGCGGTCCTCCAGGACACAAAGAAGCTCTTATTGTGTGTGAGAGAGGGGCTGATCAGAGTTCCGGTGGTGGGGTTCAGTGAACTTGTTTTCCATCCCACCGGAGGATGTGTTGGAGGATCGGTGGGAGGGACGTTGGTGATTCAGTAGTTGTTGTTTTTTTTTTAGCAAATTGAAGCACATTTCTGAAAATAACTAGATTTTGTCGTTTCTTGCTCATCCGACTCAACTTTATAGTTTACAATGGAGACTTTGTATCTCACAATTGACTATTATCTTTATCTTACAATTACTTTTTGGTCAACGCGGAAAGGGGCTTCCATACAGAAAGTCTTTTTTTTTTTTCCACAAATAAAAAAATAAACGACACAAATAAGCACCAAAAAAATAAATGTAAGTTATAATTTCGTTTTATATGTGGGGAAAATGACATCGCTGGTAGTTGATTTGATTTCTGAAACGCTTATATTGTTTGGCGAGATTGAGTTTGTTTTTTCTTTTTTTCTTTTCAGCAGACAAGTCATGTTTTCCCCACGATTATCTTTGCAAAACTTTGGGAAGCCTGTGACCTTTGACTCGTGGCTTGTTTGAGTGGTTCCTCACATCTGCCGTTAACCTAGAGCACGAGACATAAACGGAAGGGAAGGAAGACGGGAAAGACAGAGGGAGAATAGAGATGGGAAATAAAGGGATGATTAACGTGTGTGAAGAGCTGTGGCATACACACGCTCAGTCAGCCAACCCTAAAGTCATCATGTAATCAAAATTGACCCTATTTACTTCCTTAATACGCGTTCCTGGTTTTACTGTGCGTGATTCAGCGGTGCATGTTATTAATATGTTTGTCTTCGTAATCTTTCATCAAAATGCAATAACTACCTTCTTAAACGGCTCAACGAAAAGTGGTTCCCGTTGGTGTCTAAGGCAAAGAGTCTTACAGACGTCCAAAAAGGGAATACATGAGACTAGCTTTTTTAACTCCATGCCAATGTTTTCGTTCTTTCAGTCCTTATGATGTGTATTTGTATGTGCAAGACGTACTGCATCACTCATGTCACAATTAAGGATGTTGTGGCCACAATTTTTCCATATTAGCACCTTTTCCTCCCTCCTCAAGTCTGTGTTGCAGAATCAGTCTGGATGTAGAATTGCTAATCTTACCAACAAAACAGAAAATGCATCGGCATCCCTTTTAAAAGCAGATTGTATTTAGTTCTGTTTATTTTTTTATTCAGTGCATGATTATGTAGTTGCGTTTTCTGATTTGCATTTTGCTTTTGCTTTTTAAGACCCAATCAGAACAGATCTGCGACCCACCAGCAGCAAAACACTTATTTAGTGTTCAACAAAATCTTTGATTTTTTTTTTTCTCCCGTCTGTGTTTGCGGTCTGTTTTGTCGCTATTCCTCATTTCTCTCGTTTACTCGGTCTCTTCATCTTACGCACACTCCACTCTCTGATTGCACTGAGAGACAAGCATGTTTCACTTTCTGTCTATGGTCACGCATGCACTCGTGACTATGGCTTTCAGCTGCTGAAAAGCGGACTACTGTCAAGGCAGGAGTTCTTTATACCCGACGAACAACATTCTCCCCTGTGGCCTTGAAACCATAGAAATCTCTTGCTTCCTTTCTCGCTTACACACAAACTGGAATTAGATGTGTATATTGGCTTTTCAAAAAAAAAAGAAAAAAAAAATTCCAGTTGCTTTAAAGAGACCCAAAAAACAGAGACACTTTTTTTTTTTTTTTTTGGTCAATTCAATTTCAGTCGTTCCACAGAGTCAGTTTCAATCTTCTGCCATTTGATCATATATTCTTTATTTTTTGCTGTTATGAACAGATAGTTCCGACACTGAAATTTGATTGAATGATATGCTTTGAATTGTTGAGAATTAGCTGATCTTCACACATACCGCCGCATTAGTTTAACATGGTTTTATGTATTTCTTTTTAAAAAAATGAATTAATTTTATTTATTGAATGCATTAATTTATAATTATTGTCATTATGAATGTACCAAGTATGTATTTACATAGCATACAGTTAAGCTAATGAACTAAACTGCAAAGACAAGCATAAGGCATGGTCATGTTTACCAATATTTTGTGGGTGAATTCCAGTCATGGTTCGATACCAAATCCTGAATACCAAAATTTCGGAGTATCTGATGATACCGATATATCTGATACCAGTGCATTATTTATTATTATTATTTTAAATATAATTTCAATACTTTAATTCGGCTTTCTTGGGGCTTAGCAACACAGAATAATATACGCATAATATCAAATTTGGATCTGTCTTCCGGCAGAAATTGGAGGTATCGGAGCGGTACCCATACTGAATATTAGATTCCAATTAATGCACCTCTACATGCATTCTGATTATACATTTCATACATATGTCAAACAGAGTAATTAACCTGTAAATAATGTTCATAATGTTCTACAGCAACCTGTACATTGTTCACCTATTTGCAATTTCTGATTATAGTTAATACAAACTGTATATTATGTCCATATTACTGTATATCCATTTGTAAATATTTCCAATTTCTGCTTGTACATATCTGCTATATGTGCACTTATACCTGTATCCTTATTGCACTACTGGTTAGACCTAAACTGCATTTCGCTGCCTTGTACCTGTACATGTGTAATGACAAGTTGAATCTAATCTAATCTAAAATGCAATCAGGGATTTTGCTTATCAGTGAAATCGATTGGTATATGAACAGTGCTATTATTGCTCATAACCATGGTTAGTGATTTCAACAAACTAATAACCCTAAGCTGTTTGGTTTCTAAATGTATGTGACGTGACACGGCTGCTTTGGCTAAATAGCTAGGCTTTAAGGTGTTATTATCAATTACGCAAAGTGGTATAACAACCCGAAATGGTAAATGCATAAGAAATGCTTTCTAATACTGCTAGCTTTATAACCGATAAAGTTGATTTGGTGGCTCGAATGATCAGCGATCTGATGTCTTTCGCATTGGCTCGTTCTTTTGTTTTCCCTTTTGATTGTTCTCCATCCCAATCCCCCCCTCCCACTTCTCTCTGTAAGTGATGTGAGATCCCTGTCCAATATTTATTCACTCCATCTGCGTGGCTGCATTTGCCAAAGTCAAGGCTTACCTCAATGAGTCTCCATGGACCTTTTCCCTCTGTCTTCCCCTGCCTTCCTTTTCCGTGCTCACTCTGCCGCTTCATGTCTTTCCCTTTCCGTTTTTTTCTGCCCTCAATCTTCCATAATCTTTACATCCTCTCTGCTACCTTTCATACCAAACGTCGTCATGTCTTCCCTCCCTCTCTCTCTCTCTCTCTCTCTCTCTCTCTCTCTCTCAAATGTTTTACTTGTTTGATCGGGCTCTTCAGAAGGAGAGCTCATTATTTGCAGCTAGAGGGAGCAGAATGCGGGATTATGGGAAACATTTGAGGACTTATTTCTGCTGCCTGTTTAAAAGGCAACCATCACTGTGCTAAAAGTCACACAAATACACTTACGCGCACAGACAGGGACTCAACAACCTGGCAGCCATCAGCAAAAGCCTTCCAGCTCGGCTCTTGCGTTCTAACACGCTAATCCACACCTCGCACCTGTGTGTAAATGTGCGTGGGTTTGTTGGTGTCCAATCCCTTTATGTGGGTTTGTCCTATTTCTCATCAAAAGTATGCTAATAGCGTCAGGCGGTTCAATGACTGTCTGATGTGTACTGAACACAAAACAAGTACTTACTCAAAACGGCAAGCTTCAGTCTGGTTTGTTCAGACACTTTGTCGGCCTATTTTGAGGGTCGCTGAGCATCCATTTTTCTGCAATATTTGTAGGTCTTCTGATGGCTACTGCCACCTGCTGGTACGGAGAGGACTTTCCACCATGCTGCTGGAGGACATTGGCTTTGGTTTTGCGTTTAATCGCAACCTTTTGGTCCAGATTGCAGATGACAATTTTGAGTGTTGTTTAGCATCTGTCGGCCCACTTTTTTGTGGGTATCTTCTGCACTATTTCTATATGTGTAGTTCTAGGTCTTCTGCTGCCACCTGCTAGTTCCTTGCATGCTGGCTAAGATGATAACTGTTAGTCGGACATTGAGTTTGGTTTTACATTCAAGTGCAACGTTTTGGTGCAGAAACAGTTTGCTTTGTCGCTGCTTTTTTGCTGTCAGTTTGGTGTGTCGTGGACTTATTCCATCTGTGATTCCTAGTAATTTGTTTGTGAATCGGTCTATTAATTAGAGGTTCCCTCCAATATAAATAAAATGCAACTACACCAATTACAACTAAAAGTAGCCTAAACTAGCCCAGTTAAGTTTACTCTGTATAGAATCGTGGCATTCCCGGAGCAGAACTGGCCATCCCTGGCATAAACGGAAACCTTATTCGAAATTCACATTTAAAAAGTGTGGTTAGTCACTTCACATTAGTCAGTTTGCCACTTCCTGTTTAATTGTACGCTGGTTGGCTAGGTTATGTCCGCTATAGTTTGCAGCTCAATCCCGACAGTCAAAATTCTGTCTGTGTGAGACTTTTATGCTAATTAAGCTCGATATTCATGAATCGTTTTTCAAGTCCCATCACTGGGACCCCCAGCACGCCTTTGCACTTCCCCTAAATCACATCAGGCCATCAACCTTGGCTGCCACAAAGCCCCCTAACCCTCCGGCCAGCTTCCCAGATGGGCAAACAGCCCCACGGGGCTCCGTGCCAGGAGATGCCATGGGCACAGCGGTAGATCTCAAACCGGTAGAGGAGACAGACCTCACCTCCTCTGGACAGTTACGGTACTGACGCCTCTCCAAAGCTCAACCGAGTGTAGCAGTGTATGACACCGATCCCGCCTTGCTCTCGCTTCCACTGTGCCTCTCTCTGTTTCTCTCTCCCTCCAAAGAAACTAGGCCACTGCATACGAAGAGACTTTTGGGAGAGCGCTGTCACGGCCAACCTTGACTCTGACCGGAAAATGCATTCTGATGTGAAGGAGGAATAATACAAGATCCACACAGGTCTCCATGCCTGCTTTTCTTCCCTTTTGCTCCCGTTCTATCATCAAACAGTTGTGTTATATAAGAATGCAGGAGTGTTTGCTGTGGGGACTACGATGATAGAGTAATGAGAGAAAGATAAATGTGTGTTATACCGGGTTATAGAATTTGGTGGGGGGGGGTGCATGTGTGTGTGGAGGCTCAGTTAAAGTTTGCGCCTGTAAAGTAGGCCTGACTGTTTTATTGCAACGCTTGATCTACTGCAAGCTTGCAGGCCTCTCTATGCTGTTAAGGGCAAAATGGAGTGATTCTGTCTGTGCCTACCCTCAGGCTGTGTCTGAGCGAGAGTGTGCTTGCTATATACCGCTGCCCTCTGAAAACAGACACACTGGGTATGTTCTGAATGGAGTTCTACCGTACTACTCCAGCACATGAAGTATGCATGCAATATACAGCTAAGCTGCGTAATGTACGGTATATGGCAGCACTCTGCTGTATTCTACATTTCCATTTTGAATGTGCCAATTTAACTTACAGTGGAATCTTATATGCCGAATTCGATAAAGAATTGACTTCCGGTATTGTTAGCTAGGGGAGGGCAAGATATATCACAATATTCTTAATAAACTGCGTTGATAATTGTTTTTCGATCAGCGTTTTTGTATTTTCATTGTATTTATTTTTGTTGTTTTTGTACACAGGAGTGTGTAGAGATAAATAGAAATAAATAAGTAGTTTAATGAAACTTATAAGGTGTTTAATCAAAAAGAAATGGTAGGCAAAATACAGTAAAAAAAAAAATCAGTATGTAAATACAGAAAATTATTATTATTTTTTTTTTAGAATGTACATAATTAATATGGCCAAACTGGTAATTTAGTGTGTACCTCATTTGTTCCTTTTTTTGTCATTTGTCTTTTCAATTTTCTTTTCTCTCCAGGATAATGTAAGTAAGAGACGCACACACATAAGCCCAGCTGGATAATAGCACTGCATTCACATTTAAATGGAGGATGCCTTATTGTTCTGATATGCTCATCACCGATTGGCTGTTGCTGCTTAACCAATCAGCACGCAGCATTCATTCTCCCAGTGATCCACGGCCATGCACAGAGACACAAATTCATGTGCATGAAAGAGATCGTACGCGCCGGAAAAGCTGAGCCAGTCTCACTTGGATGCGAACGAGTGAGATTACACGGCTAACATCTGCTGGTGGTTAGGGCTGAAGTTGATTATGTAATGCGCCCAGGGAACACGCATCGTGGGTTCCTTTTTCCAGCGAAGTTGAAAAAAAGCCCCCTCCGAACGTTTAGTTCCCTCAAGGCATATCATATCACCCAGCAACTGCCATTGTTTTATTTTCATAACCCGTTTCACAGAAAGAGTTCTCTGATAGTTTTGTGCTGAGGAATATGCAAAGGAACTCTGTGGAGACGGAGATAAAAGCCGAAAATAGGTAAATGAAGTAAATGAGGATGTCACAGCGGTTAGAAGAAAACCTTCCGCTAAATTCCGCAGTTAAGTGCAGCCATTTAATGAACTGGAGATGATACCATCATGTTGACTTTGCTTCACTGACCCAACAACTGACTTGAGTATAACTTTTTAGGGTCCCAGATCTGGACGTATGACACATACTCATACTACTGTAGATGTCGCCAGCTATAAAGTGATATGATGCACATATTGATGCATCTCAGTATTATAATTGGAAATGTGATTGCTGCTGCTCAAACCATTTTTTATTGATTGAAAATTGTAATGAAAGCCTATTAACGAGAGAATGAAATGGCATCAAACAGGCAATGCATTGCATGAAGGTATGCAGTATGTTTAGTATTTCTTGGGCACTGTGTGTTTGCATAAGAAGTATAGAAGAAATGTGAAGAAATTATATTTTAATAAACTAGGAAATTCTATAAATGCAATATGAATTAATGTAATTTAATTATTCAAAGTAATAACATTTCTTTGTGCAATGTATTTTGTATTAATTTTAGTCTATTAAACATTAAAATGTTAAGCTATTTTAATTTATGATATAATTAAAGTAACATATATATATATATATATATATATATAAATAAGAAATACTACATTAATAGTACAATTTTAATTATAGAAAACTACATTAAATATAAACCAAATAAACCAAATACATGAATATACATGAAAATGATCAAAACTATGCAATATTGTGTGAAATAGAATTGTTAGGCCTATATGGGTCCAAGACGAAAAAGGAATTTTAAGGCAGCAAAACAATAAAAGTTTCATTCAGCTTTACTTTCTTTTTTTCTCCATTACAAATGTGAACAAAATAATAACTATTATACATATTTACCCTGATTTACGCAATATATGTTATTCAGTGTTACCATAGTTCATACACCAAAAAAAATCTAGTTGGCAAAACTCATTATTAATAAACATAAAAGACTATTTATGGATCAAAGTGCAGCACTTAAAATACTAATTATTGGGTTATTTCAACTTTCTAGCACTAACTATTCTTTAAAGCACTGGATTGTAAGTAAGCAGTTTTTAATCATTTAAAACCTAATCAAATTTAGGATGATCACTTTTTCTTTTATGTATTTTAGTAAGCAGAGGTAAGAATAATTGTTGTTTCAGGTTTTTTTTTTTCATAAATATACCAGCTATGCAAATGACAAGGGAACATAATTTAGACATTTTATTAATTTAATTAAGTTATTTGAAACATTAAAGTTATGTATACATCAAATTTATGTGATTTGTACAACAAAATGAGACATCTCATCTTCTCACCTTTGATTCATTTAGATATATGTATATGTATATATATATATATATGTGTATAGAGACCCACATCGGTATAATTTTTGTTATCCCCCACACATCCAATGAATTAAAATGTACCAGAAAGCAACTGTCAACTTGTGGCCTCATACAAGCAATCAATGGACCAGAGAGGTCGAGAGGGCCATGCAGGCACAATGATGTGCCGTTGTGCTGTCGCTTTACTGACCCATCAACTAAACAACACAACAACTGAACCACAGAGCAGGACATGTGACACATACACGCATCAGAGGCCGTTTCCTGTATTTATCTGAAGCACTAGAGCAGTGAATAATGCAGTAGAGGTGGTTATTGTGCTGGTAGGGACAGTTAGAGAACGTACACAGACTGTGGACCGATATGACTGAAGCTATAATAATGCTTCACAGCGCAAGGGTGGCTGAAGTGTGTGGGTATTTTGATTGAGAGTGCCGCGCTTGTAGATTTAGTTACTCTTGTAGATGCGGTTGCCTCTCCATGGGGAATCATGACACATTGCTGTCTGGCTGTTTATGTTGATCGATGTCTGCATCTCACACACACAAACACACAAATTCTCATACTGTTACTCTAGGAAATCGTATTGCTTTTTCATAGCTCAGGGGACTTAAGCTATATCAGTTATGTTACATTTAAGTATCAACTTTGTCTGATGTTTCTCCTAAAATGCCTCAGGAGAAATAAGAATAGCACAAATGAGACAGTTGTTGACTGCTGTAGGAGTATAGAGCTTAAAAATGAATGTAGGCTAAATATTCAAGACGTATTGAGTTAGTTTTCAGATTTTAGACTTTGATTGCAGTTTTTGGTTTCCTGATACGTCTATAAAAGCGGTTTGAAATGTACAGAGCAGACCCATAGCGGTTGTATCCTACATGCTTGAACTCTTCAATAGTCAAAGTGTGTGTGTGTGTGTGTGTGTATTGACTCGTTTTCACTTCATTAGTGGTATAGTTAATCAATGCACTCCATTGTTGTTCCACCATTAAGGCTTGACTGGGTCAGCCCAGGGGACGCACAAAGAGAAAGAGGGTTGAATGTGACCTAAAAACCCTCCTTTCTCTTCTAAAGAAAAAACACATCGGCTCACTTCTGCTGTAATTTAAGTGCAGTAATATTTCCGTCCCAGAAAGCACTGCTTCTACCTTGCAGTTAACTGTAACTATAAAGTCTTTTTTTGTATTTGTATTGTAATTTTTTTCTAGTTATTGAATGATAAAATTGACAGCCATTTAGAATCCACTGGCATTTTTTTTGTTTGCCTCCAGAATAACAATTAAATAATAATTTTCTCAACCCCATGTCATCCACGATTTTCACGACTTACTTTCTTCAGTGGGGAAAAAACAATAAGATGTTTAAGGAAAACAATTTAGGATTTTTCTCAATGGACTTCAATGGCGACAATTTGCTACTGTAGATAAAACCCTTCACTCTTGGCTGAGATGGCATAGTCCTTTGAAGCTGCATCGAAACTGCAATTTGGACCTCTCCATTAAAGACCACCCTGAAATGTTTCCTCAAAAACCTTCATTTCTTTTCGACTGAAGAACGAACCGTAACCAGTAAATTATCGCTTCAAGCTTTTTAAGTGAAAGACCAACATTGTTATTGAAACTAACACTGGAACTTTAATTTGCTTTAGTTTTAAAAACCCTGCAAATACTTGATTATAGCCTTTAGGCCAGGGGTGACCAACCCTGCTCCTGGCGATCGACTGTCCTGCAAAGTTTAGCTCCAACTCTGCTCTAACACACCTGAAGCAGCTACAATAATTACGTTTTTAGGATCGCTTGAAAATTAAAGGCATGTGTGTTTGGTTAGAGTTGGAGTTAAACTTTGCAGGACCGTCGATCGCCAGGAGCAAGGTTGGGCGCCCCTACTTTAGGCTGTATGTTTGAATTATAAGGAGTTGTGTAATATATTGCACCAAATAAACCCCCGGAAGTAGTTTATTCTGTTGTAATGACCGGCTGACTGTACAGTATTTCTCTTATTATTCAGCATCTTAAGAAAGAAATACAGCATGAAATACTCAAGAAAGGGAGTCTGGAGTGAAACGACTGACATAGCGGAAATAAGAAAACAGCTGGTCAAGTATACAGTTTACCCATGCGATAAAGAAGCACCTTTGTACACTCATCTCAGGGGTGACATACCATAGACTGCTATTTTAATATGAAAGCAAGGGAATGTGTGTGTGTGTGTGTGTTCTGCTGTTTAGATTTAATTCCGGCACCTTTTCTGACTGATTCTCTAGCAGCCACGAGGACAAATGCGCCACAGAAGAAAGAGAGGCAAAGAGTGAATAGAAAGATCTGGAAGAGTCAAGGATAAAAATGGGGTGAAGGATGCTATTGAGAGGGGGAGAGAGAGAGAACGCCAGGCTGTGTAATGTGCAAGTTTTCCTGTAGAGAGAGTAAATGGCACTGTTCAGTGTGCGGTTACACAGAGACCCGTTCATTTAACTCACCACCTCTCCTGACTGATTACACCACTCCTGCAGCCTGTTCCTTCCCTTTATCTTGATCTTCTGCTCTCTCCACGTCGTCCTGTTTGTCTCTGTCGAGATGCTAGCTGCAAAACCTAGTTGCACAACCGTTTTGTTGTGGCGTAGAAATGCTATGGAGAGAAAGTATGTTATGCTAAGATAGGGATGTGTGTGACATAGGCTTAAAAATATATTACAGTATTTGTTGCGATAACAATATCGCTGACGATAATTAAGGGTATCCTGTTTCTTTAAAAAAAAGTTTATTAGTTTACTATTTTTACTCTACACTCTGCAAGTAGTACTACTCAAAATGCCCCATGAAATTTTTAATTTGGACAAAGATATTCAGTTATCGCCGAATAAAATACAGAGCGGAGACATTTTAACGATGAAACTCGGAGACAATAAACATACAATCGCACTAAATATATGGTTTATCTGTGTTCTTCAAACAATCTTTGGTATTTTTTTTATAGTAATTCGTAATCGACATAGCCTTTATCACTGTATATAATAATGTCATTCTGTAAGATGAAAGTATCGTACACATGCTAGTGTATTACATTTATTCATTGATTTTTTAAATTTTTTATTCATAGCCAAACCACTTCCAGAAGGAGCTCTTTATTTAGCGGTAACCTCAATTTTACCGCCTGTCTTCTTTGATGTCGCTCTGCACTGCCGCAAACAGAAACATATCAACAACTAGGCTTTATCGTTATTATCACGAAGAAAAATCATTCTTATTGTTGGGAGAATTTTACTCGTAATTGTACTGCTAATTTCGTACGACCTCACTCGCTTGCTAAATCGTATGTATTTTATGAGTTGCCGATTCGTATGAATAACCCCGCCCCTAAACCGTCACCTGGGTTTAGACAAATCGTACAAATTCGTACAAGTGAGGATCCACACATTTGTACGAATTAGCACGATTTTGCCACCTCGTATGAATACGTACGAATTGATCGTGAGACTGTGTTAAGATACCACATTTATAAAGAGGCAAGGCAAATTTATTTAGATATTTCGTACGCGGTGGTAATTCAAAGTGCTTTACATTAAAGGAAATAAAATAGAAAATATCCTTAATAATAATAATCACATAAATAAAACATAATTAAAAACTTTTAAAATTATTTAAAAAGTTTATTTAAAATTTTAATAAAAAATGGAAAATATTTATACATAAAATGCAGTGTAGTCATTGCATAATATATAAGACCATCCCAGAATGCATTGCAAAATGTTCCCTCACAAGTCAACTGTCTATGTAGAAAGTTTTTTGCGGTTGGCTGGTTGTGTGTTAGCTCATATATTTCTAGTGACTCCTCATTGCTGTGTTTAAGATTTTAAATTCTTGCTGAATCACGTCTGACCTCTTTAATGTGCGTGTGTGTGTGTGTGTGTGTGTGTGTAGTGCTCTTGTGATGTAACATTCACCGGTTCATTTACTGGGTTTTATATGACATAAAAGACTATTGCTGTGTGAGTGTGTGTGTGTGTGTGTGTTGTCATCGCTCAGTCCCCCAGTGAGCTGATAGCTCATTTCTTGCTGTTATAATTGCCGCCTCTTCTCTGATGCTTGATAATTTGTGTGGCTTGATTAATGTTGAAGCCATGTTTAAAAAATGTCAAATTTACACTTCAAAACTTCACATCAGCGCTCGCTCAAATATCCCCGCACGCATAGACACACTCGTTTAAAAATTGCCTTGTCGTGTTGCTCAGAATTTCTTTGTCAAAAGTGATATTGTCCAGATGTGGGTGGCGTAAGTGTTGCAGAAAAATCTTCAACCCTGTTTTTCATCAGTTCATCATCTTGCCAGGTTTTGTCAGCGGTGATGTCATGCTTTGCAATCATTGGCAGCAATGTGGTTGTGGTTAGTGGTAGTGTTTCAAGGAAGATAACTGTTTCACAGATGTGAGTGTTTGTGTGTGTTTTCGTACTGCTGTTTTTTAGGAATTGAAATTGTCAGATATTTAACAGTTTTGGTTTCCAATTCCAAGTAATTGGTTGCGTTAAAGATTCTTGTAGTACTTTTCCAGCACACGCTTCTTTTTTTTCTCACAAACTATGCTCTCACTAGCTATGCTTCCATTCAAAGTTGTGAATTTAACTTATATGCTAAATTATATCGTTTAAAACCTCTGCGAATAAATCACCATTTAGTGAAACAAAATCATCACTTCCGATAAACTGGCACCAGATATCAGTCAGTCTATCTATCTATCTATCTATCTATCTATCTATCTATCTATCTATCTATCTGTCTGTCTGTCTGTCTGTCCATCCGTCCGTCCGTCCGTCCGTCCATCCATCCACCTATCTATCTATCCATCCACCTATCTATCTATCTATCTGTCTGTCTGTCTGTCTGTCTGTCTGTCTGTCTGTCTGTCTGTCCGTCCGTCCATCCATCCACCTATCTATCTATCCATCCACCTATCTATCTATCTATCTATCTATCTGTCTGTCTGTCTGTCTGTCTGTCTGTCTGTCTGTCCATCCATCCACCTATCTATCTATCTATCTATCTATCTATCCATCCACCTATCTATCTATCTATCTATCTATCTATCTGTCTGTCTGTCTGTCTGTCTGTCTGTCTGTCTGTCCATCCATCCACCTATC
>JAUMHI010000037.1:11403556-11423264 GCA_032359435.1 Enteromius unitaeniatus | reverse complement strand
ATCTATCTCTATCTGTTTATCTATCCGTCAGTCTATCTATCTATGTATGTATGTATCTATCTATCTATCTATCTATCCATCCACCTATCTATCTATCTATCTATCTATCTCTATCTGTTTATCTATCCGTCAGTCTATCTATCTATGTATGTATGTATCTATCTATCTATCTATCTATCCATCCACCTATCTATCTATCTATCTATCTATCTCTATCTGTTTATCTATCCGTCAGTCTATCTATCTATGTATGTATGTATCTATCTATCTATCTATCTATCTATCTATCCGTCAGTCTATCTATCTATCTATCTATCTATCTATCTATCTATCATTTGTAGTTTTGATCATTAGATTTTTTTTAAATTAGGTGCACGTTTATTTTTGTGCTGATGTACATTCATCATCTAAAAAAGTATTATTAAGAAAAATTGTAACAAAATGTAAAAAATAAATGATATCTTCCCACCCTAATTCTCCAAAGCTAAAAAAAAAGAAAAGAAAAGCTGTCAGCAGGATTCTTAACCTTTCCATGACCTGTCAGTCATCTTGTTGAGTAAAACAGGAATATCATGGAACATTAGACAGTGTTTTTAATGGAAAAGTACTTCCTTCTGGTACAGAGGAAAATTGCAAAACCTTTCTATTGACTGTACCTTAAAGTGTAACCTTTCCTCCTGGGCGTAAGTTGTGCTTAAGTCAAGCCCCCTGTTGAGTGGCAGTTTTAGGACACTGACCTTTTGCACGAACACACACTTCCATACATGTATGCAACCCAGCAGGTTTTTGACCTTTCCACATATTCACACACAAATAGACAGTAAAAGGGGCGGACGGCCCCCCAGCCCTCTGTCAAATTGTGTGTACGTATCTTTGTGTGCTGAATTTAGTCACGTAAATATGCAAGTTTTCACACAAGCTACTTCCTAGTTGGGGTAGGGGTACAGTAGTAAAATTTGAATAATCATTCCAAAACTTTAAAATAGTTTTTTTACTAAGACTGCCTCTGCTCTTTTTTTCCAAACAACGAGAGTGGATGGGGTCCAAAAACAACATTGAACTCCATGGACAAAGGCCGCAAATTATTCCTTTAAATACATCAAAGTTGTTGCCGAATGCAGAATTATGCAAATTTCTCAATGGAGATTCTGCTCTTAAATACATTAGTGTCATATTTTGAATCTATTCATTTGAGTGTTGCTTTAATTCACGTAGGGCTTCACAATAAGTCACATTTTAATTGCGATCACGATTTCTGCTTCTCTCTGTTTATTAAGCATAAACTTGGAGTATCACGCTGTTGACATAGCAAGATGCTAACATCACACTCCATTGGAATCAACTGTGTGCTGCGTCTCTCTTACAGTTTTCATAAGTATGGCGCTGTTTTGTTGCCGCCCATGTTGAGCATTTTAGCCCATGATGAGGTTCCCCTGAGGTTTTTCGAGCCTACAGCTGTTGCTATAGCATAACCCGTTCTGTTTTTACACACAGATACTTGAGAAGCTTGGTAATTGAGTGGAGACACTTAGCATTATTCAATTTAAAGGGTGACAGAACGCATCTGTCGTCATGATGCCCCCCCTTTCCCAGTTACTCACAGAGACTGTGCTAGCGAGAACACATGTGGAGCAAATGTTCTTAACCTTGAAGACCTGTGATGTTCTTCCACATCTGGCTAATCACTTCGTCAGCCTCCGTCTCACTCGGTTTTTCTTCTTCAGCTCCGACCTCCTTCACTGATCTGAAAGTCAAAGATGATGTACTGGACTGGAGCTCTCTTTGTCTCAGACTGTAGATGCTTCTGTCATTCTGAGCCGGGGTTGAGACGCTCGGGGGAAATGTAGCTATTGATTGACGGCGGTGTGAAGTTCAGGGCGGAGGTCAATTTAATGTGGCAGAACTCAGGGAGGAGATGGGCAGATCGATGCTCCGTGCTGATTGGCCGGAGAGAACGGACAGGCTCACGGGTGTTGTCCACTCAGAATTTTTACAGGTGCTCATCTGTGAGGTGAAACTTTGTTCGTAGAGCATTTTGGAAATAGACTCAATAGAAACAAATTAAATACAATTAAAATATAACAATAATACAAAAATAAGTGATAGTAGTAGTGATATTTCTATCTATTATCTATGTATCTATCTCTATCTATTTTATACTGTATTATATTAAATAAAAATGATAATGTAGTATTCATTTTGTTTAAGATGTATTTTTTTGGTAAGATGTTAAATGTAAATGTTAACTAAAATACAGTAACTTTATTTTCAGCTAGTTTCAGCTAAGCAACATTTAAAATGTTTGCTTTATTTTTCTTTTTATTATTATTATTATTATTATTTTTAGTTTTTTTTAGTTTAACCTGTACTAAAATAACTTAAAACTATAACTGAAATAAAGATGAAAACAAACTATATAGGCATATTAAAAACTATATTACTCAAACTTTAAAATTAAGAAATAAAAATAACGACAAATTCAAAATAAATATAAATGTATTAATTAATTGTATATCATTTAATTTATTATTATTTTTATTATTATTCAATATTTTAATTATTAATTACTATTTAATTCATATTTATTATTGTAACTAATTATTATTATTATTATTAATATGTTGTTGTTAAATAACCAAAGCTGTGCTGGTTAAACAATATATCAGTTAATATTAGTAAGTAATTACGCCGTATTTAATTAATAAGTAATATCGTAGCATAACATCTGAAACGTGCTGGGTAGCCAATATATAATTTAATATATATATATATATATATATATATATATAAATTCTATATTTATGTCATCAGTATTATCATAGCCTCACTTCTGAAATCCAATCCAATCAGTTAAATATTCAGTTTTATTGTAAACTTTCACATTACTCAAGGTGCAAACAATTTGTAAATGACATTTTAAATTGCATTTGTTGAAAAATACAAAGCAGAATCATGGGTTTTGCCAAAAGCTGCAAAAATAAAAATGAAGAAACAAGTTTCCCACAGGAGAGAGAGAAAGAGTGGCTTTTTTACATATACAGCCCATGGCGAGATTCCTAGTTAACTACTCTTAACAAAGTGCTCTCCAGTCAATCCCATCGATCCATTTATGCACCGCTCCACCGCAATCGCTCCATCTTTTCCCACACTCATCTGCTCTCTAACACACATCTGTCTAAAAAGACATCCCTCTTTTTTTAGCCCCATCTGTTCTGGGTTCATCTACATCTGCGTTTCTCCTCTGCCTTTTGTTTGTCTTTCTGTCCAGACGTGCAGGTGTGTGTGTGTGTGTGTGTGTGTGATGGTGAATAATTGCCTGCAGCCCTTTTGAATTGAGACCTCATTAATCGAGACCCGTGTGTGCTTCGTCACACGAGACACGAGTGGCGAACACCGTTTTGAGCCAGCTGACAGTATTGTATTTACAAGTACATTTGTAATTCAATACAGTCTGTGAAAACAGTTTGATCCCAATCAGTACCGCCGTACAGGTGTCTGACCTTGAGCCCAGGGCCAAGATGCCAATTTATAGACCTCCAATTAGCACACTGCGTGCTTAATTATGAGCACATCGACCAGCTACAAACACACTCCCTGAAATATTTGCATGCTTCACTTTGAAGTCGTATGCGCTACAAGCAAGAATAACCGTGAGATTTGTGGGCACTCTGTGGAGAAATGATTCAGTCTAATAGAGATCTCTCTGTGGATCCCACACACACACACACACATACAGAAGAAGGTTTATGAAACATTTAGCAGGAGCGAGCCGACAGGAACAGAGGTGCTGTGATCTGTCTGCTGGATTAATCCATGAATGCTGCTTCTCATCTTTCTTTTCTCCTCTTCTTTTCATTCCCTGCTCTCTCCCGGCCCACTGCAGTTCCATATATATGCATATATAGCTCTCTCTTGACTTCCATAAAATAGCATCTCTACAACAAACATCTCTAAAATACCTATTTACTTAAATGTTAAACTGATTTATAATATTTTTTGGACTAATAATATTCTGGTAAATGATTCGTTCAGCTCCCAGTAGATCAAACCAAGTCCTGTCCTTTGTTATTTTTTCACAGAAAATGTGTTATATTATGTAAGCTAAAGCTATTTCATAATGCTTTTCGAAGACTGTAACTCCTACTCACTATTGAACTATTGTTCAGCAGTTTGGCCGCTTTATCTGGTAAAAATGAATTTACTGTCAAACCTCAAAGTTTGATTTAGACTGATTCGAGATTCAGCTGATTCAGAGAAGAACCATCTCAAAAGATGCTATCCATCTATCCATCTTGGTAATTTCATAACCCCAGCTCACACACTTGGTCTGATACTGAAGCGTCTGACACTCCAGAACCGTGTGTGTTGGTGCCTTTAGCTGTATCTGAGATCTGTGATTACTGTGTGTGTGTGTGTTACAGGTGCGAGAAGGTTGTGTTTGTGTCTCTTTATCCATGGCCCAGCGCGTTTGAAAGGAAGAGAGGAGAAAGGCCGCGCACTCGTCTAAACGCCACATTGATCTTTCGCTCGGAGAATTCAGACAACCACATTAGAATTCGACATCAGAGACGGCACTGAACACAGACTGCAGATTACAGCCGCTGACGGAGCGCGTGCTAGCGCGTGTGATACGGACCTGAAGGGTCTAAATATAGAAATGCGTTCCATTATAATCCCATTATCTCGTTAACAGAGCGAACAACAGTCAGTAACAGTAGACTAAACATATCGCAGGCTATATCTTACACACACGTCTGCACCAGTGTTTATTTTACCACTGTTGAGCATAACTGAGCTATTATAATTAGTTTTTTTCTTTAAAGTGGAGCTAAAACGGGAACCGAAAATAAACTTCAATGTATTAGAAAAACATGTATTTGAAGCTAAGTACACTACAAACACATTTACATATTTATGAATTTTATAAAATGACCCTGCAGTTATATTTTAGCATATTAGACTAGTATAGTAAAGGTTCGCCTAGCTATAACGACTAATTTTGTACTTAATGCGCTTTAACTGTGCGGAAGCAGTTCAACTGGAGATATACTGAAGGATATTTGATTGTGCTAAAGTGGAACTACTGCACGTATATTTCAGGTACACTTGAAATAACCTGCATTGGAAGATTATTATTTGTGACCCTGGACCACAAAACCCGTAAAAGTTTACAAAACTGAGATGTATACGTCATATGAAAGCTCAATAAGTAAGCTTTCTATTGATACATGGTTTGTTAGGATAGGACAATATTTGGCCCGAGATACATCTATTTATCAAAAAAAATCTAAATACTGAGCAAATCACCTTTAAAGTTGTCCAAATGAAGATCTTATCAATGCATTTTACTAATAAAAAATGATATTTTGATATGTTTACAGTAGGTAGTAGTTTAAAAATCTTCATAGAACATGATCTTTACTTGATTTTTAACTTTTGGCATTAAAAAATCTATAATTTTGACCCATACAATGTATTTTTGGATATTGCTACAAATAAACCCCAGCAACCTAAGACTGGTTTTGTGCTCCAGGGTCACAATTAAAGATCATCATAAATTGTGACATTAAAACACATTTTAGGCCTAATATTAAGACATGTACAGTTAGTAAGTCTCAAGCGATATGTCTAAACTATTGACTTAATATGAAATAAATGCATTTTAACAATTACTAAGATAAATAGATAAATAAAAAAAAGAAAATATGTAAATGTTAAAATATATATATATAGGTATTTATTTTTTGTTTATTTGATTAACTTTAGGCAAAGACTGAGCAAGACTTTTGTTTATTTATTTATTATTATTATTTTATTACTTGTTTCAGTTCTTAGTTTTGATTCAGTTCAGTGCTTATGACATCACTAGTGGAGAGATGAAATCATAGGAAAGCGGAGATGCATCGAATGTGTGTGTGTGTGTGCGCGCGCGCTTGGTTCCCCTCTGACATATTGTAAGCATATGGTGCTTTTCGGCTACGGCCTCTGAAGCCAAATGTTCAGAGCGATTTCATTCTCTCCGGGTCATAGCATTGTGTTGTGTGTGTGTGATGCTGCGGTCCTCGCCGGAGTAATTTGGCCAGCCACATGCACACCAGAGCTCAATCACGTCAAGCTCGCTTACCGCTGTTTATTTTATTGACTCGCATGTTTTCTTTTCTTTTCGCCCTGCGTGTGCGTTTATCCCTATCCTTTTCCCTCTACTTCCTCCTCTGCCGGCGCCGCTCTGCTTCTCGCAGACGAGCGTGAAAGCGCGGAGGTGGTTCGTGCGAAGGAGAACTTGAGAGATAGACACCTAGTCTAGTCTCCGCCATCTGTTCAGATGTTAATTGCGACGCATGACGGTGTTTTTCCGTCCCATAAACGATAATGAAAACCAACACCTCCCTTAATGCGCCCTGATGAAACATTTTCACACTCCTCCCTAATAAACAGCATTATGGGAGAACGTGTGTTTGGTTCGTGAAGCTAGTCGCTTCTGAAAGTCCGACGCAGATGCTGACTGACATTTCTTTCGCCATTTTGTCTTTGACAAGCCGAGATGCGAAACACGCGACGCTCCTCGGCACTGATGACAGACGAAGGGAATAAAAAGCGGAGGGAGGAAGAACAAAAGGGCCGTGAAAGACTAGCTCGCGGCGTTGGCTAATCCTGCCGTGACTCACCGGCCTGATACAGCTACGACGCCCGGGGAAATACGTGCTACTGCACAGCATGGGCGCAAGCTTTGTTCATTTCGTTTATTGACGTTTTGAATTAAACCAACATGCTTGAGTCCGTTCCCATTCGGTTTTTAAATGATAGCTCTAGCTGTGTGTTGTGTTTTGGCGAACCGTGATGAAGTTAGGCCCGGTCTAATTAAGGCATCTGGAGGGGTCTGAATGTCCTAAGAATCGGAGCACCTGCCGAGAGGAAGACATGACCGAACGGAGGGAGGGTGGCACTCTCTTCCTCTGAGGAAAGACAGCTCATCTGTTCTGCGTTTTGCAGACGATTGAAGGCATGCAATTTTGGTTTAGTTCGCAAGCAGGAGTAATTTAACTCCACGCGTCACTGGAGCAAATCAAATGTTTTCTTTTGTGCTCGGCGTTCAGTAGGGTTTTCTGCAAAGAATCTTCTCTCAGTTTGGGAAAAGAGCTGTTTAGAGAGGAGGAAACCGGGAAGTGTGGGGTAAACCACATGGGTCAGTGACATGATGCTCTTTTTGTTTGTTTGGATGCGTTAATTTATTCAGAAACAGATTAAAAGTACAATTCATGCATAGTAATTACTCATTACTTCATTACTTGAGTAAACATGTTGAATGTGGAATGAAGTTTTATGTAGAATAACATCTTTCAATAATTAATAAACAGATAGATAGATAGAGCAAATGAGCTCATTTAGTGGATAGAAGTGACAAATGTCTCAATTTGTTCAATTCTCCATGTTCTATTGTGAATAAAATATCAGCTCATGTGATTTGAAAGTCTTTTAGCTTTCATTTTAGTACAATTTTAAAAAAGCGTCCCAATATTTCCAGAATCGAAGTTGTATTATAACATATAATTTGTGTAAAATGTATACTTTTTTAACTTGAAAAATGTTTCAAATGCATGCATTTGAGTTTTAATTTCTTGGAATTTCCAAAATGAATACAAATAACTTGACACATCTTAAACTAGCTTTTTAGAAGATCTGTCCTTTCTTTTATCCTAATCACTCGTATTTGTCATTGACCCGCATGCTAAAGAAACCAACACTGATATTTGTAATACGTTTGAATTAAAATGCCATTTAATTCAACAAAAAAGTCTTTAACGAAAGAGTCTGAAAATGAAAGGTGAAGTGTGTAATATTTGCACCACTGGCTTCGCCAAATGGAAGCGTATAAATAATAACTATTTGAAAAAAAGGTTTCCTGAACCGAAATTAACGCACTCCATTGAATCGTGCTTACAGGCTTCCAGCTGTGAAAATGCATCCCACGTTTGAACTTCCAATAGTCTCAGATGTTATATAAAGGATTTATGGACTGTAAGGGAAATAAAAGGGTGATAGTGAAGAATTGAGAGTGAGAGAGCTGAGCATATGGGGTGTTGTCAGATGAAGGACCTGCCGTCCAGATGCTCACACACACACCTACTGGTGAGCCGCGGGCCAGGATGTGCTGACCTGTAGAAGTTTGATGGTGGTCCAACTTCTGGTCATTATGATTGCTCCTGATGTTTGATATACTCCACATTCTGCACCTGCTGTCTGCCTGCCAGAGACACACACGCACACACACAGCTCGACATGCATGCTGATACCCGAGTCAGACCCCTCTAGTACTGGATGACAGCCCATAACACAGCATCCTCTTCCTCTGTGTGGAGCTGTACGGACTGCCCGACTCAGCCGTTCGCAGCATCATCAGTCGCTCGTCCCAAGCTCCACCCGGTTTCCATAGCAACAGGGAGGCAATAAAAAAAAAAAACGGGGTTGTGTTGGCAGGATTTTGGCAATCCTGTCACACTGTTGCCTCAGATTTCCACTCAAGCCGCTTTCAGCAGCAAAAATGCGTAGAGCTGCGAGTTTAAGTGCGCAGTGTGCAGTGTCATTTGAGGAGCACTTTTCCTCTTAAGCACTTCAGTCCATAAACATTCGCGAGGAAGCACGGATGCTTTGTTTCAGCACTCCTAAGAGGATGGGAGTTCTGTGCACATGCATACTTCAAGACTGAGTTTGCGTGATGAAACGGCTGGAAAACAAGCACAGCATCAGAATGAACAGGCTAACACTTTATTTGAATGACCTCTTAGCTAGCTGCTTATTAGCATGCATATCACTAGCGTGATGGCTGTTTATTAGTAGCCTTCTTATAAAGCGCATATTCTGCAAAACCATATTTCCTAATCCTACCCAATACCTAAACGTAACAACTGCCTATTAATAAGCAACAAATTAGGGAAAACTATTCATTAAATATGTATTCCATGTTCTAAAATGTTATTGGTAATTGTCTGTCCTTAATGATCAGGTTTAAAATGAACACTCAGCGCCTTACACACTAACAATAAATGACCATTTTCATACTATAATGATTTGACTTTTGATTATTTAATACCATATTACGTTTTGATAATATTACGTCATACACGTTTTAATGGTAGTGACAAATTAGTTTGTTAACATTTTGCCACAAGCATGAACTTTTAGTCGAAGGAATAGGCATTTTTCCTCTAAATTATGGCCTTGCGATGTACTTTTCCTGACTAAAATAATGCAAATGGCATATTTCTTATATATTTATAACATGTTTTCTATATTATGACTTTTAAATTAAACGTAATAGTAATAATGGTAACTTTTTAGGATAGGGACAAATTCTCACTAATAACTTATTAACACATTATTAGTGTATCATGTTATTGCAATACAATTGCCATTTATTCGTATTTCTGAAAACGTATATTCTGTATGATTAAATCTTAACAACTATCTTAATAATTATTAATTAGCAGCAAATTAGGAGTTTATTAAGACAAAAGGCTGATAGCAAAAATTAACGTTTGATGTGTAGGACATGGTAGCGCAAATTTGATTGGCTCTTGAACGTTAGGCTATGATATTATAATATTTGTTTATATTTACTGCGTTGTGCTGCATCAGAACAAAATTTGAGAAGGTTTTAGAGGAGGAAAGAATAATGCAAAAACTTTTTGTTCTTCACAACATTAGGCATTGATGAAATCTGCGGAATAAGACGAGGGGCATTTATCAGGAAAGCAAATAAGGTCAATTTTGATATCTTGTCATTTGTAAGATTTACCAGCTATGAAAAAGTCAATAAAACTGTTCAGAGCCCAGTAATTTTGGGGGGGGGTGGGTTATTTTAGCTTGTCCGTTTAGAGATAATATATATCTGTAAGTGCTTCGGTGGGCTTGTCGTTTTAAATTGAAGTAATGTAGTTTTTATGGAGCGAGTTAAAAATGTTTCTCGATAAAACAAGGCTGTTATTATTGTGTTTTTATGGCTTGTGTGTGAGTGCGCTTCTCCTCGTTAGCGCCGAAAGACGGCATTTCTCCAGCTCGCTGCTTCATTAGCAAGTGTGACATTTATCACATCGGC
This sequence comes from Enteromius unitaeniatus, assembly GCA_032359435.1. Lineage (NCBI taxonomy): Eukaryota > Metazoa > Chordata > Actinopteri > Cypriniformes > Cyprinidae > Enteromius > Enteromius unitaeniatus. Next base: position 11,413,171 of record JAUMHI010000037.1, on the reverse strand, counting down.
GCCTCGCGTTTCAAGAGTTACCATGGAAACCTCTATAGCACCCACCTCCCCTTCACACTTTTAACAAGTGGAGTGATTAACAGAACAGTTTTGTACATCTCACACATGCGCTCCGATGCCTGTCATTCTTCGCAGTTAAGCTGGCATGTTTTGTCGCCTGTGTGTTTTTGACTGGTTGGAAATATCTCCTCTCAGACCTTGAAAAACGACTCTCTTTTTATTTTGTACGTCTGCTTTGTTGTCAACTGACTTTGTATGTGATGCTCACAGGAAACAGTTTGTCCTAGGTGATTTTTTTGTCTAAATATAGTCAGAGTTTGACATCTCCCTGACAGTTGACGAACGTGATGATAGGAAATATCTTCCTGAAGTCACACACTGCCTGTCTGACCTTGATGTGTGAGATTTTGTGTGTGTGGTTAAGTCTACCTTTCTTGCTCAGGACATATGAAAGGACAGATGCTCATCATTGGCTGTTTCAGATCCTTTAAGCTGCCTACTTAAACAGCATTTTTGGAATTCATAAGCGAAATTTGAAGATTGACAGGTTTGCAAGCGGTTGGGAATACTAATAATGCTTAATAATAATAATAATAATAATAAAAAGAGTTGTGTGTACAAATGTACGTTTGAACATGCAATGATTGTATGTGCTTATGCCGCGCAAAAATATATATGGTTTAAACATTCATACATGCCTGTGATCCGAGAAGAAAAAAAAAAGTCATTTCTGTACGATAGCTGAAAAATATGTACGATTTGGATATGTGTTTTAACCTATGCTGGTCAAAAATGCATACAAGTTAAATATGTGCCTATGATGCAATAAAGAAAAAAATATTTAAAAGTGATTATAACGATTTAAAATATAATTGCTAATAAACGTGCATGATTTTAACATTTGCGCAAACACGTCTAGAATCTGTACTTTTTGCATGTTCCATTCCTTTTTCCCCAAAAATCGTAGTTCAAACTAGTGCTGTCAAACAATTAATCGCATCCAAAATAATTTATTTTGTTTTCATAATATATATGCGTGTTTATACCGATTATATTTATTATGCATGTATAAATACACACGCGATTAATCGCGATTAATTGTTAATTTTGGATGTGATTATTCGCGATTGATCAGTTGACATCACTAATTCAACTGCCTGAGATAGCCAAAAATATGTACTAGGAACATTTGTATAGACCTGTGTCGCAAAAAAAGCACATGGTTTAAACTAGGGTTGGGCGATGTCGACCAATTTGGCATCGTATAATGTCTAATGTGAAACATTGCGATGGACGATGGCATCGTCTATCGACCCAATCCTAGTTTAAACATTCTTTTTTGCAAGTGTGATCCCGAAGAAAAAAATAAATAAATAAACTTGATTTGAATGTTTCGAACTGACTATGCCACCCTAAAATGCATGTTTATATGGGCCTACAACTCTCAACATATGTAGTTTGAGTATTCCGGTGCAACTGTAAACCCCCAAAAGGAGGCAATAGGAATTTATACTTGCGTACTTATGATGAACAAAAATGTATAATTTGAACATTTGTATGTACTCCTACGTCTTAGAAAACCATAAATTTGAAAGCAAACGGGACATTCAGCGCATGGGGGTCACTGAACGGATGGTTTCCCCATCGTAACGTGACTGACAAGCCCTGAATTGTGACATGATGAAAGAAAGACAGAGAAATAAAGCAGTAGATGAACCATGGAGAAACAGAGATAAATCTTCCCTATTAAGTGTGGATGGATTGAGTATTTGTCAGCGCTCTGTGCAGAACGCCTTGTTTTTATGACCAATGAGATTAATTAGGATCATAAAGCTTAACTGATGAGTGGAATTAAAGCATCACCTGTCGCCAGCGAGAGAGATACGACAGCACAGCTGTCAGACAGGCGGTGTTAACTTCTAGTGATGATTGGAAAAATAAATAAAACCCACTTTTTCCTTCTCTTTCTCACTCTCTCCTGCTTACATACACATGCACACACTTGTCAGCTGTGCTCTTTTTTTAAACCGAGGAAATTACAGGTTTGCAACTTCCCCCCCAGCTGCCTGTCAACTAATGTGTGTAGAATGGGTGGAAGAGGGATTTTGTATCCAAATTAGTTTCATTTTCACAGTCGTCTTGCTTTATTTTGCTCTCTTTTCGCTCCTTATCAGCCCACTTTGTTTGTGTGTGTGTGTGTGTGTGTGTGTGTTTACACAGTGTATAACTCTATTATTTTTCTGTTACTGTAGATGCTTAGGTCCGTATATTTTAAGCAACCTGACAGATGAATTTTGTTTTGAAAAGTGTATACAGTAAACATTAGGTATTGCATATGTTTTTTTTTTTCTGTGTAAAATAAACACAAATTAAATAATTGTGTTAAAATGACATTTACAGCAGAAAAAATCGATAAAAAACTATGTGTGTGCATTCGTAACAGTACGAAAAAATATAAAATGTCAAATATTTACAGTTAATTTTGTATATATTATACAAATATGTATGTAACAGCATATGTGTAAAGTTTTTAAACGTAATATAAAATAAATATAAAAATTGATTTGTCATAATTGAACAAATAAATAAATAAAATACCTATAATATATTTTTGTTTTTATTTTTATTATTATTGGTAGTTCAGTTCATAGTTGTAGTAATCCATAACCATGTATACAAAATATCTATAAATTTAAAAATATATATTTAACTACCAGATTTCAAAGCATCTTAAGCGCTCCTGTAACCGTTTATGGAGGCCGCTCAGGCATGAAATAACCTCAGCCCAACCATTACTGTATCTCCAATCATAATTTGTTATATTGCATTTATGTTTATATTAACATCCAGCCTATCTTCAGAAGCATAAATGATGTCTTGCTGGCTTGCAGTGTTATTGCGCTTGTTTGTAAGTGTGTGAGTTGAGTGTGTGTGTGTGTGTGTGAGCCCGCGGACTATCAGTGTTCCTTACATCAGCAATCCACACACACCTTAAGAGCAGCCCGGGCTGATGGAAGGTCTAGTTAAGCCATTAAGGCAGACAATTGACTCAAATTGAGAGGGAAGTGGATAGAAAGAAAGAAAGAGAGAGAGAAAGAATGCTATGGCAGGAGTGGATCTACTTGACAACTTAATCTGAGCCTCAGGACTTACATTCAGACAGACAAACACACACACACACAGACAAACACTTTTATTTTCACCTTGTGTCTGGCTCTTACTCTACCTTGTCAGCATAGAAGAGTGAAAGAAGGATGGTCCAAATAAAGGACAATGTATTTAAACTGTCAATGGCTCCTCTCCTTAGGCCTTTGCAGGGAATTGTAAGGAATTTAATGATTGTGATTCAGCGTAATGAGTCTGTTTCCTTAAGGATTCCTTTTAGCACCAGATAATCCTACTGTAACTGTATTATACCATTTAGTCTGCTTTTATTTTTTATATTTTTGGTGTGTGTGTGTGTGTGTGTGTCCAATATAGTCAAACGGAATCGGTAAGATTTATTAATTTATTCAATCAAAATTCAAGCAATAGGTTACACTTTTTTTCAAGGTGTTACCTATTATTATAATGACAAGAAATTCTGCATAATTACGTGCAAGTAACCCTACCCATATAGTTAATTAATATTACTCAGTACTTAATAATGTGTAAAAGGACATCTTAAAATAAAGTGTAACCGAGTAATACTGTAACATTTTAATTATAATTTCGAATTTTTATTTTTTTTAATGAAATGTATGAATTTTCAGCATCATTACTTCGGTATCACCTGATAACCCTGATACGGTCTTCATGATACATTTATAATTACTATCAATGTAGAAAACAGTTGTGATTTTTTTATATTTTAGTGGAAACCCTGATAGCTTTTTGTTCCTGGATTTTTTGAAAAGTGCAAATAAAAGACGTTTATATGGAATAGAAATAATGATATATGTTTTTAGTATCACTTTTGATCAATTCAGTGCATCCCTGTTTTGTTCCAAAATGTATAAAAGCAATAGTACACATGTTCGGAAACCGTTTTTTTCTTAAAAAATGTAACTGTTTCAGAAGCGGTTCTTGATTTCTAAGCCCAGCCCAGTGTGTGCGAGTGTCCTCCAGCACACTGTTACAGGCTTCCTGTGACTTGTGCCTTTGTATTCCTGCAGTCGAGCCTTGTCGAACGAAACAATTAGTAATTGTGACACACACAAGCGCACACATACACGCACAACACCCTGACACTCGCAGTCCCATCCCTCTCTCTGTATCAGAGTCCGTTTCTGGCTCTCGGCCTCTATGTCTGTGTCATGCTCGCTTTTTTCGCTATTATTGCTTTTTGATCAGCGGCGAGGGGCACCCTTATCACTGTGGTAACTGCCGGGGGATTTATTGGGGTGGGGGAAGCAGTTGAGGAGCAGTTGGTGTGGCGACCCGAGAGGGCGGCTTTCCCGCGGCGCAGGAAGAAATGTCCTTTAAATCGCTCAAAGACTTGGGCGTCTCCGCAGAGAGAATAGGGTCCTTCTGCAAGAGATGGATGAATCGAGTCCAGAGGTCTGTGTCTCTTGTCTTTACCTCCGACCTTCTCTTTTTATCGGTTGCTGCTCTTTAACTCTAGGCCTTGTTCTTTTGAATAGAATGACAAATCACTTCATCGGCTTAAAGAGAAATTAGGCTTTGTGAGGGGCAGAGTAAGTTGGTTCTTTTGGCTTTTTTCCACTTTTAATGTGTAAATGTGTGGTGTGTTGTGTGTGTGTGTGTGTGTGTGTGTGTGTGTGTGTGTGTGTGTTTGGAAACCATCCATAGGAAACAATTCCTGAAGAATGTATATACAGGCTTTATGATAGATTTGCGTGCTAAGTATTTGTTATAGTCTATATAATATGTATATATATAAACAGTCTACACTTTTTGTAAGTTACAAAAAAAAAAGTTTTTAAGTGCATTAATAGTATAATGCAAAAAAGAAAAAAGTACATTACCATTCTTTTTCTGTATCTACTTTTGTTGCTCCAGTGTCTCTTTTTTTAACTTTTATATTTAACATATTTAATTTACATAAATAAAAAAATATAAAAAATATCTTTTGACAGTAGTCTGAAAAGGGATTTATGTTTATATTTGAAGTATTTTAATAAATATGTATGTATTATGATTTAAGAATATTAATAAAAATAATCCGTTATTGAGAAGTTTTTATTTATATATATATATATATATATATAGGTGTGCCAGTGAGATATTTTAGATTTTAGTTTCCCAAATCTGACAGACCAGCACAGTATACTTAGAAAAGAAATCATTTCTCCTTTGTGCAGAGAATAGTGCTTAATTCATGTCAAAATGTCCTTGGATTGATGCACGTTTCGAAGTGAAGAAATATGAAGAGTTATCTCGAAGCAGGCGGAGAAGGCTTACTCACAGAATGCTTAGTGCGATAATTAGTCTCATGAGGAAATGATTATGCTTCTTCGCTGAGGATAGAAGTATTTATTTATGTAATTTTTTTTTATATCCGTTGAAGGGCAGCAGGCAGGTTGGCCTTCGATCAGCAAAACCAAACTAAAATTGAGTAGACACTCAACGATTTTTGAGTTTGTTTAGGCTTGTTCACACGTTTTGTTGTTTGTAAGCTTGTAAAAAAAGGAAATGTGAGTGTGGGGGTCGATAACTCTCTTTCTCTCTCTGAGTGCTTTCATCTGGAACTGAAACAAGCGCCTGGAATTCCTCATGAACTCGTTGAACCAGCAACATAGGCGTCTAGGGGTCACATGGATCCGTCTCGCACCCTGATTTAGCTCAGCTGATTTTTTCATGTCATGATTTGTTTCGTTCTTGAGTCAACATTCTGCCTTCAGTTCATGTTGAATCTAGCATTTGTGAAATTTTGGTTTGCAGTGAAATGCATACAATGGACGTCTATGAGGCATATGTACTGGGTGGTATGTTGTATTTGTGGTTAAAAAAAAAAAAAAAAAACTTATATAGTTTCTTACAAAAAAAAATGCATTTCAAGTCAATGACTAAAGCTGATCCAAACATTTTGATTTGAAACACTTCTATAACAAATTTGCATGGTCATGGCAGTAGTTGACAAAACCAATTTAATCACAATAATCTCATGGTAACATAAATAATACTGTATGTAAGTCTTATAATGATATTTGTGACCCTGGACCAGAAAACCAGTCTTAAGAAGCACTGACATATTTGTAGCAATAGCCAAAAATCATTAGGATATAAAGTTTTTTTTTCATTTTCAACCGTAAATATATTGAAAAGTAAGTTTTGATTAGGGATATGCATTAAGAACTACAGTTAGACAACTTCAAAGGCGATTTCCACAATATTTTAATTTTTCTCAACCTCCGATTCTAGATTTTCAAATAGTTGTATCTCAATCAAATATTGGGTATCGTTCGCTAAAAGTGTATACAGAATTTTTTGCGTACTGGCGTTATAAATACGAATAAACAATAGATAACGAATAAATAATAATGATAATAATGATTCATTAAAAAAATTTGCACTAAAATTTATTCGAAATATACGATATACGACGGTCGAAAGGTTTACGTGAGAAGTTCAAATGTGCGTATAAATAAAAAAAACATGCGCAATTATTAGTGAATGAGACTGAGTGTTCTATCCTATCCAAACCATACACCAAAAAAAGCTTATTTATTATCGATTTAAAAAACAAGGAGTCTTTGTGGTCCAGGATCACATGTTAATTTCAATCATGATGTGTATTTTTATCATTTGCCCCATAGAATCCCATTTTGAATTTGCTGTAATCACGCATTTCCTTTGTTTGCACAAACTGAGGAGCAAACTAAAGTTATTTTATTTGGTAATAGAGCTTATTGAACCCAGAGCAGAGTCTGAGTTGTACCTGCTCAGGACTATCAGCAAACACACACACGACACAGCACACACGCTGAGTCTAATAACACTGTTGTGATTTTAATCAGGGTTTGTGTCTCCATGTCTTCCTGCTTTAATGAGGAGCAGTTGTCGATCTGTCCGGCCCAAATTTGCTCTCGCTGTGAGCTCCGAAACCAACCCCTCTCACTTTCCCTCTTTTCAGACAACGACATACGCTTTTGACACTTCTTAACGTTTGCTTTCTGTTTCTCTGCAGTAACGGTACAGCTGGGAAGATGAACGGCGCCCTGGAACACTCGGACCAGCCTGATCCAGACGCCATTAAGATGTTCGTGGGTCAGATCCCTCGCTCTTGGTCTGAGAAAGAGTTAAAGGAGCTTTTTGAGCCGTACGGGGCCGTCTACCAGATCAACATACTGCGAGATCGTAGTCAGAACCCACCACAGAGCAAAGGTAGCGTGCGTTTCCTGTTTTAATAGGCTACATCGCACAAGCAAAAGTCACATTTGTGATGTGTTAACTTGAGTCTCCGACTTCCTGTTTTGCTGCTTCATTTCCTGTCTGCCTGTTTCTTCCTTGCATCATCCATCCATGTCTTTTTTTTATTCAAAAACTAGGTTCATAACCTAAAGGCATTACTTGCGAAAAATGCTTATAAATATTCCAGAATTCTTAAAAAGCGTGAAGCTTTTATTTGTGTTAAAGCACTTACAGTATATTAATTCTTTATATAAATACACAAACACACACATATATATATATATTCATTTATGTATTTTACCTATTATAAACAAATTGTATCACAATAAATTCAAAATCTATTTAGTCATTGCTAGAATGGACTAAAGCGGACTGAGTGGCAAAAAAATGTTAATGAATATTCCAGATTTCTTCAGAATTTTTAACTAATTGAAATAAATAAAAAAACGTTTGGCTCAGTATTTGTGATGTTTAGATCTTTATAGTACAATTATAGATCTTTATCGCACACTTTTAACTTAGCATCATGCTAACAATTTGTTTGCATGTTTTGTTGCTGCCTTTTACGTCTTTCTGTAAACTTTCTACTTATGAACTTGAACTATTATCATCATGTGGTTTTGGTCAAAAATGATTGTGGTTGTCAATACAACACAATTAAGTGCAAAAAAGATTGACATTGAATGTTCATAAAGTGTTTTTTTGAGTTTTAGCACATGAAACGTAAGACATGTGCTAGGTCCTGAGAATCATTTGCGCAATAAGCGGGAAAAGGAGAGGATGGCGATCAAATATTAACATTAGCATGTTTACATACAAAAACAATGGAAGCCAGTAAATTTTAAAACCTTATTAATGGGTAATATTGGCCAAAGGAGGTGCAGTTTTTGGTTAGCTTTTGGTTTCTTTTTATTTAACAAACAGTTCTTTAAATGCATGCAAACTAATACTAGTCAACAGTATTAACTGAAAAATAGCTTCCAACTCGATTCTCTAATTTACAAACCTGCTGCTCAGAAAATCTGAACTTAAGGGTTTCAGACTCTTAATTACGACGTTCAGGTGGCATTCATGTTCGCTCATCTCGTAGATACGATCCTTTCAACACGACTTGAATGCAGTGATGTTCCAAATCAGTCATTTATGATGTTTAGTTTTGATTCCGATGGCGGCTATGTAGGCGGTAGACAGCGAGGTAGCTCTCCGGGTTTCAGAATAGCACTAAAGCGTAGGCGTTAACCTCGGTTCTGCGGAGTTGTTAACACTCAGACAGGAAGATGGCATGTACACGTTCACAGTGCCGCCCATCCTCTCACTCTTATGGAGGATGAGTCAGGGCAGAGTGGGAGAGCATTACTCAAGTCCTGTACTCTCTCTCTCTCTCTATCACTTTCGCACACACAGGGATTGCGACGGATATCTCCGGCAAAACCGAGGTGTGTGATTGGCTTTCAGACGGGGTGATGAGTGCTCCTGTAGTTCAGTTAGCTGCAGTTAGAGTACCTCTTTCAGGTCCAGCTTCATCAAGGCCTCTGACACTGCCGGGGGGCTGTAATGGCCACCACTAGCCTTTAGCTTCACTCTAACCCATTTTCATTTAGGAAAAGGTTGTCTGCGCACAACTCTGGCTGTTAAATTAGACACCAATGAAAGATTTCTCCACCAACAAAGTTGCAAGGTGAGCGCTAACTTCCCGCGTGTCTCTCTGGCAGTCTTTCCCTCTGGCATCCGCCAATTAGAACTGACTTTCTCTAAAAAGGATTTGACAAATCCCCCCCCTCCCATAAGGACAGTTTTCCACCTTTTGAAATTACCAATTAATGGGCAGATTATATTAAGAAAAGTGTGCCAGTTAAACAGACTCAATTTGGAGTGTCCTAAAGCAAAATAAACACACAGTATTAGATAACCTGAGATCATACTCAAGTTCGCACAAACTTATTCTAGTTTCCGTGACTTTCCGCTGGCAATCTACTAGTTTAATATATAACCTGCCCACATACTAGCATGACACATTGCAGTTTTTATTTAGTTTTCAGGAATTTTACACTTATTTTTGGGAACTAACTTCAGCAACTGAGGTAATGCATTGTATTTATTTATTTAATGATGTTAAAAAAATAAAATACATTGCATGCATCAGTTTTTACCTCTATTCATTAATGTGCACACAGCATCCCATATTGACAGAAAAACACAGAATTGTTGATATTTTTGCAGATTTATTAAAAAAGAAAAACTTAAATATCACATGGTCCTAAG
>JAUMHI010000037.1:11363237-11403456 GCA_032359435.1 Enteromius unitaeniatus | reverse complement strand
TAAATTACATTTTAAAATATATTCACACAGAAAACAGTTATTTTAAATTGAAATAATATTTCACAATATTACAGTTTCTAATAGTAACAGTAATCTAATAAATGCAGCCTTGATGAGCAGAAGAAACATCTTTAAAAACCATTAAATATCTTTGAACGGTTGAACTGTTGAACAGTAGTGTATATATGTTTTTAATTACATATCACTTACTGCTAGTGTTTATGCCACTGTGTGTGTGTGTGTGTGTGTGTTCAAGAGAGTGTGGCAGCTTATAAAATCCCCACTGTGTGCCCATCTGTCTGACTTCTGTGATCTTTTACCCCAATACACACAGTGTGTGTCCTCAAAACCACTGGACTACACACACTACACAAAGAAATTCGAAAACTAATTTTCTAAACATTTCTTAAACATCTGAATATATATTTTTAATTGTAAAAACAAAATGGTTTATGGTCTGTGTCTAAAGAGACCAAATAACCTCAAACAACAAACGTGGGTCTTTTAAAACCTTTAAGTATTCTATCCACGGTCAGAAAGAGCATATGTGTCCTACAGGATCAGATGCCTGAGGATGCCGGCAGTAGGGCAAACCATCAAAGACAGAAGCTTGTGTGTGTGTGTCTGAGATGAAGGTCAAAGGTCAGAGTTAAAATGAAGTAAACGGATATCTTCAGTTATTTCTGACTGCTTTTATAATTCGATCCAACCCAAGAGTTATGGAGCTGTCATTCGGTCTTCAGCTGCATATGTTGACTTCTTTCAGGTGTGTGTGTGTGTGTAAGCAAACGAGTTTCATGAGCATGATCTCTGTAATCAGTGTCATGGCCTTTAATGAGAGAGAGAAAGAGAACACACACAGCCACAAGCTCTGCGATGGCCACTTGTATCCACACACACCATACAGAAAAGGCAACATGAATATTAGGATACATATTCCATATATATAGAAACTGTGTGTGTGTGTGTGTGTGTGTGTGTCTGTGTGTTGGACAGATCTGGTCTCTGGCAGTATATCCAAGCTGGATTCAAACTTGTGGAATTGACCATGTAGCTGAAGGTGAAGAGATTTTGAGAACCAAATGAGAAAATAGACAGGCAACCAGAAGCAGAGTTTTAGGCTTAGCAGATATTCAGACAGAACACGTTCTCACTTCCAAAGACAGTAAGCACAGCAGAATCAAACAGAATGCAGACGTTTCAAAATTCATGTTTTGGATTTTTAATGTGAATTTCACATTAAAATATAGGACTATTAAAATTTATATATATAGCACACATAATAGAACAAATACACACATAATTTTTAGTAAACAAAAAAAAAACGTTTATTTTGGATTCAATTAATTGTTTGACAGCACTCTTGTTCGTTTTAATTTGCTTAAATAAATAAATAACCCCGTGTTATTGATATAGTTTTAGACCAAATACATATTTAGTAATGGGTATTGTATATTGTCAAAAAGTAGGGGAAATTATTATCAAAAACCCTAAACCAGGGGTCACCAAGTTCAGTACTGGAGGGCCCGTGTCCTGCAGAGTTTAGCTCCAATCCTAATCAAACACACCTGAAGCAGCTAACCAAGGTCTATCAAGGTATACTTGAAACTTCCAGGCAGGTGTGTTGAAGCAAGTTGGAGCTAAACTCTGCAGGACACCGGCCCTCCAGGATGGAGTTTGATGACCCCTGCCCTAATCTGACACAACACCTTAAAAACACAAATCTGAAAATACAGTATTACACTCCGAAACTCCCAAAGACATCTGTCAGGTTTGTACATAGACTGGCAATTGAAAAACGCAAAAATGCGTATGGCAAATTATTCCAAAAATCGTCGACTAGCGAGAACAAGAACAAGAGTGTGCGAAAGAAATAGATGGGACGCAATAAACATTTAATCGGCAAAGTGCTGACAAATCACCTTCATCAAACCCCCGACACACGTACGTCTTCATTCCGCTAGCGTCTATCGAGATGAAGAATTGAGTCAGCGGAAAAAACGACGACACATTAACAAGATTACAGCGATAATGTAGAACATCAGAGCGGCAGTGAGACGAGGTTGATTATGTGCTGGTGTGAGCGTTAATGAGTGTGTTGTAGTAAATGTGCCGTGTTTGTGTGAATGTAACCCGTGTGTCCTGTGTTTCAGATGCACCATCCCATACAGATGAAGCCCGCAGACAGCGAGAAATCAAATGGTGAGTTGTCTGTATGTGTGTCTTTATTTATCTCAGGTCGTCTGACTGTGTGTTTGTTCTGGGGGCTTGTCTCTGTGTTTGTGTGAGGGACCGGGGGATGTATGAATTATTGAAGCCTATGAAAGCCACAGGTCAAGAATAGTTTAAGCGTGTGTCCTGGCAGTCACCCAAACACATAGACACAAAGATTTTATTGATGTGGTTAGGACGTCCACATGTAAGGGAGCTGGTGCTTGGCTAGAGGCCCACATTTCCAGAGATTTGAGAGCTGGATTATGATGTAACACCTATGTTACTACATACCTACCCTTTAATAAAAAGATATATGGTGAATGTAGTACACGGTACAACTTCATTCAAAAAATGTATTATTTTATTTTTGTGTCATTTTTTTTAAAGTATTATTCAAATTGGATATATTTATTTATTTATTTATTTATTTTATTTTTTATATATATATATAGAAATGGAATACATTTGTATAATTTAAATCCTAATTTATAAAGTTTTTAGTAATTTATGTGATCATTAATAAATTAATACATTCTCAATAATTGAAATAAAATTAATTTGAGATAAAAATGAATTTAATTTCTTACAAAATAAATAAATAAATCATACTGACGTACAAACTATATATATATATATATATATATATATATGTAAAAATCATTTCATACATGTATTTATAAATAGATCATGATGTTTTAAAATTGAATATAAGTAAAATATTACTCTGAAACAGAATCTTTTGGCAAAAATCGTATCCATTGATTTTTTTTTGTCAATGGATAATAACTTTCTTAACGCTAGTTATTGGTCTTATTGTATTTGATTTACTGCATGTTATTGCAAAGGAAAAAAAAAATGTTTGTTGTAATATTTAATAAAAATACAATAACTTGCTCTGCCTCTAAAAAAAAGTTCTGCGAGTAGCATTTCATGTATTTCATGAGTCAGATTTTGCTAGTTTGTGTAAAAGTCTGTCTGATTGACAGTGGTGTTATAGATGTGACCTCCATAAAACCTCTCTCATTATATTATACCAAATAATATTAACAGTAAGCATAGCTGTAATGCATTCATTCTGCTTATTAGTGAACACACTTACCCATCAAACTGAGAACACTGCTCCTGTGTGTGTGTGTGTGCGGTTAATCTTCTGATATGACACTGTGTGTGCGTAAAGGCAAACCTTTGAAACAGCACTTATCGCTGGCTCATCCTGTCGCTGTTAAATGCACAAACAATTCAAACAGCAAAATAAACAAGTGAGCTATCGATTTCCCAGAGTGCAGCGGCTTGCTTATCGGCCGCCCAGCGGTAAGAGCTGACACATTCTTCATTAAAAAAAATTGGATTACAGTTGCCTCACTCTCTCTCTCTCTGTCTCTGCATTTCTCACACACACTCATGCATGCACAAACACACCTCTGCAAACCATCAACGAAAATATTATTTCATTGTATTTTTAATATTTCCTTGTTATTCATTGTATGGAAATCTATTTCTACCTTAAAAAAAATATATAAAAAATGTGGTCATTGTCATATAATGTTAAAAAATGTAAAAGCCACAATTGGGAATTTTTTATTTAATTTTATTTAATTTTTCGGCAATTTCATAGATATCTATGCAGTATTCCATATGGTCTCCTATTTTGTTGAAACAATTCACACGTGCATTTATAAATAAAATTGACATCAATTTCATCGAAATCGGTTAAAATATTGCATCATACAAAGTCTATGATTAATACACAGTCATATTGTAAGATTTGAAGTTGCAATTATTTAATTTTATTTGTTACAGTACTATTTATTTATGAATTCGTTCATTTAATTTAAGGCGGAAGTGTGTTTCCGTACATATTCGCAATATTAAATCAAAGTGTCATGTTATTATAAGAAGCTGAAAGCCAAATCAAATCAGTCAATAAAACGACATAACGAAATTCCAAATCCACTGATGTTTGTGAAGTAGTCTATGTGTCATTCAGTGTAGTCTCTACACATTGTACACATTTTATCTACTAGCTTGCCAGAAAACACCACTCATTTAGTCGGTTAATGAGGTGAGCAACAAAACTACATTTCCCATCATTCTTTATGGCAGCACAAGACTGATAAAATACATAAATAAAGCATCAATTACACACCTAATGCACCTTTTCCTCTTCATTTTTGTGCATTAGTGCTAAAGAGCTTCCTGTCCTTATGGTGAAATGAAAAGGGAAGAAATAAAAATCTAATTGCTAAACACATCCATTTTATTTCCAAACATAAATGCACATCACATCATAATTATGGCCTCTGAGCTCGTAAATAGGATCTTCCCTGGAGGACTAGAAGGCAGCACACACAGATTACGGGCAAAAGAGAGCGCTCGGGTCATTGAAAGAAAGATCAAAGAGAACCAACGAAAATTTGCGGTTTTGTGTGTCTGGGCTTGATGTGCTAATGAGACATTGATCACATGCAGCGGTAACGTCTTTTTCTTTTTTTACCCCACATTGGTCACGTTTCATTTTTTTCCCCCACTATTCTTTTCTCTCAGCGGTGGAGGATAGAAAGCTGTTCATCGGCATGGTGTCGAAGAAATGCAATGAGAACGACATTCGGGTCATGTTCTCTCCCTTCGGACAGATCGAGGAGTGTCGCATTTTGAGGGGACCAGACGGACTCAGTCGAGGTGAGACACATGCACATGCTATTTCCATTTTTTAACGTGTGTTTGAAAAACAAATTTTGAAATAAGTTTGATGTTTACTCCAAAATGTTCCATTTTCAACGCAAATCTGAAATCAACTGTGAGCTAACCAAATTTGAGGCAATGAAGCATCACAATGAGTAGCCACGCCCACATCGAAAACTCTTTAATAAAGCTTTCCATGTAGCTAAATGGCAAACAAAAATATATACATTTTGATTGTCAGCGATTGTTTTGTGTCACACAGAATTTATTTGAACGCACTGGACGTCACAACTGTGACATCACAACCATAAACTCATTAACATATATCCGCCCATCAACACTTAAAGGTATAGTTCATGCAGAAATTAAAATTCTGTCAGTAATTACTCACCTTCATATTGTGCCAAACCCATAAGACCTTTGTTTATCCTTAGAACACAAATTAAGATATTTTTGATGAAATATGAGAACTTTCTGAAACGTTCAAGGCCCAACAAAAGCTCTTACGAGTTTGAAACGACAGGAGGCGGAGTCATTAATGACAACATTTTAGTTTTTGGGTGAACTATCGCAGCAAACAACAGTATGAACTAATAACACAATCTCATAGCAATTCATAAATATACGTTTTGGCTAATTTGCATAACCTCGTACGTTCTCATTTCTCACAATCGCAGTGATATTCATGTTTAAGGGTGGAGTTGTTTTAACAGTACATTTCTTTTGTATGTTTCACATTAACGCTTACGAAATACTTAATTATTCGTTGAAATAATGAATACATCCACCTTTTCGTTGACGTAAAAATGGGCGGGAAATTTGTGTTTTATCACATTATTTTAATATATTAACCTAATACTGAAAAAACGGGCTTGTAGTGTCTAATAAACCAGAAGCCTCAGCCATAGCCTCACTTCCACGAGGTGGACAGAAATTTTAATATAGAAGTCTTAAAGGTACAGTAGCAATATCAACCTGTTAAGTTATAAAGTTTGGAAATGCTTATAAAAATAAAAATAAACTAGTTTGTGAGTGTTTTTGGTGAAAGAAACTAATTTTATATGTGGAATTCCAACAAAAGTGTAGTATACAACTCATATGTTTGATATATTATTATGCTGGTGTTTTTTTACTTCATTCAAGGGATATTTGTTGTAGACATACGCATACATTCTAATCAAACATAGCAGTGCGATATCCTAGTTAGGGGTTTTAACATTATAGTCTGTAGTTAGCAAAGTCAGTCTTTTACAGTGTGTTTAAGGATGTTCGATTTCCTCCAGAATTCTGGGAATATTTGTGGTACATGATGGCGTTGAAGATTTTTCCATCTTGATGTAACCTGCAGGGAATTACAGCGTACCTCCAACTTCCCACAATGCTCTGCTTTCGCATACAGCCATCTTTTATCACTCGTTTATCCTCCTCATCCACTCCTCTCCATCCTCCGCTCATTGGTGCTACTCCTCCGCAGTCCTTATTTTCCGTCTTTTCCTCCTGTCCTCATGAATATTTTAATTCCACAGGAGATTAACTTTATTCCCTGAGCTCGTGGTTGGAGATATTTTTGAAATGCTTCTATGAGAGAAACTACCACCCCCTTCCATAAAAAAGGATTGGATGAATAAATAGATGAGCAAATGTGTACGTAAAAGATGTGTACGGTAAAGCCCATGGACTAGGGCGACTTTAAAAGCGCTCTCGTGCCGCTATTAAAGAGCTCTATCAATCATCATTGAACTTCACTATTAATAAAATATAGATCAGGCCACATGCGAGCGCAGTGCCCTGGGAGCTACCCCACTTTCTTTAAAAAACTCATCTTTTGCTCTCTCTATCCCTCTATATCTTCCTTGTTCGTTCTCGTTTTATGACAATGACAGGTAATCGCATTGTTTTTGACGTAACTACGACATATGCAAGGAGAAACGTACAATTAGACAGTCACTTTGAGTATTAATTAAAGACATGTACATGAAACTTATTTAAGTTGAATATTTAAAACGAAAACGATTGTATGAGTCTAGCAGAGGAAATCTGTTGGCTGGGAATATCATGCCGTTTTGCACTCATTATACCAAAAAGAAATTGACCCCAGAATGCTGCGTTTGACCAATCACCATCAAGTATTCCAGAGGGCTGCGTAATAAGAATAATTAATTGCTTTCCTTGGAAATTCTTTCATTCGGTCTCCTCGTTAACAGCTTCTTATCTCAACAGATCACAGTTCGTTTGAACCATGAACGAACTCTGCAGTCGCAGGTCAGCAAAAAAACGAGGACTTTTGAGAGTTGAAAGAGAAAGTTTTTTCCGCATTTCTCCCCACGAGACGGTTCCTCTGGAGTTTGCACCCTGCCAGTGCTCACAAATATCACCCTTAGAGTGTCCAAAACTGCTTTAATGATGGGGCTAATTAAACAACTCTAAAAATAAACAGCCTTTCATTCCGCTTTCACTCGCGGTGATGCTCCGGTTCGCCGGGGCCAGATTCACCCGCTCTGAAGACAGAAAGGAGGTTGTATCAGAGCGATAGTGAAGAGAGAGATGCTAATGAGAAGGAGAGAATAAAGGTATGTCCGCTGGAGCAGGTAGACGGTGCCAGCAGACGTACAGCACAACCGTGTGGTCGCAACAAAGCATTGCAGGGTGGAAGTATTGCTGACTTTAAGCCAAATAAACTTACATGGTACTTCTTTTTTTGTTACTTATTTATTTATGTTTTTTCGTCATTTTTACGGAGAAAAAAAAGAGGTAGGAAAAAAGGAGGTAGGAAGAGATACAGATTTTTAACTATATTAAAAGTTTTTTTCTTTAAAATATTTAATAATTTGGCAATTTTATGACAAAGCATGGTTATTTTAAATTCATGTGGTGCAACCAAAAACAAAAATAATAATTGTTAATTAATAATGCATGATATATATATATATATAATTTTTTTTTTTTTTTTAAAGATGATCACAGTGTAGGAACATTGTGGTTAAACCATGTGACATTAATTAATATTATTAGTATTATTTATCATATTTTTTAAATAATAATATCAACTCTAATAACTTGTACATGTATTTCTAAAGTTAAAGTCAAAGTTTTCTTAAAGAATCAAGGAGGAAATGTGATATTTTTCCTTTATCATTGTGAATGTTGACTGTACTATATTTTGTGCGCAAATTATTTACGATTTATTTATGATAATGTACTGCTTATACAGTCAGTTCATTATTTTAAAGGTTTAGGCAAAAAACAGCATTTCCCATCATTCTCTATGGCAGCGTGAGAACGTAGCAGTATGAAAAGAGAGAAAATGATATGAAATTGCCCAGCATGTCCATGTTATTCTAGCCAACAACACTTGGAAGCACATCACATTGTAAATAGAGTTTCCAAATTTATAAGGAACCATTATTGAAAAGACAGGACGCCAAGTCTTTGTTCTTTCCTCTCCTCCATTCTTTCCCTTTCTATCTCACATACTGTATGTAGACGTGTGAGAAGTAGTTAACCCATTAACTAAACCGTCTATGCATGCGTGCATGTGTGTGTCCTCCATATGTATAAATGTGCTGGACTGCACAGTAGAGTAGAGCTCTTCAAACAGGGCTGCGTTTTCCCCCAGCATGCCTCCATATGGCCTGTTCTTCTGGCTCCCGCTTGCACCGCTTCAGTTCCAAGACTTCTTGTCCCAGATGCCATTGCAAGCTCTCCCGAAACACACACTTCCCTCCAGGGATTGTTCGCCTTGATTACAGTTGTTTAAAAAGAAAGAAATTGGGTGTGTTTTTACATATTTATGAACAGACGGAATATTAATGAAACAGGGTTGGTGGGAATATCAATAGCACAGATACTTAGGTACAAAGTTAGTATTAAAATCATTTTGAATAAAAATACTGTGGCTTTGCAGTTTACGTTCAGCTTATGAAATGTCCCTATATTTTGATAATGATAAGAAAAAAATAGAAATTCACTCACTGCTCTTGATTTTTGCTTGAATATTTAATAATTTAAAACATTAAATGTTTAAATCTTAAAATGTTCAGACTTTCGTTAATCTTCAATTTACAAATTAGGATTATATATATATATATATATATTATTTCTTTTTATTTTTTTTACGAAGCTTGAGAGATGTCTGCCCCTCCATTGAAATGCCATTCAAGCTTCAAAAAGTTCATAAAAACACTGTATTTTTTATATCAATGTATACATTTTTAAACCAAGTATGTTCAGTTCTTTTGTTGTGGTTTCAAAATTGAAATTGAGCATTTTACTGGAATCGTTACAACCAATTACAGTTTTTGGTATCACAGGACCCCTACGGTGTGTGAGAATGCGAGGGTTACACGTACACTCTAACCGCATACTTTAGTCTCCAAGCCATCGCACCAAACAAAACTAAAGAACTGATATCCATTGCTGACATTTTGTTGAGTGTGTATTTTGAGATGTTGAATGTTGAATGTTTATCTGAAGCTGAATGTTGAATGTTGATTGTTCTATTCTAGCAACTGTATAGCACTGTTGTCTGCTGTGTTCTTTGTACGATCTTTGTTTTTTGGCTTTATAACAACCTGTCCAACCCTTTTGTCTTGTTTTGTTTCTCTCTCGTCTCTCCTCCTTCCTCTCCTCTCCTCCCTCCCTCCCTCCCTCCCTCCCTCCCACGTCCCTCCCCTCCCTCCTGCAGGATGTGCGTTTGTCACGTTTTCTACCAGGGCTATGGCACAGAATGCAATCAAAGCCATGCATCAGTCTCAAACCATGGAGGTACTGTACCCTTGTCTTCTCTCTCTCTCTCTCTCTCTCTCTCTCACACACTCTCTCTCTCTCTCTGTCTTAATCTCCCTCTTCTCTATCTCTGCACTTTTCCAAAACATAGTGAGCTGCCTACGTAGACAGCATTTTAAGGGTGCGAAAAGTTATTTCAGAAGATACATTGTGTCAAAAAATTCATCCAAGATTGCATACGATGCAGTAAAAAAAATGTCTGTTATTAAATAATTAATCTCATAGCATCACCAAAAGCAGTTATGGCTGACTAAAAGCAGCCACTTGAATTTTTGCTTAATTCCAAAATGGTGAAAGATATATGACGTTAATGCAAACATATTTCATTCAGTACCGTGAATTATATAATAAAAAATAAACAAATAAAAATAAATGTAAAAAGTAAACCCAGTTTTTGTGCTGTTAGCTTAGCGAAATGCTAATGGTTAACACTAGTTTCGCATCGAATTCCAATTTGTTAAACTTTGAACATGTATTTTTAATGTGTCAACCAATATGAAATGGCTTAGTTTGGAATTGAACTAGTTTTTATGCCTGAAAAATGTCCCTAATGTTACCACTTCTTATAACAGCATTGTTTTTCGCTTAGAAGAATGCTAATCTGTCCACATTCACCATTTTCTGAATTCTCTGCTTCATTCCCTGCTGAAAAAACAGCATATGCTGGTTAGGTATGTTTTGATGCTGGTTTAAGCTGGTTCTTTGTTGGTTTATGCTGGTCCTTTGCTGGTTTATGCTGGTGCTTTGGCAGCACATGACCAGCATAAACCAGCAAATAACCAGCGTAAACCAGCATCAAAACATACCTAACCAGCATATGCTGTTTGTTCAGCAGGGTTTTGCTTATTAGAATATGGTTGTTAGCTTAACATGCTAATGTTTATTTCACTTAGGCTGCTGCCTAGGCAAGCTTACTAGATTTAAGAACAGAGCCTCTCTTACTCTCTCTTTCTATCTTTTTCTCTCTCGTTTCTGTTTGAATTGGCGGCCAGTATTACAACCTTGTACAGATTCTAACGTTTTCCCTATGAAGTTGAAACAAGATGAAACTTCTTTCTAAACTTTTCCCTCAATCACTCACTTTTCTGTAGAACTTTCAACACCATATTAAGTGCCTCTTCGCTCCCTGTTATTACTGTCAGGCATTGCCAAAACTACCCCTGGTCAAACGGGTCAAACTAAGAAGGACCCCCCGCACCCACCACGCAACCAGTCTGCCATTGGCAGATGGGTCTCACGGTGACGATGTCACAGACGCTTTAATAACAGACCTCCGACGGGCCCTTGCATTGTGATTGCCCTGTAGAATGCCGGCGTGCTGCTCTCAGAGTTTAGCAGTCCGTCTCAGTGCCTGTCAAAATGTCAAAGCTCTGACACACCAAATCAGAGGGTGCTGACAGCTGTCTAATACAGGGCCCTAACTATTCGCCTGTGTGTGTGTGCAACTTCTCATGTCACCACACTCTCTGCAAATTTCCCATTGCGTGTTAACCCTTGCACACACTGGTGTTTTTTTTAACACCAGCACCCGGTTTTAAAGACCACCTATTAACCAATCAGAAATCGCTGACACTAATGGATTTAAGCTGCTTTGTCAAGCCTCTGAAGGTTTGTAATTATCAATCCCTGGCTAAATTTACAAATATATTCATCCTTCATCTAGCTGACCATGTATAAATGATCCGCCATTCGCTTCAGGGTGCTTCTGTTGTGTTTCTTTGCACAGTATGTGTCCAAGTAGTCATTTTTTGCAAAGGCAAAGTAATTACCCGGTTTAGATGAGAGTGAGTAAATCGTGTCGGGTTGTTGTTTGTTTTCGGGCCATCTCTCCACCCTCCCCTCACACCAAGGAATTTGTGGCCTTTCTGAATGTCATGACTTAATGAAAACGGATATGACAGAGGGTGGTCATGCATGCGCTTGGGTACACGCACACAGTCGCGAACGGCCTTGCTCCTTTAGTTTCGTCTCAAAGGGTTGTTTTCAGTGCTGTGGATTGCAATAGTCTCCCTGGACATTCATCTCGTTTGATATGTTTGTCTCTTTTTATCTCTGTGATGGCGTTACTGTGTTTTTGTGGTGTGTGTGTGTGTGTGTATGTGTGTCTCTCCACAGATGCACGCTCGTTTACACCTGTATATTTCATTAGGGTTAGGGTTAGGGTTAGTTAGGAGGTTTAGGGAGTGTGTGCATGGCAGGCCAGGTCATACATATTAGTCAGATTTACATATATATACAGTAGTCCTATAATTTACATACATATGTAAATATAGATAGACAGACACACAATTTGTTTTTAATTATACTGTATGTACTGTAATACAGTGTTTCTTTCTTCTTTCTTTTTTTATCCTAAATTAACACACAAAAAATACAGTTGGGGGGGTCTTCATATAATGGGGAAATGTGAACTGGGCCTGTTTTCAGTCAAGTCAAGTGTTACCAATTAACAATGTTAACATGAGCTTATATTTTAGCATCATTCTGCTTCTTTCACATTAGCCTGTAAAGTGTGTGTGTGTGTAGGAGAGAAAGACTGAGACCGAGCCAGTGAGTAATGAGATTTTTTAGGTCTCTTGAGATGTTCACTCGGCGATGGCACCCCTCGATTGACAGCTTGAGTTAAATCTCATTCCCTCCACCCGTACAAGTTTTATTTTTACCTCCCCTCCATCTGAGAGCAGAAATAAGAAAATCAGCTCTCTGAATGGAAGGAACACCGAAGAACGCTCCGGGTGGATGCGGGGCGCTCCACCTCCAAGAAACTCTCAAATGTTCTCTCTCGCGCACACACACACACACTTGCGTTCTAGAGGGTCTGTGATCTTTCATCTTTTTTTTGTCAGACTGTGGTTTGCAGTTCAGAGAGAGCACAATAAAAGCAGCAGAGTGATTTATCAGAGTGAATCAGCACCTGTAAGGTAGAGACAAGAGACAGAGATGTAGAATAATTGCCTTTAAGCACTCGTCTCAATCTCTCGTCCTCTTGTGGCTCCATATGGCTGCCCTGAGTTAGCTGCTGTTGCCTGAGGAACAGCTTTGATATTAATACATGCAATGGCGTTTATAAATGTTCTCACTGAACACCATTCACAAAGTCTGTCTTCTGTAATGTTTGTGTTGATGTGTTCGCGTCAGAGAAGTAGAATTCTGTGTTGATTTGTTATGGAACGTATTTGGTTGAATCTCACGCCCAGGTCAGATTTTGTCCCATGAATAAGAAAAAACAAAACAAAAAAACATTGCTTTGCTGATAATACAACTGTTTTGAATCATGTCTAAAAATTAAGTTTATTAAACACGTTTGCTTAGCCCACTTCATTTTACCATAATGAAGTAAATGCAATATCGCATTACCAAAAAATATTTAAATCAAGTGTTTTGTTTTGTTTTGTTTTATGCATTTTATGCAAATTTACGCAAATTTTATATTACAATAAATTATCGTATTATAGTAATTTGAATCTAATTAGAATCACCATTGAGAATAACATTGATGTATTATTTTAATTGTAAATTATCTGTATTATGCAGATATAAATAAATGGCATTTGTACAATGAATTATAGTAATTAGAAACTAATGAGAATCACCAAAAAAAAATAATAATAAAAAAAAGAGAATGTGCTCAATTCTAATAAAAATTTTGAATGACTATGAATATGATGCTGAGTAAATCATAGGAGAAAATGTAATATTTTGGTTAAATAACCCTTTCAAGAACTAACACGTTGCTTGCTATGCACACACACCCTTTTTTTATTATATTCTGACCCCCAGGACTTTAGTTAAACTGGCACCGCAGGTCAGCCCCATGATGTTTAGGTCTGTTTGTTTTTGTCGAAAAGAGACGGAACGTGTGAGAGATTAGCTGAAATGCACAGGTCTGTAGGGTGCAGTGAGGGCTGTGGGGTGGGAGATCTTGCTCGCTCTCTCAGACAGATGATGAAATAGTTTTATAAAGCAGGAAATCGCTTTCCTGGGAAATAAAATCAGCAGCACAGCACAGAACTCTCATTTCACCAAGAACTCCCGTCGCTCCAGCGGTTGTGTGTGTGTTTGTGTGCCATTATCAGTTTATGCAGTACCACTGCACAAGATCATTGCTCTTCTAGATATTTAGCTTTCCCTCTTTTTTTTTTTTTTTTTTACCCCTCTCCCTCTTCCACCTTCCTCTTCTCTCTTTCAATCTGTCCACACAGGGCTGCTCCTCCCCCATGGTGGTGAAGTTTGCCGACACGCAGAAGGATAAGGAACAGCGGCGGCTGCAGCAGCAGTTGGCGCAGCAGATGCAGCAGTTGAACAGCGCGTCTGCCTGGGGCAGCCTGACCGGCCTGACTGGCCTCACCCCGCAGTATCTGGCAGTAAGAGGACACACCCACGCAGCCACGCCCACCAGCAGCACAGCCAGCGCAGCCGCCGCAGTCAGTCACTGTCTCCGCCCACCTGCCCCGCCCCCACCCCTCTTGCTCTCTCTGAGCTAGTCTTAACCCCTTTTTCAAATCTCTCATTCGTTGAACTTCGATCGCACCTTGATCAAAGTTCGCGATCGAAACCGGTCCCCATACTCAAAATTGTAAAGGGTAGTGCTGCTGTTGAGAAGCGGTTAGGGAAGTGGTTCTTAACAACTAGGGGGCCACATCAAACTTGCGAGAGGGCGTCAAGATTTAAAATAATTTAAAATGAGGCAAAACAAGCATTATTACACTGAAAATCAAAATATGTCTTATAGGGCTGTGTGATAAATCGACTTGAAATGGAAATCACGATTAGACAGAAGAGAAGCATAGTTCTGTGATCAGCAGTAAATCTCCATCTGAAGGCCAGGGGGCGCTCTCACATGGAATATCTGAATATGCCCTGAGAATAAACCGCTGCAGCTGAATAAACAGAAAATTTAAATGCTTTCATTGATCCAACGTGACTAATAAACACACAACTATGGCGATATATGGAGTTTTTATTGTTAAAATTGTAATCAAAATAAAGTATATCGATATAGTCGTTATCAATCGACTGATGTTATAAAGTGAGTTTGGAGTAAAGACATGTTATTCTACACAGAGAAGATTTATACAGCATTTACATCACTGAGAAGATCCGCAAACAGCTGACTATATAATCATACAATTTTAAAATCGGCAAAATTGTTCGCAGTAATGAACACGATTTTGCGTAGCTCTGTGTAGTAAACGGCTCTCCATCTAAAAGCGGCGTATGGAGATTTAGTACTAAACAAAGAACCGGCTCTTCTGTCAAAGTGTGCAGACAATTGCGATTAATTGTGTTTGATTAATCGTGCAGCCCTTATGTCTTATTTTAATTCAGATTTTCCAGGTTTCCTACTGTCTAGAAAAAATAAGACACATTACAATTTAAAACTGTGATTTAAAAACCCGGAAATTCATGTAAAATATTATTATTGTCATTCAAATAAATTTTATGCTAAGCTCTAAAATGCTTATATTTTGTAATTATTACGAAAACGTATATATAATAATAACCTCGTTCTTAATCCTTTTCCAGTAAATCACAAACTGTAAAAGTCATTTGAATATAGCTGTGGACAGTAAAGGGGAGTTAAGCCATAAACACACTGGGAATTGTGAAACAATTGTGGCGAAACAAAATTCTCTGCAGTTGTTTCACGATGCCAGTCTTTTTCTTCACTGAAAAAGTTTTCTTCACTGGCCTTTTAAAAAATCTATAGTAAAAAGCCTAATCAAGCCATGATGCCAAACCAACCAGTCACTACGATTTAACTTGTTATTCCCATGACATGTTGCATTGCAAAGAATGTGCAGCAGGTCTTATAAAATAAAAATGAAATTATGTTTTAAAAGCGAATGTAGAAATTATATAAACAAAACCTATAGAATTAATATAGGAACATATATAGGCTTTAACAATCTTGGTAGGTCTGTCTTAAAAGGGTTATGCAGTTTTATTAACAGTCTTTCTTTCTATAGAAAAAAATGTAAGAGATTTTTACTTGCGGAACCCAGCTTGGGTTCTGTTGTGTAATTGGATTGGGATGAGGACAATGCATAAATTCCCTGTTTTACTCATGCCCGTCTTCATCCTCCTTAATATAAAGAGGATACAACATGGTGGTGACATTTACTTGCGTTTTAGTCTATAAGGACAGTGGGTGAGGATTAAAGGACTATGCAAGAGCATTGGGACAGGGCCATCTCTCCCACCATTCTGCTTCTCATTTTTCTGCCTTTTTCCACTTCCCTGTCATTTTGAGGTTACGTTTAGCTTTTAAGCAGTCTGAGGGGTCTAGTTCAATGTCATCCTAATCCTCTAGAGTCATTTAGAGTCTGCTTTCGTCTCCCCTTTCATGTGCAGAAACTGCACAGGACAGCAACACACTGCCAACAGAACTGACGGGTGACTCTTAGCATGACAGTTTTCCCTGGCTCCAATGTATGAGGCTAATACCTTGAAGTGGTCCTCGAGTCTTTTATGATTTTGTTCCTCTGAATATTTTTACATGATTTTCACTCTCAGAGTTTTATGTTAATCGCAGGTTATTGTGTTTAGAGACCACAGAATCCAAAGTTAGCATTATTTTATGTATATTGAATGCATTAGTTTTGCTTTATAACCTTGCCAACATTATTTTTACCAGGCTTGCTGTGCTAAAGCTTTCAGTTTTTGTCCTAGCCAGCTTCATCGCAATAATGTGTGATGCTACAAGCTATTTTGTTTCTAGCTTTTTGTTGTGCTGCACTATAAAGTAGCACACCTCTTGATCAAATATATTTGAAATGACTACTATTTTGTTGGTAAGAATGCATTTATTACACTTAATATTTAGTTTAATACAAAAGTTGAGTGGTCCTAATCCAAATACTTGAGGAACACCAGTAGCTAATAACACACCCTAATAGATAGAGGCTTTTGTGTTGCTTCACTGTTGACAGACTGCTCTATAGTGTCACTCCAGACAGCATGGAACATGGAAACAAACCACAATGTTTCATCTATATTTAGCTAACACTAGCTCCTTCAAACATTATCCTTATATATCCATCACCTTAAGCCAATACATAATAACGATTACAAATTAATGGTCTGTTTTTGTTTCTCTTTCTCCCAGTTGCTCCAACAAGCGACCTCCTCCAGTAACCTGGGAGCTTTCAGTGGTATTCAACAAATGGCAGGTGAGATACTAAGATCTGTGTTAACTAGACCCATTGTAAATCCTCAACTAAACTTCCATCCCCCCTACTAAACCATTCAATCTCGCTATGAATCGCATTAAAAACAAAAAAAGGTTGGACACCTCAACTCTGAACAGATCCAGGATCAGCAGAGGTTTGGCTGAGAACAATCTCATCCTGCCTCAGTTTAGATTCAAAATGCTACAGAGTTCTTGACAGTGTGTAGCCCACATGGACGCTTTGTGATGTTTGTAAATGTGCGTGTGTGTGTGTGTCAGAATTTGATGATGAACTGAAACTTGATTGATCACAAAAAAAGCAATTTTTTTCATGCCTGTTCGGATTTGCATCAGACCCGTTTATTGTTTCTTGGAAGAGGAGTTGGTCTCATTATCCAATCATATCTACTTACCTGAGCCCTATGAGGCTTATGACAGACCAAATCATGATGATATGCCCCATCAACCCTCAGATGTCTTCAGCTTTTTACATTTTCACTTTAGCAAATCTCAAAGAAGAGGAAAAATGAAAGTACCCTTATCCAAATAGGCCACTTATCACAGTTTGTTCATGCCACGAATACTGTCAAATTCACCAGGAACCTGCAGAGAATTCAGCAACACAAGATGGATTCCTTGTCGAAGCAACATGATGTTATTCTATCTTCACGCTGACTTGGTTTAGCACTCTGGAATATGATTAGTGCTTTACAATATCTGCCAATGAG
Source organism: Enteromius unitaeniatus (assembly GCA_032359435.1). Classification (NCBI taxonomy): domain Eukaryota; kingdom Metazoa; phylum Chordata; class Actinopteri; order Cypriniformes; family Cyprinidae; genus Enteromius; species Enteromius unitaeniatus. The sequence goes on along the minus strand of JAUMHI010000037.1, from coordinate 11,385,876 downwards.
CTCCTGCTTACTCCGGCTGTTAGACAGGTGCATGTTGTTCTCTCTTTGACAGTTTTTATGCCTCCGACTTCATACTAGATGCAACAAGAAATGAAATTTACTCTTTGCTCACTTTCCTTTCCTCTTTTTTTCCATTTTCAATGTTTTCGGTGTCTTGTGCGTTACATTCACAGTGTGCGTCTCTGTTCTTGTCAGGTCTTAATTGTGGTCTGTTTATCAAGCTGCCAGGCCTTCAAGGAAAGTGAAATATTTATAGCACGCGCTCTCGCCTAATTGCAGCTGCTAAGGATGAAAGAAAGAGAACGTATTAGCATCCAAAATGGCTTACAGTGTGTGTAGGATGAGTGCCTTTATCTCCTAAAGCCTTCCCCCCTGACAACAGTTTTGCACACCAGAGAGTGGCTTCCTCATTAATGGAGGCTCTTGTGGAGAGGGTGAGCAGGACTGTGGTGTTTTGTTTACCATTATGAAGAGTTCTGGAAGCTCGCGTTTAAGTTTAGTGGTACATCTGTGACAGCCTCTCAGCGAGAATGAAGTTCACATCGAGCCAAACCAGCAGCAGCTGTCATCATACAATTAAAGAGCGAGAAATTCCTACATTACCATAACAATTGCATTTTCTGGACTTCATTTTTTAAAGCAGTATGTCCTCCCAATACAGCTTAGTTTAGACTCTTAATCAAACTGGTTTATGAATGCAAATTGGTCAAGCATGATGGACAAAGTAGTTTGTTATTATACTTACAGTTTATATACAGCGATGTGTCAGTGTTGGATTAAAGGAACCATTCAACCAGAAATTAGAATTCTGTCATTTGCTCATGTGTCATTCCAAATGTTTTTGGCTTATTTCTTTTGCGGAACAGAAAGGTATAATTTTTTTTTTTAAATGTTCAAGCTGCTATTTCGGATGAACACTATTCTGCAGAGACTCTAATCCTAATTAAACACAATCAACTGGTACGAATGCATACATATTTTATTTAATACAAAAGTAGAGCGGGCCCAATCCTAATACTTGAGGAACACCAGTATAGCTAAACATACGCTATAAGATAGACCACTGAAGATAGACCATTATCCTGCAGAGTTTAGCTCTAATTCTAATTAAACACACCTGGACTAACTAGAAACATCCAAGCAAGTGTGTTGGGGCAGGTTGGAGTCGCCCTCTGCAGAGCATTGGCCACATTTTGAGCTATGAAGCTCATGCAAGAGATGCAGATTTAGATCCAGTCTGTCTCTTCCCTCATCACTCTACTATATATATATATAATTATTTTCTTACTGCTGTCTGTTGAGTGGAACGATGGCCAAAAATTAACATTTTAAAAAGTTCAAAGTAGACCATTGCTTAAACCCAAGCCAGAAACCTGCTCAATATGACCAGATAAACATATCAGTCTGTTTGAGACACTGCTTGAAGTGCGTATCGACAGGAGCTCTCAAACTCTACAGGATTTGAAGGCTTTTCTCAGCTGAATTGTGAAATCTTTGGGCCCCTCCATCTGTCGCCTGGCAACGGTCAATGATTGGCTGACAATATATACAGCTGACATCTGCTGTGTCTGTGCTGTGGGTGGAGTTACAAGCCATAAGCCATTTCACATGATGAACATTCAGCGAGAGCCAGCATCACCTCTTTGCTGACACCTCTCTCTCTGCTCAGTACGTCGAGAGTGTGAACATACTGCATGGATAGATATCTCTCTCACACACACTCACATAACAGAAGTGCCCTTCTCAACCACAGAACTCACATTGTGCCAAATACTCAATGCCCATTTTTTGACACTTATGTGCCAAAAACTCAAAATGGTTCCTTTTCCGCTTTATTCAGAAGTACAAAGGCGGTCACAAAGCCCTCAATTTCAAAGTCCATTTCTGTCGTAACCTTCCCTTTTGACCTCCCAATACTGCACTTTTTTCACCCAATACAGCTTTTCAAGCTTTTTTTTTTATATTATATACTATTCAAGGTTGAAGTCTTGAACCATAAATTCAAAAAAGACCTATTTAATTGACCTTAAACATTCCTTATTGTGAACAATTACTCAAAAGTATTACAAATATTGGCTTCATAATATTTTGTTATAGTGTAACAACTAGAATTTTCATTTTTGGGGGAAACCGTAGATCACTTTTGTTTTTCAAACCCTTTCTTCAGACCACCAAGGCTGAGACCACTTTACACAAGTCTTTCTTTTCACAGTTGAATATTCGTTTCTTTCGGAAATGCCACATTACGGAAGTGGACTGGGTCTTGAGAGCCATTTCATGCTGATTTTAAACCTGCTGTTCAGGACCTGTAACACATTATGGAATCATCTCTGCTCTTATGTCTTGACCTGGGCTTTGTTTTGCAATTAGAGGTAGATTTCCTGTCTCTAATCACCTTCTGTGATGTGCTAATTAGACTCTTAATGCACTTCTCTTGCTTGCTCAATGGATCGGGAGGGCAGACAACCGTGGCGTCCCCAGAGCACTGTCTGACCAATTCAAATTACACGCTAGTGCTGTCTAAAGGGATAAGGCTGGAAAAACAAATCCTTATTTTTTTTCCAGATGGCTTCAGATCCTGCATTTTAGCCTTTGCTTTCATTCTCAGTTGACACAAATTTAAGTGTACTTGTCACCTTTCAGGTTGTCACTTGTCCGTGATACTTATTAATTTTCAAATCGGAGCTTACTGTCTTTTCTTATTGCACACTTTCATTAAGCCAACACTTGGGATGACTACCAGACCATAATTAGGCATCGGTCACCAAATTATGGACTCGTAGGGGTGTGGCATTTGGGACAGGGCCTATAATTCCCCAACAATCCAAATACTCTAATTCTAAAGTCTTGTGTGTCTCCTGTGCGTGTTTTTTTTTTCTCTGTGTGTGCGTGCTTCCTCATAGTATAGAGTATATACATTTTACATGTATATACGACACATGCTGTGCATTTTCCTGTTGTACCACTTCCAATCTCAGTCCTTCTTGGCTGCAAGCCACTTCATGCAGTTTGTTGGCGTCATGGCCACTGCATGTCGCCGTGCCCCAAACACGCTAATCTAGAGTCACCTTTGGAGTAGATGCACCCGAACACATGCATAGAATCGGATCTCCAGTTCAAAATGCCTCTACACACAACTCAACTTATACACAAATACCTGCTCGCGTAAAGCATTATGTAGCACATGTGGTTCCATTAGTTTAACACGCGCAAAACGCTTTCTCTTTCTTCAGGTATGAATGCTCTGCAGTTGCAGAATCTGGCCACTCTAGCAGCAGCAGCGGCTGCAGCACAGAGCTCGGCCAGCCCGTCCACCGCTAGCGCCCTGACCTCCAGCACAGGGTCCCTGGGAGCCCTGGCCAGCCCAGGTAACCAGAGGCCGTCCCATCATCATCATTATCATCTTCGACATCGGTAGCATTTCCACCATAGCGTTGTTGTCCCTTCATTTGTTGTAGTCGAGATCACCATTCTCTTTGGTGTTTGAATGTCCTGCATCGTATTTGTTTAGTTTTCATGTCGTGTTTATATGTGTCTGTTTGTTTGCGTAGTTTCTTGATAACGTCCATCATGGTTTACGTTCATCATCCTCATCTTTATTGTGTTTGGGAGACTGTGTTCATATGTGTGGCGTTGCGCTGTTGTGCTCTTTGGCTTTAACCGTGCTCCATTCATTTTGGAAAAGATGAAATGTGAAACTAGCAGGCACTTACAAGCATGGACACATGGTTCTCTGGTTAGACAAGCAGCTTTGTGTCTTGCTTTGAAACTCAGAGCATTCCTTTCAAACTTGGAAAACTGCAAATGAAGCCGAGGTAGAAGCTTTTGTATGCTTCAGAGTTTCGAGAGATGTTTTGTTGCATTGTATTGCTCTTTTCTGAAAACATTGTTGTCGTCATGATTGCAATAATCTTTATTGTTTTTGATTTTTTGAAAGAATTACGCATGCATATGTCTATCCATCTGACCATCCATCTACCTTATTCGCTTTATTAAGACTGCATCATATAGCAAAAGAAATTACAATTATTATTAGATTTAGTGTCATAAGGGGGATTTATTTACAGAAAAATCTCTAATGCTGAATTAATACTGAATGCAAAAGAAGAAATCTAAATGTAAAATAACTTGTATTCAGTGCATAATTGAATGCATTTTTCTCTATTTGCATACACCAACGCACAGTTAGAAGCAGAAATCAGATGCATTATTAAAAGTAAATATACAGGACAAGGAAGAATTGCAAAATTAGTCTAATGATGCCCTCTGTAACTTAATGGCCTAATATATTTTGCTGTAAAATCATCGCAATATTCACAACATGATTTAACGTTACCTTGCTATCAAAGTTGCCCGACCCTACCATCTATCATTGAATCAATCCATCCATGCATCCTTCCCTTTGTGTACCTCCCACCCGAAGCTGTTTTGTATGTAACTTTAACCATTTCAGTATCATCTGCAAATGTATGTGTATGTTCAAACATCTCTCTTTTTCTCTCTTCCATTCCTCCACCTGTCTCTCCTTCCTGCTCTGTCTGTCTTTCCCCACAGCAGGTTCCACAGCTAACTCCACCGCGGGTGCGATGGGTTCCCTGGGTTCTCTGGGGACACTGCAGGGTCTGGCCGGGGCCACCGTGGGCCTCAATAACATAAATGCACTAGCAGGTAGCGTCAACAGTGAGTACTACCGTTCATCGGCCTCTCCATCCCAATCCATGCAACATTACCTCATACCAGCTCACAGAGATGCCCGTTATCTCCCAAACACACACATAGCGAATTTTTTTCAGTCAATTTACTTTAAAAAGCAGCCAAACCAAGGGCATCTCTCTGGGCTTCAGCGAGAGTTTGTTTTTGCGAGAATTTCTCACCTTTAGTCCTGCTGATATATTTAAACTGTGTCTATGCCTCATTTTTAAATCAAGTCAGATCAGATCAAATCCATTTGCTAAGTCAAAACATATGTAGCTCATCTTTTGTAGTCGTGAGCGTGTTTGCACCAATCAGACACATCTCCACACATTCCGACATGCTAACACACTGCTAAACCATTGCTCTGGGTGTTTCTATAGACGTGCACTTGTTTTGTCGCTATTGTGAGGGAGTGTGTGTGTTGTGTATGTGTCTGTTTTATCTTGGTGTCTGAATGATTTAAAACTTGACTAGTTCTGCCAAACGATTAATCACGATTAATCGTTGCCCAGCACTAATTTAAATATATAAATGTTTATACATGTAAATATTTTCTATATATACTGTATGTGTGTGTGTGTGTGTGTGTGTGTGTATATATATTCATAATAAATATACACATTACACATACATATATTATGTAAACAAAACATTTGTTTTAGATCCGATTAATCACGTTTAATCATTTGACAGTGCTAAACTAGACCTATCCATGAAGAGGTAGAAGATGCTATCTGACATGCAATAATAATAATAATAATAATAATAACTGTGTAACAAAAAGGAAAATGCTTTAAAAACTGTCACAGCGTTTATTCTTGTTTTCATCAGGGAAGTCCAATGTTGCACTGGTCCAGTTGACTTTAATTGTAAGGACAAAAATTAATGAAGGATATATTTTTCCGTGTTTGGCATACAGATGTAGAAACACGTGAATAAGGTGAATAAATGATGACAGAATAGTAATTTTTAAAACTTAGTTTAGCCAAAAATTGTCATTTTGGAAAATGTGTCATTCTAAGCCCATAAGTCTTTTGTTCCGCTTTGAAATGCTTATGTATTTTTTAATGAAACCTAATAGATTTCTGTCCTTTTATTGACAGTCCATTCCTCCAAAACGTCGGCAGGTTTTATCTAATGCTGCGTCCGAAATCGCATACTGCTGAAGTAGGTACTACATTTAAAATTGAATGTACTACCCGACCGTTAAAAAGTATGTTCTATATAGTATGAATGTGGGCAGTATGAATGGAATTCGGACGTACTACATCCGCCATGTTGATGTGTCATGCGTTGTCACAACAGTGCGACAATGTAAAGCTTCAATAAGTCATCTGTTTATTTAGAATGTGTTAAAAAAGTGTCATTTAATCACAATAAACAAGGTTTTTACACTTGAAATGAGCAATTTTTTTTCGCCATTTTTCGAATATGATGCCTCCTCTCCCGGAGCCTCATGGGATAGGAAAGTGTCCGTGATATGCTTACTATAGAATTCGAGGTGGAAGCAGTAGGTCATTCGGCTACTTCTCGCCTACTGAATTTCAAATGCTATGAATTCGGACATACTACTCGCCTCGCATGCTGTTTTTGCCGTACTATATAGTAGGGAAGTACGCGATTTCGGATGCAGCAAACGTCTTTCGAAAGAAACATGATTTCATATGATGAACAGATGAGATTTTGACATAGAAGAACACACCTCACTGTTTATGTGTTGTGCTGGAATGGACTTTCAATGGAAAGACAGAAATCTCTCAATTTGCTTCAACAATAAACAAAAGTTGTATGTGTTTGAAACGAAATTCTGTCAGGGTTAATAGTTGAGTAGTGGCTTCTGTGGGTGTCGTAACTTGTAAACAGATGTTCTGCATTTAGCCGTTACCACATTGTGTATCTTAGCAGGCCTGGAATGCTGTATTAATAAATCAGCATTCAAGACCAGAACTACTCATCTTATAATAAAATGTACCTAATGGGCGTTGCGGAATGTAATTAGTATGAATAGACGAGCTAAAGATCACCGCGGCCTGTGCATGTGTATATGTCAGTGTGTCGGCACGCGGACAAAATCTCTATCTCCACCAGTGACCTTTCAGCCAGGTTTCTGGTTTTATAAATCAAGCTCTCTCTAACAGAACGCCTACAATTTAAATTCATTCAAATGACTCTCTCTCTTACACACACACACACACACACCCAGTGCTCATTTAAGAGGCTGTATAGTGTAATTGAATATAAAAGGTCAGTATTGTAATTATTGCTGGATAAATGAGGGAGCTGGCCATCCAAGCACTTCGCTCATCATTTATTGTTTCCAGGCCGTCAAGCCAAAAGGCCAGTCAGTAAATACTCATGAATCAGTCTTTATAAACACACACACACACACACACACACAATGACTAAGACATAAAATATATTCTGTACACAGTGCACGACTACTTCTACGGTAGCATGAATTGACATTATGAATATAGTTGCCACAAGGGATTGTCTAGTTTAAGTGTCCTTTTTCTGTTTTTTATTCATGCTGTAGCTATAAAAAATGCTTTGTTGTATTAGTCTATACTGTAATAATGTATCTGATGCATTATATACCGCATACTTTGCACAAGGAGGGTTTGAACAAGATTTGGGACATACAGTTTATCAGTTTAATAAATAATTAACAGATTAATTCATCAGAATGATAAACTATCCGTTTATTGACACAAGGATTCGAACTCTGTCGCCCCCTATTAAGTACTTATATTTGCTGGCACTGAAAGAAAAGACAGCGTATATCACATAAATCATTAATAATACCATTCAATAATTATAGTGATGATTGTAGTATTATAGTTAATGTTTATATACAGCAGGGATGGATGACATTTATTAAAATCATATATAATTATACTAATAATAATAATATATAAATATATGTATGTGTGTGTGTGTGTGTGTATATATATATATGTATATATATATATAACAATGATTGTTTTTTCAAAATTGAAATTTATACATCATTGATGTATGGTTTGTTATGATAGGACAATATTTGGCCAAGACGCAACTGTTCTGGGGGTGCAAAAAAATTTCATTTATTTACAGTAAGAAATGGACATAATATGTATATATATATATATATATATATCCATATGCTATATGGTTTATAGCATAAGACATTGATAATTTTGTCCCATAATATGTATTTTTTGGCTATTGCTACAAATATACACTATATATATATATTAGGGCTGTCAAATGCTAAAAACTTTTAATCAAATTAATCATGATTTTCAGTGGATTAATCAGGATTAATCACTATTTGCAACTACACCTGAATTTAGGTCACTTTAATTCAGCGTAAGCAGCGCAGCAAAAATAGACTCGGCGCCGAAATATATATATATATATATATATATATATATATAAATGACCAACTTATGTGCTAAATAAAAATAAATAGCTTTCTTTAAAAATGAGTAAGCGAGACTTGTTCAAAACTTTTCAAACCTTATTCACAACAAACAATTTTATGCGTGTGTACATATGTATTCCCATAGACTGCGCCTTCTACCACTCATATGTTTACAGGAGTTACTCCCTGAAGCACATGTGCATCTGTTTTAGCAGTCAGGGGTTCTGCTTTTAATAGATCCAAGGATGCATTCGTATTTTATTAAAAGAGTTTAATGTTTTCCCCATAACCCCTTTAATGCAGCCAAGATTGCTGACACGAATAATGAGATAATTGGATGTAGATTTCCGCTGTGCGAGGTTAAAAAGGTGATTGGTCAGATGTTTCTGTGTGTCTGAGGGTCGCCGTGGTGATCGTTTCGTGCTGCTATTGTGACATTAGTGTGCATGTGTAGGCCGCGCTCCTCATTTGCATACGCCGGTCAGTATATTATGTATCTTCTCTATCTTGTGTTTGTGTGTATATGTGTGTGAGTGGGTGGCGTTTATGATGTAATGTCCAGCGTGACGTTTGTGATTCTGCTGTTTGGACGAGTGTTACGTTCACGTGTGTCGTCGGGTTTTTGTGTTCTGTCTGTTTTTGTGCGTGTCGTGTTGTGCTTTGTTGTAGAAACACACCCTGAGTCCAAATGCTAACGAGTAAGAGCACTTCTTTTTTCTTTATTGTTGGGTTTTATGTAAAGTTGCTCACATGCTCTCAGGTATGGCAGCTCTGAACGGCGGGCTGGGCAGCACGGGCCTGAGTAACGGGTCGGCCGGGCCCATGGACGCTCTCACACAGGCCTACTCAGGGATCCAACAGTACGCGGCTGCCGCCCTGCCCACCCTCTACAGCCAGTCCCTACTGCAGCAACAGAGCGCTGCGGGCAGCCAGAAAGAGGGTATGGACACACACAATGGACGTGTAACATCTAGTTCCACTTTGAACAGCGAATATGGGAGTACATCAATGACAAAAGTTGACAAAAAAAACCCAAACTGTTGCATATTTGAGGCTGCTACAGTATGTAACATGGTTTAATATTTATCCAGAGCCCTTAAATAGTATTAAATTAATAATTTAGTACAGTTCACTTAGTGTGTATATACATGTTTTTCCATATTTTAAAATAATATACAGTAACAGTGTTTTTTCAGTGCAGTATGAACACAATAAGCACATTGCACGTATTATTGATGTACATTTCTTTATTAATCTTTCAAAACATTTGACAGAAACATACACTACCATTTTATAATTTGACATACTGATGTTTTTGGAAAAAGGCATTTATTTTATCAACAATATTAGATATTTCTGAATGATAATGAAGTAATGGTTGCTGAAAATTCATTCATGGGATTTACATTGCATTTTAAAATATAGAATTTTTTTTATTATTATAATATTTCGCAATATATACAGTCTATTTTATCTGCTTGTTTTCTTTAATCAAAAAGCAAAAAAAAAACATTGACCCTGTAACACTTGCACTTTCTATTCTATTTCTATTCTAACTACCTGTTTTGGGTTTTTTTTTTTATTGGGGAAAAAAAATGAGCCACTAACACTAACGTTCTCTGTACTTTTTCGATTCTATAGACTTGTTTTCTTTTTGTTTATTATACAAATAAATGACCCTCTAACACTAGCATTCGCTTCTTTTCAATTCTTTTTTAACTTTTCTCTCATATTTCAAAATAAATAAATAAAAGACACTGTCACCAGCATTCTCTATTCTTTTTGTATTCTATCTTCTTTTCTTTTTGTTTATTTTAAAAATAACAATTTACCCTCTAACACTAGTGTTGTCTTTTCTTCTATTCTATCTACATGTTGTTTTTATTTATTCCAAAAAAAAACAAAAAGTAAAAAAAAAAAAACAAAGACTTGTCACAGAACGCACATATTATTGCTCTTTTGTTGGTTTTGATTGCTTCTATTGTCCTCGTTTGTAAGTCGCTTCGGATAAAAGCGTCTGCTGAAAGACTAAGTATCAGTATAACTTAGTTGTGGTTTCTTCACTAAATATGGACACGTACATTTCGTGTGTGTGGAACAGGACCTGAAGGAGCCAACCTGTTCATCTACCACCTGCCACAGGAGTTTGGGGACCAGGACATCCTACAGATGTTCATGCCTTTCGGAAATGTGGTGTCTGCCAAAGTCTTTATCGACAAACAGACCAATCTGAGCAAGTGCTTCGGTATGAACTGACATACAAACACTCGTGGGAAACAAACACAAAATATACCATTAGCAGTTATTTGCTTAAGGCTTAATTTGACATTAAACTAGTCATAGTCAAAATTGAAATAAACTTGTGCTCACACTTAGAGCCAGTTTTACTATCAGCTTGCACCAATGCAAAGTCTGTTGGCGTTAAAATAGTACGGTCAAGACACAAGCAATTAGCGCTGAAAAGGCTTGGACAGTTATTTTTGCACCTGACCTTATTAAATATGCATTTGTAGGAGTTTCCCTTTCAGACGCAAAATTTATGGGAGCATAGCAATCAAATAATCAAGCAATGAGATATACTAATATTTGTGCTCGTCAAATTATTCATATTTGCGCCATTATTTAACTCCCTCAAAAAACTTTTTTTTTTTTTTTTCCAAGCATAATTTATTTGTAGTTCAAGAAGAGCACAACAATTTAATTTCCCAAGCTATGCTATTTTTATTTTGCTTCAGGAGATAAATGACAACTTAAAGCAATACCAGGTCTATCAAAACTTTCGCGACTTCTAGCATTTTTTAACGTACTATGGATTACAAATTTTTTTATTCTTTCTTTGCGAAAGCTCTAATTTGCTTTGCGCTTGGTATATTGCGTCGGTTGATATGTAAATGAGATGTTGCGTTTGTGTTCTTTAATTAGCGCGTCGGTAGTAAATCACCCCCAGAAATTTCGCCGTTCAGTAAAACTGGCTCTTTTTTTTTTAAAGTTTCGAAATTCAGTTGTATACTGTATTTCATCCGGCCATTTAGTTCTTGCATTTTAACACAAATATGACTTGATTACAGTCGAAAGACATTGTGCTGTTCCTATATCCCTTTCTCTTTTCTCTCTCTCGTAGGTTTCGTCAGTTATGACAATCCTGTGTCAGCGCAGGCTGCCATTCAGGCGATGAACGGGTTTCAAATCGGCATGAAGCGTCTCAAAGTTCAGCTCAAGCGCTCAAAGAACGACAGCAAACCGTACTGATCTTAGCACTAGGGCCTCTCTCATGTTACACTGCTAGGGTAAGTCCCCACTGCTGCCACGGTTGCCAAACTGGGACTCCGGGGGGAGGGGGTGCACGAGGGGGAGTTTCACCCTTTGACCACCAGAGGGAGCCACTCTCCCATAACCTTCTTTTCAGCTTTTTTTTTAATTAGTAACAGTATTATTTTGTCTCTTTTTTTTTTTCACATGAACGCTTCCATTTCCGCCATTTTTTGTATGACTTGCGATGGATGAACAGCTATTATTGGTCAACTTTTTTTTTTTCTTCCTTTTTTTTGTTTTGAGTCATGTGTAAACTATTTGATTTTAAATATTTTAAGTAAATATTTATACAATGGCTATTTCATTCTATGATGATAACAACAGCAGAAAGAAACGATGTATAAAGTATTATTTGTTTCTCTTTGTGAACCTGAGGCTTGTAAGGACAAGTAGAGAAGGTTCCGATATGATTAAAGCACCAATATGCACATTAACCTTTGCCCTTTGGCCTCTGGTGTCGGTTCAGGGCTTTGCTGCTCCTTCGAACCCTTGGCCCACTGGCACTAGAGAGGAAAGGGTTAAACCCGCTGTGGCCTCTCTGTAGTCAACGGCAACAACTGCCTAAACAGCTTCCTCAACAAATACTTGCCGTCAAATGTTCAGTGATTTATTTTACTTTTCTTTTCTTTTTTCAGTCATTTTCTGTCAGTAAGGGTTTTTCGTTATTGTTGTTTGTTTGTTTTTGTTTTTTTTTTTTAAAGAAAAAAAAAGTCCGAATTTTATGCATCAAATGATTGTGGTCTTTGTCCAACAGAATTTGTGTAGAGCATTAAAAAAGATTTTGATCTGTCGATGGTTAAAAAGAATAAAGCATTCTAGGTTCTATGTGGAGGGGTGGGGAACTGAAAACTTGATGTTTATCGAAAGAAAAAAAAAACTTAAATTACAGAAAGCCACAGGCCTGTAAATTTTATTTGTAAAAAATGCAGTTCTATTTTTATACAAAATTTCTACTGCCTCTGAAGTAAAGGACTTTATTTATTATCTTTTAAGTTATTGGGTTTGGAAAGTCGTGCTCTCTCTATCCTGAGCCTCGTCCGGTAGTCTTCTTAAAGCACACAATCTGTTGTGTGACGAGAACACAGAATCACGTACAAAACCCCTCTTTTTCCTTTCTTTCTTTCTCTCTCTCACCTTCCCTCACGTCATTTCCCACAATCCCATCCGTCACGTCCCCATCATATCTGTCTCGAATCTCTCTTCCTCTTCTCTCTTTCGTCATAAGTAGTGGCACTTCATAAGTGAAATCTCTTTTTCGTTTCGTTTCATTTTGTTTCGTATTGTTTGGTTTTTTTGTTCGTAAAAAAACAAAAAGAAAAACGGTATAATCGCTCCCAAACGGCGATCCATCTGCGGTCTCGGATCAGGATGGATACTTTTGGGGTGTATGTCTGTACGGAGGAGATCAAGTGTGTGTTTGTATTCTCTGTGTGAGCGAGTGCCTCATTCACGTGTACATGTTGGCAATTTATTCGAAATTTGTGTACTGTACGAAAAAAAATGCTAATGTGATGTTGGTGAAACGCTGGTTAATAGAGCTGCTGCTGTTGTTTGTTTGTTTGTTCGTTTGTTTGTTCGTTTGTTGTTCTCATGGTTTAATGATGTTAGTTGTGTGCCGGAGCTGTGTGTGTAACTCTCCTCTCCCGTTTTCTTCCCTAGAACTCATCTCCATGACTCTATGCTCATCGTTTGCCTAGCATGTCTACGTGGCGTACAAAAAAACCCGTCTCATCGTCCCGTCATTGTTTCTGATGTCTTTCTGAGTTCTCCTGCTCATAATCTGGTCTCCTTTTACTGATCTTTGTACTTTGATCTTAGCCTGATCGTTTTGAAAAAAAAATTGCATGTGACCTCATTTTGAGCTTTTTTTTTAAATTGTTTTTTTGTTTGGTTTTTTGTTTGTTTTTTTTTGTTTAGATTAACTGGTGAGGGAGGGAGCGAGGGAGGGAAGGAAGGGAGGAAAGACAAAAGGAAAAAAAAAAAAAACAACAATAATAATAATGTGAAAACGCTGCATTCACACTCTAGAGACAGAGTATATTTACTAACATAACCAGAGCATCGTTTTAAGAAAACAAAGATAAAAGGAAAAAAAAAAAAATCCTGTGGCAAAACAATTACAAATATTTGCGTTTGACTTTTTTGTTTCTTTTTTATTTGTCAAGATTGTTTTTGTTTCTCTCTCTCTCTCTCTCTTTTATGTTGTTGTTTTTTGTTTTTCATTCATTTAAAGTAAACTTGAACGTTCAATACAGGGATTGGCGTTGGGACTTACTGTCGGCAACACTCTTAATTTGAGGCCTGCCGTAAGAAACCCACGCTGGTTTCTAAACGAATAGACTACTTCCACGCAGTTTTAATAAAAAAAAGAAAAAAAAAGCTGTCTGATCGATATTAGAATCTCTCAGAGCTTGCTCGTGGTTTTTACATTTTTCAGGCAGTGTAAAGTTTTTTGATAAGGCCATTTTAAGTGGCTTGATTTCTCATTAAAGTCTATATAAAACCACTTTTTTCTAGAGTAGTAAAGGTATTACAAAAAAAAAAACACACACACACAAGATTGCCCTGTTTGGGGGGAAATGCTACCTACGTGTCACACCTTTTGCTGAACTGACTTACAGTTAGACAATCCGTGGTTTAAATGCACATGAAATGACCTATATTTTATACTGTTTAAATGTATAGAGGAAAAAATAAACAGAGTTTGTGTAACCCGCGGTCCCGTCGGTGCTTTTCGTGGATAAAGTCGTGGTTTCATCAAGTCTAACAGTCTTATTTGTCTCATGTTTTTAAAGAGAAGACTAAAAATCAATTTACTTGAACAATAGACAAAGCCTTTCATAAGTACTATTACTACTACTTTTTTTGGTTTGTTTGTTTGTTTGTTTGTTTTCTTTTCCCTTGTTTTCTTTTTTTTGTTCTTTATTTTATTTTAATTTTATTTTGATAGGAGTCCCTCTTTGCTAAATTTCTTGTTGGGTAATTAGCTATATAAAAATTCTTAAAAGTTACAGTGTCGGCTTGTGAAGCATCTATGTCATTATATTATTTTATTTCTATTGTGGAAAACAATATTTAGATGTGTTATGTTGTTCAGCAAAATGTGATTTTTTTTTCTTACAAAGAAAAAACAAGATGAGTGGAATTTAGTGCCAAATTCTGACGGTACATCCTGCCTACAGCTTCAGTGTTTTACTTGTGAAATTATTTGATAACATGGGTATTTTATTACGTAAGTGTTTTGTATGGAACCCTCATATTTAAAGATATAGATTTAAAAAAGGTTGTTAACTTGCTCTTCTGTGGTCTTGTTGCCTGAAACTGTTCATGTTTTTGCTTTTCTTTCTTTTTTTCTTTATTTGTAAAGATGTAAAAAGTGCCCATGTGTCATTATCGCTCTCACAAGCACACTCACGCACACACACACACACACATTCAAAGGTAAGCACATACACACACACACATGCACGCATACACACACCTGTGCTAAAGGTTGACCTCACAACCCTCTTTTCTTTGACGGTGTGTGTATGTGAGCCCCTGAGATTGAGTCTCAGCTGTTCTCCTTATACACATGCACACACTTAGACACAACACACCACAGGAGGCCCAGATTTGACAGGACAAATTCACCTGATACATCATGTTTGTCGGTGAACAACTTTCTGTATGATGGGACAAAATATTGACGTATTTTTGTGAATCAGGCGTTGAACTTTTGACCATCATAATATAATACAGGGCCATCACGACAACCACATAATCATGAAGCAACAGCTGTGTTCCTCTATGTTAAACTCGAAACGTCTCAGTGTAGTCTCGCTTTCTGCTGCCTTTATCAGGACTATTTTACGTTCGTAGGACAACCAAAACTCCGTCCTGATGCCAAAGTAGTTCAACGTGATCTGCATTGTTCGATAGCGCCTGTAGCACTTTGCTGTAAACGTTTACACATCGTTCGAACGGCCCGTAAAAATATTGTTTACAAACGTAGTTTACAGGCAGCCCCCTCGAAACCAGTTTACTTCACTCTATAGCACTATTTTATACCCAAGCTCTGCCGTTGCCTTAACACGTCGATCAGTATTAATGGGCTGGAATACATTGCTGCACATTTTAAAATGTGTGCCAAGGGTTGTGTGTGTGTTTTGTGTGACTGCGTACAGATGCGTGTCGAACGGTTGTTCGTTGTCTGTTCGTCCACGTTATTTCTAAACTTTAGCCAAAACGGGATCTGCCAAATTTTGTGCCAGTCGAAAAACAAAAGGGACTCATTCATGAAACAAGAACAAATTTGCCTAAATCATTCGTAACCATTTTTATTTAAATTTTCGTACAAGCCAAACTAATCTGCGTAAACTAAAATCGCGCAACAAATTTCCGTATAGCACTTGTACATAAACTGCGTTTTGCGTGAATTACATGCAACCATTTGAAGTACATTTTTTTGCACAAGACTTTGCGTTAATTTTGACCTATAAAAAATCCTTACGTAAATTGTCACGCACATGCAGAATTTGTACACGTTGTTCGTCAAAACATGTCAATCAAATGTCTCAAAATCGAACTAAACTTTGTTGCGCAATGACAAACTTTTGTACGAATGGTTTATACAGAAATACGTTCGACTTGTCTTTCATAAAAGAGGCCCAAACGTTTTTTCCTATTATTTTGATTGAGTTTCGTACTGGGAAGTTGGAGTCGTGCAGTTTATGATATATTGTTCTCTTTGCCAAATCGTATAACCACAAAAACACAAAAGCACAAAAGCACATGCGCACTAGCACAGCGTTATCACGCAGTATTAAAATTGACGACTCTTTACGCTTGCCCAGTACAGCGGTCGAGTCAATTGACTTGCTACAGGTACTTAACCCTGCCGGAAAGTCGCTGAAAATTTCGTTTCGTAAGACCAATCATTTAAGAAATACTAATCATGCTACATCTTTGCTTGACCTCATTTGATTCGTTTGACTTGACGATAAACCACAGTTCAGCGCAAGTGTTTTTACCTCAAAACAGTGCCGTATTGGGACTTCTGAAATATCGCTAGTCGTTCATTTCCATCTCACCGCTCCGTTTCATTTCCGCACTTCGTCACAATCAACTTCAGACCAAACAGGGTAAGCTTTCGCGGCCAGCACAATTTCGCACACACATTTGTTAGATCTTTAGTAAAGCACAAACTCACAAGGAGTTCTCGCTGAGACTCTTCACTCAGGGGTTTTCCGCACCACACGCATCTGAAATCTGTTTGTTGTTTCTTTTGTTTCTTTCTTTCTCTTAAGTGCTATTTAACAAGTGTATTTTAAAGAAAAAACGATGTGTAGTTTCTTTGCATTTTGGCTTATGTCAAGTTTTTTGGAAATGTATGTGTTTATCTAACGTGCCGTAACAAAAGCTTGTCGTCTGTAGATTAATATCATTTTGTTTGATTCTAAAAAGATTTAAATAGTTTTAAGTATTGTCTTGAGAAAAGCCAAAGTCAATGCATTTCAGTGGATTATGTAAGCGTGATACATGTTTGTTTGACAACACTTTAAAAATCTGTCATTGGATGGGAATTTAAAAAGTACAAAAAAAGCAGGCTTTCCTATTTCTATCACTGATTGTACTTATGCCTTTTGTACCAGTGGAACTTTTTATACTGGCAATTAAAGGAAAAAAAAGAAAAAAAAAAAACTATCCGACAGGCTGCGCAGCCCCAGCCAGGGGCCGACAGCGACTGGTTCCCGAGTTTGATTTCTAGTTGGCGTCCAGAACGTTAGGTTTTGATATAAAGATTTTTTAGAAGAACTTTGGCTTGGTATCTTTAGCCTCCTCTTCTTTATTCTTCACATCAGTATTTGCTTTCCTTTCCCTTGTTTTTTCCCATTCGTTTCCTTTCTCGGAAAGAGGGTCGAGGAGTTTTCCTTTTGGCTTATAAATACGTAATGCCGTTTGTCTTTACAAAGAGTCTTTACAACAGCGGTAAGTTTCATTTAGTTAAGTATTGTGCAGTCACCATGATAAAGACGATTAGACGATTTAGAAGTATTTAGTCACCTTCAGTGGATAAATGTATTAGTTTGACAAACAAGATAAAAGTAATTTGAGGACTTTGCTTTTAGCTGTTTAGATTTTTCTGGTTTCTCTGTCTTTGCTGTTAACCTAACTGTGTAGCTGGAACAGTCAGACTTATTTTTGTAAATGTATGTTCTTGTGTGATGCAGTTTTTTGCCTCTGTCTCCGATATTAAACCATTTTTCCTAATACTCGTCTCTTTCTCTGTGGTGTGGTGTTCCAGTACCTGTCCGATGTTGTACAAATGTTCACGCAACCCTCCGGTGTTTCATGTCTCGTTTCTATCTCCCTTCTCACTTTTTTCTGTACCGTCTTGGTTATTTGATTTCGTATTTGATTTACATTGCGATTAATTTCAGTCTCATCACCAAACATGGTAAATATACATAAAGATTTATATATGTATATTTCTGTGCAGCCCAACTTGCTGTAACAGTAGATGGACAGCCACTCCTTTGGGAGGCCCCCCGGGCCTTTTGCTTCCTAATGTTTGACCTCAAAGCGGGAAAAACTGAAAATCTTATCATCATTTTTCAAAAAAAGACCCATTTTTTCCACTAGATTTGATTTGAAATGTAATCGAAATACTCGCCGATGTTTTGGGGGTCGAGGATTTCCTGCTGGCGTAAACTTGAAGGCGCTGACTAAGAGGTCACACTGTTCTGTACTGTACCGCTGCTCTGGGCGTCTGTCCTTCTGTCTGTGTCCCTATCCACTATGTGCTGTCCATGTGTCCACTGCATCCCTACAGAGATACCAGAGAGTCCCAAATCAATTTACTACCATTATAAAGCTTTACAAATGATACTTTGAAGTGTTCCAGTATTTTGGAAACTCCAGTTAGAGCAGGTGCCAGGGATTCAGTGCTTGATTTTGTCTGCTTGCATAATCATAGAGAGGATGATGCACCCAACAGTAAATACTTTGTCATCATTTACTCACCCTCATGTCAAATGAAAAGCATTTTTTACAATAAAAGTAAACCTATCAAGCTCTAAATGAGACACAAACTCCAAAAATGTAATCCGCACTACTCATTTTTCGTGAAGTACTGTGCGAGGTGTAGAATTGATGGCAAAATGTACATTTTTGGGTGCACTGCCCCTTTAATTCTGAGGTTCCACTGAAAACAGAGAAAAGAACAGGATGGCGCTTTGCTCTTGTGTTGAAGAAATAAAGAGGGGTTTTTTTGTTGCAGGAATATTTTAACACAGAGACAAACACATCTAAGAACGATATATATATTTTTTTTTTTTCATTCTTTACCGGAGGTACAAAGCCTTAAACTTAAAAGTTCCCTGTTGGTGCGTTTTCAGACATGACGCTATCAAAATATGTTACATCAGAATCAGAAAAAGCAGAACTAAGAGAGTCCGTGTCACTGTGTGGGAAAACTGAACTTAGGGCTACATAAGAAATCAGAAAACTTGTATCAAAGACGTCTGCAGCTGGAACACAGAAGCATCACACCAGACAGGTACAAAATACTCTGGCTCGGAGCTGAAGGAAGAGTATTTTTTTGGGGGGGGGAGGAAAAAATGAACCTGACCAGGTAAGAAGCTAACCTGAAAGAAGCGTTTTTATGTGCTATATAATTACCACACGGTCTATATTCAAGGTTGGATGAAACAAAATATAAAAGAAACCCCATGAGTGTTTTTAATGCAGGGTTTATTCAGAATTATTTGATTGGTCAAATTACTCTAACGCTGAAAAACAAAGTAACAGTATATAATTGGTAGACATTGCATATAGTTACACAATTAACTTATAATATCCTGGAATTAGAGTATATTTAAAGTAAAAAGCAATGTGTTTGAGGGTGAATTCGCCTCATGAATGATAAAAATGTTCCTCAAATCATATTAGGAAGTGACAGGTAGACCTGTTTAAAGCGACTAACGAAGAAAACAAGACTCCCATGGTGTCGTAGCTACGTTATTAGTATTATTTATTAAAATTAATACAGTAAACGAAAGTAAGCACTCGGTGTTTGTTGCCCTTCAGTGGTCACCCTGCGCACGTGCAAGAAGACAAGGTAGGTATTTCATCTATCAGGCTAAATATATACGCTTAATGGTGTTAAAAGAAGAGTCTTTTGATAAGAAAACTATATATAAAATGTCTACGTATCATGACTACTATTTGTAGTCGTTGACGTATCTCGGTCTCACCTCTAATGCTGAGGCGTGTCAGGAATTATTCATTACCACAGCAGGATATATGTCACAGTAGCAGGCATTATACCGTCTTAACTTTAAGCTGTGAGTAAAAACGTTTAATACAAAGGCAAACAATGGGGGAAAAGGACATGCTTTTCAGCGCTGGGTTTGTCTAAACTGCAGTACGTACTACAAAACGTGCAAATGGTTGGTGAATTTATCACCAAATGATGGCTTGTTGCTGCTGATATAAATATCGGCTATATTATTTCATAAACCCATGGCCGCACACACAAAAGGGAAGAAGACGCGATTATAAAGGTGAAATCTACCCAGGGGTTAATGAGACACGTTAATAAACAAGCAACTAACTTAGTGTGCTTACTATTATAATCACTATAAATGATGCATAACTGCATGCAAATAACCCTAACCTTAAAATACATGAGTAATATCACTCCGTACTTAATAGCACTGCAACAAACACATACAATAAAATAAACTAACCCTATAATAAGATAATATTGAACTAATATTGAAAAATGAAGTGTAACCGTGCATGCAGTTACTTACTTTCACCACCAGGTGGACTCGTTACTTCTTAAATTGTAAAAAGTAAAACGTTCGTTATTGACACAAAAGCAAAAACTAAATAACCATTTATTAAAACAACAGATATTAGTTAATATGCACGGTTACGTTGTGCGTGGCTTTATTTATGCGTGATATAGATTCAACAGAAAAGACATATTGAAGTGTGATGTTTTTGCCTGATATCATTTACTCATAACACAATTGTTGTTAACAGAAATGAATAATAATAATGATTATCCAAATGTTCCTGACTATATAAAAAGTTATGCTAAATTTGGGCACGAGGGAGGAGTCACAGGCATGGTCACATTACATTTAAGGTGTATGTACAGTAAGTGCGTGACTCTAGTGCACACTGTGATGATGATGATGATGATGATGATGATGTGGGCAGTGTTTGGCGGGCGGCGCGAGAGCACCTGAGCTGCTGCTGCAGGGGTTTCCATAGCGAGCGCGCGCTCACGCACTCACTCACTTCAGCGGGAACACCGCGGACTTCCTGATGCGGGACAATGCGTGTTTTCCGCTCACATTTACGCCACAGGATCGGCTGAAGGGATGTAAGCGGAGCTCGGACGCGAGGTAAACGCGTATTAACGATCGACTGCTACCGGGCGACATTGATCTGGGTGAAGGTGTGTTTGTTTTCTGTGCTAAAGTAGCGCTAGCGGGGCAGTTTGAGCGCCTCGGAGTCAGCCGAGGCAGTTAAAGGGAGTTTAAATCGCGGGGATGGGGCTGTGTGTGTTTGTGAACTCTGCTAGATTGGAATACTGCGTTATTTAGACTAAAGTTGTAGTTTATAATTATATTCAGCGAGGCCTAGCGAGCCAAACGCTCGGGTGGCCTCCAGCAGCAGGATTGATGCTGATGGGCTGTTCGTAAACACAAATGACGCCCGCTGATTGGCTGAGGACACAGATGCAGAGCGCTGATTGGCTGAGCGCGCTGTCTATCACGAGGTGTCCCGAACGCCTTTAAATGTTTTGGTATATTAATTTGTGGAGATGCAAGAAATTTCAGGGTTGAAATACGAATTTACTAATTACCCAGCATACTGTACTGTAGGAAAACGCTGAAATAGGTTACCTTATATTTCCAAGTACTGTGCTGTTAGCTGCCTTTTTTTCTTGTGATTTGCAGTAATGTTAGTTTTGCTTTGAAATGCTTTGAAGGACAGTGTAATACTTCCAGAACTAATTGCTCAATCATTTTAGCACACAATCTTAATGATGCAGTCACAACTCACTGTTTAATTAAGTATGTTACATTACTGATTGGTCATAATTATTATATATATATATATATACATTATATATTTTGTCAGTGTAGTTGATATAAATCAGTGCTGGTCCTATTTAAAGGGTGTGTGTTTTCATGTCTCGCATTCTGCTGAGCTGTGCTCATGCGCATGTGCTGACCACACACATCACTGTCCTCTTATATAGAGCAGAGCCCATCAGCTTTCACAGCTGTACATCCACACGTGTGATCCAGAGCAAACAATATCCAGTACGTGTGTGAAATTTGCAAGAAATTTGCCTACTTGAATAAGTATTATAAAAAAAAACACTAGAAAACAATGGCAGTTATATTAACATAAATAAACTACATTCGAGTTTTTGCTTAAAACTAATTCGATTTTGTACTTAAGAGTGCAAACAATTTATTACAGAATATACTTTATTGATCTCATGAGGGAAATTGCGGTGCATTAGCGGCCAGACAGAGTTACAACTGGAGTACACTGTAGACTCTCATACATATTTTATGTATGGTCAATGCAGTGGTCGAAAACAAATTATATGTATATTAGTAAATGCTGACCACAGCTTATTATTAAATAAAAAACATTTCAGTTTCGTCTAGTGCTTTGACAGCAACGTTTAAGTACAGTGCATTTGATTCCTATTTGATAATGTGGTTTTACTGTAAAATAAGTAATTTTTAAAACTTTTTAATTTTTCAAAACACATTCGTTTAAGAAAACTATATATATATATATATATATATATATATATTTATGTAAATCTTAAACATTTAATCAGGATTAATCGGATCCAAAATAAAAGTTTTTGTTGACATGATATATGTATATATGCTGTGTATAGTTATTATGTATATATAAATACATATATTTCAGAAAAATATGCCAGGTTTATGTATTAAGTAAAATTAAAATCCTAATATAAATTAAATAAACATGTAAATACATGCAAATATTTTCAAATGATATATGGTGTATTTAAAAATAAAATAAAATAAATATACATATACATACATATATATATACATACATACATATATATATATACACACATATATATACTCTGGGTCCTTCTCAAAAAATTAGCATATTGTGATAAAGTTCATTATTTTCTGTAATGTACTGATAAACATTAGACTTTCA
>JAUMHI010000037.1:11339781-11363137 GCA_032359435.1 Enteromius unitaeniatus | reverse complement strand
CTTCAGTTGTGTGTAATGAATCTAAAATATATTAAAGTCTAATGTTTATCAGTACATTACAGAAAATAATGAACTTTATCACAATTTGCACATTTTTTGAGAAGGACCTATATGTGTATATATATATATATATATATATATATATATATATATATACACACACACACATATTATGCAAACAAAAACTTTTATTTTGGATGCGATTAATCATTTGACAACAGTTTATTTATTGCTGAAAAATGAGAGAGGAATGATAGTTTCTTCCTGCTGTGTGTAAATCTTAAAGCACAGTCCTAGATGAAATGATGTTGTGGTTTGTTTCTATTAAAAAGAAAGCGTAGCTCCAAACAATCTGAAACCCCCAGACAGTCACAGTAGCAGCATCCCTGAAGCCTTTGTTGCTCTTCTAACTGCTGGGAATGAAGTAAGAGGGAATCTAATAGCTGAAACACACACAGATGTTTGATGGATGACTTCAGCTGGGGAGGTAAGAGGAGCTGATGAGGAACTCAACTAGTTTAGCCCACAGATAAGGATAGATCACTTCCTGTGTGTGGGGGAGGATGTGCCTCGGCAACAAAATGGAGCAAAGCTTTCATAGCCGGAACATTAGACAGTTCTCTGGTGGGCACTGGTGTAGGACGCCAACGCAGAAACACACACACATTGACATCACTGTCTTGTTACTTGCCATGAGTGATATAGCTAACAAAAACAGTTTTCTGCTTATTTATTTATTTATTTGCTTGCAATGAACAGGCTGCTTTTTGTTGCATTGCTTCTTTCTGCATTGTTTGTTTGTTGTTTTGTGTGGTTCTGTTTTGTTTCGTTTTTCTTGGCTCAGGGGTCTGTACCATGATGGTGGCTAAACAAACTCAGGATTAGTTTTGAGTTGACAAAACCAAACCAGTCCAATCCGGCTTTGTTGGTACCATGAAGCTGCTCATCAACTTTCTTTATCAACTCAGGCTTGATCCTCAGTTAATGGAGCATGCAGTGAACAATAAACTATTTAGACTATATTGCATATTATTTGTATGTTTCTATTAAATGAAAAGAAAAGCTTAAACTATTACTATTAAACTTAGCTGGCTTGTATAATGGATTAAGCTATAATAATTCTATAATGGATTAAGGGTATAATAATTCTATAAATCATATATTTTGAAAAGTCATCTCTGAAATTAAGATGATTTTATCTTTATAAATGTTTTACTATGTAGCATGCTTTAATCTGGAGTAAGAGGAACTGGAGGAGTGTTTTTATTGTGTCAGAGATGTGTCACTTAGCTTGAAGCTGATTGGTCACTTTTGATCTCAACCAGAACATAACCTGCCTAAAGCTTAACTGTGGAGTGTAAGTTACTATGGCAACAAACACTACTAAAAGACAAAACTTCTTTTGTGGTACCTAAAGCCCAGAGTTGGCACAAATTAAACTAAAAAAAATTATCTGGCTAGCCAGCTAAACCGGCTTCATGTTACGGGCACCTGAGGCCTGTACCATGATGGTGGCTAAACAAACTCAGAGTTACAGGATTAGTGTTGGGTTGACAAATCCAAACCGATGCAATCAGGCATTATTGGTACCATGATGAAGCTCATCAACTTTCTTTGTTAACCCAGGCTTGATCCTGAGTTAATGTAGCACGTGCACATGAAAGTGTGACATCAGCAATAAACAGCCAATCACATGCTTTTAAACTTTCATTCACTTCTTGTGAGTGAGTCAGATTCACTACCGAAGATTAAAAGATTGAGCAATATGAGGAATTTCAACACGTTTACACAGCAAGATGAAACAATCTTTTAATGAAAGAAATTAAGTTGTATTATCTAGATTTATATTATTTTAAAAGCTTATTACTATTAAACTAAACTGGCTTGTGTAATAGCTTGAGGAGATAATAATTATATAAATAATAAAGTAATTCTAAAAATAATAATAAAAAAATTGTTTATCTTTAAACAATACTATGCAGCGTCCTTTAATGTGGAGTAAGAGTAGCTGGGGGACTGGCTTTATTGCACCAGACACGTGTCACTTTGCTGGAAGCTGATTGGTTAAATTTCGTTTTGAGCTCTCTAACCCAGAACATAACCTGCCCCGGAGCAGGTTAGCCGTGCAGCGCAAGTTACCATGGCAATGAACACCAATTGAAGCCGAGTTTCTTTCATAGTACCTAAAACCCAGGATTGGTGCAAACTAATCCTAAACTTACCTGGCTAGCCAGCTAATCCGGCTTCATGGTACAGGCCCCTGCTCTCTGTTTTTTTTTTTGGTATCGTTCTGTTCTGATCTGTTGTGCTTTAAGTTGAATGGTTCTGTTTTATTTTATTTTGCTTTACTTCTCTTTTATTTTGCTCTTCATTTTTGATTTGTTCGTTTTTGTTTTGCCTTGGTTTGCTCTTCATTGTTGCGTTTTGTTTTGAATCTGGACAAAACAAGATCAGTTCAACCAAACAGCTGCTGTTGCTGATTCACAGTAATAGCAGTAATTACTTTATTTAGTCAAAATGAAATCTTGGAATATGTTAGAATGTAACATAATTAGGCAGTCGTGGCCGAATGGATAGGGAGTTGTAACCCAAAGGTCGCGGGTTCGAGTCCCAGGTCCGGCAGGGATTGTGGGTGGGGTTGGTGAATAACCAGCGCTCTCTCCACCTTCAATACCACGACTGAGGTGAGACCCTTGAGCAAGGCACCGATCCCCCAACTGCTCCCCTGGCTGCCCACTGCTCAGGGTGTATGTTCACTGTGTGTGTGTGTGTGTGTCACATCCTTTCTGTCCTTTCCTTTAATACACAGGTTCACACTGGCATGAAAAATTGGTATGAAATACAATGGGGCAACTAAAAAGTGTATTAATAACTAAATAATAACAGACTTTTATTACAAATACTCAGCATATATCTCAAAGCGACTACTCTAACTGAAAAAAAAGAGAAAAAAAGAGAGACCCACTTGCATAAAGACATAGCGCTAAAGGTCTTCACATTCCTGAGCTGTTGCCCTGGCACTGAGGGGCGGCCCGTGCTGGTAGCGATGCCCATTGGCAGAGAGAACCGGTCTGGAGAAAAACGAGCCAGTCACAAATATGCACACATATTCAGATGTCACATCAAATATTGTGGTTGTGTTGAATGTACTAGGTTAAGTTCACTTTTCTGTAGTTGATTCTCTTTGTGTCATGACCTTGTGAACATGTGAACATATGGCCACAGTAATCCCAGTATTAAGACCAGCTTTCCAGAGTTCTCTCTCTCGCTCACTTGGCTGGTATTTTTGACTTTCACACAATTCACGCAAAAATGAACATGCTGTCATCATTTACTCTTCCTAATGTTGTTCCAAACCCATGTGACTTTCCTTTTTCCATGGAAGGCAAAAGTCCTGTTCACACTTTTACATGCAGTGTAAACAGATAGTGACCAGTCAAACTAAAAGGAGAAGAAAGAACGATAAAAGTTGGTGCAAAACAGTTTTGTGTGAGGAAACAGACTGAATATTACTGACAGCTATTATAACAATCACAATTAATTGCATCCAAATAAAAGTTTTTACTTTACATAATATATTTGTGTATACTGTGTGTATTTATTATGTATATATAAATACAAACACATATGTTAAAAAAAAGTTTATATATTAAATATTTTATATGTAATATAAGAAAATAAATCATTTACATATGAATACTTTCAAAATACTGTATGTATGTGTTTAAATATATAATAAACACCGTAAAAACGCATATTATGTAAAGAAAGATTTATTTTGGAAGCTATTAATCGCAGTTAAGCATTTGACAAAACTAATATATGTGTGTATGTATTATACTCTTCAAAGTAATCCCACACTATTTATTGATTTATTTATTTTAACTTCTTGATTCACATACATAATATATCTTTCAGATATTTATAGTATAATTATATAAATTCTTGAATAAGATTGTTATAGTCAACTAAAACTAAAACCATAAAAATAAAACTTAATATTTGTTTTATTTATTTGTTTGTTTTATTACTATTTATTATTATTAACAATTTTAAGCGATATAAATAATAACTGAATTTTCATGTTTTGATGAGCTATCCCGTTAACTCAAAGTTTGCTCATCACACAAGCATGTGGCGGGAGATCTTATTCCCATCCTGGCTCGACCGTTATCATTTCCTTTCACCTCCACCCTGCCTGCATCATCTTATTACAGTGATTACCTCCTCTCGCCGCTGTCCCATTACTATCATCCACATATTCACACAATGAAACTGATCATTACTCTACTATGGTGAATGGTGACTGCAGGAGGCAGGGGTGGTGTGTAAGTGAGAGGGGTTATTAGTCGTCCTAAATGAAGGAGTGAGACGGATAAAAAAAGAAAAGGCAGGAAAGGGTGGGAGTAGCGTTTAGCTCTTTCACATGGGTCATGACAGCGAGCCTGATACTACAGTCCTGATATCATCACTATGTGTGTGTGTGTTTGGATTTGGTGCAGGGTGGGGAAATAAGCTTTCATTGGGTCTTACGTAATAGACCACATTTTTAAAGCTTTTAAGCTACTGTTTATTTTATTTTTTTATTTTCTCTCCTATCCCAGCTTAATGTTCAGGGACAATAAGTAAAGCATTTGTGGTTGACTTCCTGAAGAGTGTTGACTTGACTAAAATAATAAAAATATTACCAATAGATTAGATGGATTACCAATCAGATTACTTGTGCCAGTTGAAAATCTCATAGAGTTACACTTAAAGAGGTATTTGAGCATTCCGATTTTTTACTAACAGTAAATTCCATTCGATATGCTAATAGCTAACTGTAAACATATGTTTTTTTTAAAAATTGTGAAACATGTTCTTAGTGCAAGTTCATATTTGTTTTGTTTTGTCCTACAGGAGAGCGAGAATTGATTGATTTATGTTTTGGAATTATTTTATTTATAGTTTTTTGAGAGAGAGAGAGAGAGAGAGATCTTAAAAATGTGTCTTTACTTAAAACATAAGTAACAAATAGAAACAAGTAATTCAAAATTACAATTTTATGTAATTGTATGCGTAGTGCTTTGTCATAATACACATTGTTTCAAAGCAGCATTACAAAAAAAGTAATGTTATATATAAAAATAATGTTTATGTTATATCTCCTTGTCCGACGTAGTAGAGATAGGATAGGATAGTTTCCATTTAATAATGATATAAGCAATTAATCAGTATCCTCAAAAATATAAACAAAAATAATAATAATTAAGTATTTGTTAAGTCGTAAGTACGCAAAAAATTTAAGTTTGTATAACTCACAGAAAACTGAAACCTGTTTATTGAGTGACTGGGCTTTTTTTTTTATAAATTATCTGCTTCATCGTTCTGCTTACAGTTCCTGGATCATGTCTGATTTGGATGCAGGAATGTTATC
Organism: Enteromius unitaeniatus; assembly: GCA_032359435.1. Lineage (NCBI taxonomy): Eukaryota > Metazoa > Chordata > Actinopteri > Cypriniformes > Cyprinidae > Enteromius > Enteromius unitaeniatus. The sequence goes on along the minus strand of JAUMHI010000037.1, from coordinate 11,357,721 downwards.
TTTGCTCTCTTTGGGAGTGAGATAGCACTGCTTCTCCACATTTGGCTGACTGACCGGAATGCTGTGGTTTTCTGCGGGATTTTCTGCTGCTTTTCTTAGTAACAATTCTAGTATCTGTTTCTACAGCAATCGCTTGTCATTTTTCAAATGAGCATTCACGGTGTGTATTTGTTGGATGTGTGCAGGTCATGAGTGCCTTGAGGAGAATAGCTGTTGAGAAGAACCTCGCCTGGACCACACACCCCTACCAACTCCCAGCATCCCAGTATGAGTGAGTACATAATAATACTCTCGAATCAGAGCATCAGCTTGTGGTTTATAGTGAAGTACTCAGCAGTATGTGTGATCAATTAAAAACAGAATTTGCATGGACATTAAATGTAAATAACATATTTACTTAGCTATAGATTCTATTTACGTTGTTAAAACAGCAGGATTTTCTGCTATTTATCTTAATGCAAATAGTGTCAATTATCTGCACCTCAGTATTGTAGTACAGTACAACAGTATGCAGTAATGAATTTTTGAGTGTAAATTAGAATTTGAAATCAGTTTTTTAAATGGATGCCACATTTCTGAGACCATAAAGGCCTCCCTACACTTACCCTAATACTTTATTTTCAACTTTTTGATTATTTTTATTGAAAATGCATGCATTTCTGATTTGATGAGATTTGAAAATGGAGCAGGGAAAAAATGGGCAAATATATAATGGTATATAATATGGTAAATATATATGGTATATAATCAGAAAATTATAGAATTTAATTTTTATTGAAAATATGCGCATTTCCGATTTTGAGGAAAAAATTGTCATATATATATATATTATATATATATATAGTATATAATCAGACAATTATAGAATTGTAAGATATTGTGCAGATCTATAAAGATCAAAAGAACTCATTGCTTGAATGGCTGTAATTTTAATTTCTATTGAAAAATGCACATTTCCGATTTTATATGAGATTTGGAAAGGGAGGAAAAAAATTGGCAAATATATAATGATATATATATATATATATGTTATGGTAAACACATATGGAATATAATCTGAAAAATGGTTGCCCAAAGCAAATAGAATTATGAGATATTATACAGAATTATAAAATTGTCCACCTGTTAAATTTTTTTTTGCTTCTAGTTTTTGGTGTGGTTGACACCTGCACTTTGAAGAAGACAAAATGGAATAGAATGATAAAAATGGTAATTTTATACCAGATTAAAAGTAGTAGTTGTGCTTTTCTTCACTCATTGTATTCAGATGAGCTAATAGTTCAATTTTTATTATTCTAAACCATTTTTTGCTAATTAAATACAAATATAATCACAAATTGTAAATGTTAAAAGTACTTTGGAATTTGAATAGGCCTACAAAATATACATTTTTAGTTTCTTTTTAACTTCATAACTGGATGACACCTGATAATCAAAACAAGAATATAGCATGCTGCATTTGTTGTGACATTTTAAACCTCATTACTTAAGCAATATTCAGTGTATTCTGTAAGAAGTAAGCATAAGCTAGTGTGCCATTCTGTACACAGACAGACATCAGATCTGAGAGCAGAGGTTACAGTGTGTGACACTAAGTAAATGTGATTCCATGGCATGACTGCTTTATTTGTAGATACATTGCTCTACAAATCTGATTTGAAATCAGCTTGAGCTTCATGAAATCTAGTTAAAGAGCGTCCCTGATTCACATCAGATCAACTTGTAAGTTCCTGTAAGAACAGGGTTTTATGGGAGTTTGACATGTAATCTCACAGATGGTGTGTTTTAGAGGAGTGGAGTGTATTTAAGTGTGTGCAGTTGCTGTGGTGACTATGGGGCGATTGGATTGGTCAGCTGCCATGCCGGGGGACGGCTGAGTTGAGAGATTTAACTGGATTACACAGTATGTCCCCTGTGGAGTCCACACCAAACCAGTAAACAACAGTAATGGTGCTACATACTCTCTAGCCAGCTGGACTTTTCTTATTCATTTTGAGAATGATCTGATGGCTCTTTAACCCTAAACTGACAGCATGTTGCTAAACTTACAGAGGAAGTCAAACTAAAACAGAATATTCGGAGCACTTTTCTTGCATGCTTCTCATTTGGGACGCCAGAAAACTTTTTTTTTAACATACCAAGTGTCATAAAAAGTCCGTACCGTTATGGTGAAGCTACAATTTAAATGCTCGTAGAATGCTTAGAAATAATCGAAGAGCGCATTAGGGTTAAAGGGGCATGCTTTATCATTTGTATGTGCTTTTAAGCCTTGTTAATTAAAAAAAATAAATAAAGTGATTTTAAAGCCTTCAAGCAAAGATGACTACATACAATATTCGTTCTGTTGTGTGTGTGTACAGTGTACAGATGCATCTACCGGTCGACTGGACATTTGATTTCATCTGATTTCTGTTCAGGGCGCACGCACTGTGATCATTTTTCAAAATGCCATTTGTGTGGAAATATAGCAAAGCGTGTAAGTGGACCCTGTGGCAGAAACCAGAGATGCTGAAGACGAACTTCAGTGTTTTCATCCTGCCTAATGCATTTGAAGTAACGTTAGTGTTCATTTCAGTTGTGTCTTTGATATTGAGTTATTGTTATTGCAGCTCAACAGTTTTGATTATTTTGGGCGGCTGATGGAATTGATGATTACATTTTTTTGTTTTTCTTAAATGGATATGATGAAACACTTAAAATTTCCTGTTCAAGTTAACTGCTCGTGTGCAACTACGGCAAAAAATGTATGCCGTTTGTCAGAGCTTTGGCCTGGCTGACTGTTGCTAATATAGTGACCAATTCCTGGACTCTGCGCATGATTCAATTTGCGCACGGGATAGAAAGCCAGCAGTTCTTGATCTACCAACCGCTATATTTAAATGCTGGCAAAAAAAAGATCAGAATTTAATAATGAAGGTGAACAAGGCAGTCACACAGTAAGACCTAGACTTAATCGAGCGGTACAGAAAAGGTCAAAATAAATGAGGTACAGATATTTTCATCCAGATTCGATTAGATTAGTGCTATTGTCAGTTGAAAACTAGTTCAACTAGACAAATAACAACTTACGGTATTTGACAATTTTTAGTTGGATGAACTATTCTTTTTCAACTTTTTCAACAAAAGCTCTACAAGTTCTGAGAATCGAGCCCTTTAAGGTTTATTTGAGCATTCTTTAAAGCTAGGTGCACACCCCACTTCCTACACCTCTCCACATTTTTCTTCTGTTCGCTCGTCTAGTGCTCTACACCTCACGGTCTCCATTCTTTCATCTTCAACATCAATCAGGACAGAAATAGAGAAATCACACAAAGGCCAGTGACGGTAAAGGCACCTGAAATAGCCAGACAACCACACAAGAGAAATGTGTGTGTGTGTGTGTGTGTGTGTGTCCTCAGCCTCTCTTGAGGATGTGGTGTAGACAATATAACCCCGGGAACACAAACTACAGGCTGTTTATTAGCTTTCTGGTCTAATTTCAGCCGCTGTTTTTGTGTATGTAGTATTGCCAGTACAGACTATTTTCGACCTTGCTTGCGAGTTGTTTTGATGCTGAGGGAGTGTGTGTTGGTGTGTGTCTGTTGACTTAATTACCCTCATTACCCCCTGCTCGTACCCCTGTGAGTGGCAGCACTAATGAGAGAAATGACTCATCCAGGATGGACTGAAACGAGGTGAAGGGGGAGAAAAAGGAGAAAGATGCTGTTTCATTTTCCCCCCTCAGCATGACGTGTTTCTTAATCTATAAAAGATTTGGTCACAATTTATGATTGATGTGAATGATAATGTACTGTGACGCAGAGCAGCTTTACCAGCTGCCGACAGAAGATTGGTTTTATGGATCATACGGCCACAAATGCACGTAGAATGCAAAAAGAAATTGGAGCATTTATTATAAATTCAGAATAGTATGATAATTATGTTGTGTGTATTAAACATCCTACTAATTAGCCTGCGTTCAGCATCAGCTTAACATTTAATTATGAGTCATTGACAGTAGCGTAATGCTGTTTTCCTACTTGTTGACATTCATAGAAAAGCTCGGGGTAAGTAGTTGCTTACTGGTCCAAATTGAAAGAGCTCCAAATCTCCAGATATGACTCGGATTCCTGCTTCATTGTAAGTCTCCGGGGTCTTTGCCAGTTTTCTTTCATGCCAAGTAAAAATGAATTCAGATTTCTTAAAGTAAAAGCACACCTTGCGTGATTTAAGGTGTTGTTCGCTGTCAAAGTAAACATGAAGGAATGAATAAATACATGCATACATGCATACCCAGATGCCCCTGTTGAGCACGCGGGTGTGTTTGCACAGCTAACTAGATGGATGATCATAGGAAGGAAGTCACTCAGGAATGTGATTACATTTCATGGTAAACTGTGGAACATGAGGAAATGGATCCTGTGCCCTTTTGCTGTGTACACACACACACACACACACACAACTCTAACCTTGACAAGGGAAATAGTTTTTTTTGTGGGATGTGGGATGACACAGTCACATAAGCTGTAACATAAAACCTAGCACTCTTGACGTGCAAGGTAGGCTGCTTAATTGTGATGTCTTCTTAAGGCAATCCCAGAATGCAGTGTAGTATGTGTTTTTATTAGCTGTTGTTTCGAGAATCGTCTTACTTTGCTCCACATGTCTGGTTTAAGGGTGTGCATGTGTGACTACACATGAACTCATAGGTGCATGATAGTGAAATGACAGTTGCTCACGCGCTTGTAAATTCCTCTTTAGGTACATAATCACTTCCCCAGATACCTACAGTAGGTGGATATAGTTTATGGTTATTACGTATTTTATTATAGGAAGCCACTTACTAAGGTGTACAGATATACAGATAGATATTACAAAGATATATTGCCTTTGAGCTGATTCAATGCATTTTTTTTGACGGGCTGATAAAATTAGCACATTTGAGGAGGACTTAATCAATGTGAGTAGCATGGTATCACTTTATAGCAAGTGAACTGTATTTTCATCTTTTGATGTTATGTCTGTGAAATAATTTATTACTTCAAGATGGACATTCTGATCACAAAGTCTACAAACATGTTCTGTTACCATCTGCAAAGACTCCTAAGCCTGAGGGTTTATTTAACCTTTTATTTAAATGATTACTAAATTTTGTTGAATCATTCCTTTAAAACTGACAGTCAAAGGCAGTCACTCTATAATTAGTGCAATCAATGCAAACCTGTCATCAAATAATAAATACATCTATAATTTCAGTGGAACTATGAGAATTAAACAACCATGTGAGACATAACACTGAGGATGAGAAAGTGGCAAACAGGATATGACAGTCTGTTTTCTGAATCCACTATACCCCCTCTCTCTCTCAATGGCATTTGTCCAGCAGTAGAGTGAAAAAAAGAGGGGAAATTCATGCTGGGCATTTTGAAAGTTGCATTATTCCGTTTTCATCACATACACTCTGATCGCAGTGCGGTGATGTGGGATGTTACTGGGCCTCTGCATATCTGAATCAAATGAATCCACGCTTCTGCATGCATTACTAAAGCTTAGCTGAGCCATGAGCTTTCACATCATTCAGCTTCTACAAATCCAGTACTGTTATCACATCAACATAACACTCCATCATGCTTGTTACTTCTGACATGCTTAGAGTCTGGACCGCAAGCCGTACTTGTTGATTTCAGATCAGTTCTGCTCTGTCCACACAAATCAGTTTTTTAGACCCAAGCAGAGAACTCAAGACCCAAATACAGACAAATACCAGATCCCCTAAAAACCAAACCAGTATTGGACCCCATAAGACTGACTCACCCGATTCACCCCGAAGACCCAGACACAACTCCCAATAAGCCAGTGCCCAATCTGTATCCAAGATACCATATAAAAAAACCTTGGACCTGTGGCTAAAACCTGGTTCTGAACTGCCCTCAAAGCCTTGCGAGACCTTTGATTCCAGTGGGCAGAACTTCCACAGCTTCTAAGTCAGTGAGTAAGATCTGCCCCTGGCCAAGCACTGGCTCCAGTTCCAGCACCAGCCCTAGTTAAGAGAGGTACAAGAATCAGACTCCTTAAGGACCAGATGTAGACCAATACCAGACCCCTTAAGACTCAGGCCAATGATAGATCTCTCTAAAGCAATATAGACCAGTTATTGACCCTTTTAGTACATAACAGATCCCATGAGATTGAGCCCAATCCCAGTCCCTACTGAGACCCTTACTAAAACCAATACCAGAGCCTTTGGGCTGATTCCAGACCATTTACACCCATACAGCACAGTTCCTTTAAAATCCATACCAATTTCTGACCCTCTAAAACCCATACCCAAACCAATATCAGAGCTCCAGGGCTTAAAGTATTCCGGCACCGTGCCGGATCTTCGCGAGGGGAAAAAGAAAGAAAACATTCTAGAGCCTGTGCATGACGTTTAATATTTTCGAGCCAATTTATTTTACCTACCAATCATATGAGAGGAACGCAGCTTTAACTAACGTTACAAGCCTATCAGAAGCAGAGAGGGCAGGTCCTTTTTACAAGAAACTGAGAGAACCCGGAGCTTGTTTCTGCACGATTTGCTTGAAGAAGCTACTGTTTGCCAGCAGCGGTAAGAAAGTGCTTGCTCGTCATGAATTAGACTCCGGTCATAGAGCCACTGCCCGTGCACTCAAACTTACCACGACGTTGCCAGGAGCAACTGTTACAGCTGACACACTGTTGTCTATGACTGACTGTGTCTGCGATTTAAAAATATGTTTGTGCAAAAAAGAAAAAAATTATAACGGCCTTGATTTCACTTTTAATCTTCAGTTTAGCAGTTCAGTTCTTTAGCACTTTGAGCACTTGTTATTTAAGCCCTTTAAGCACTTGCTATTGTTATAAGTTTAAGCACTTTAAGCTCTTTTTACTTTATTTTTGTTATTATTGTCAATATTTGAAGTAAGTCCTTCAAATTAAAAAGGCCCCCCCCCAAAAAAGTTCAGGCTTATGATTTTTTTTTCACTTTAACCCCTGGAGCTCCCAGAAAATACAGATCTCCTTAGATCCAGACCCCCTAAGACCCATATCTAATACCAAGACACAGACCAACACTAGACCCCTCAAGGCTCAGATATAGACCAATCCCAGACCAATTAGAGACTCCTTAAGACTGAAATCCATTTCTCTTAAGACCCTGGTATGGACCACATTTGAAACTCTTAAACTCCTGTAGGATCACATATATTCCTATGACCAAAATCCCAAGATCTAAATTCTGGCTAGAAGGTTGTCAGCTGCTAAAGAAAGATGGATAAAAACATTGAGTAACAGGAATTTAAGATGCAAATTCCTAAGGAAAAAGAGGTTGACTAGCTAAAAGTGCAATAGTCGAATCCCACGGTTAACAGTTAACAGTAACTTTCTTTTTTCTTATCTCCTTCTCTTTGGATCTGTTTTACTGAAAGTTGAAGTATTAGGTTAGAAAGTCTGGAAGCCGAACCCATTAATTTCACACAAGGCCACAATGACAGAGACCCACAAATTGATTTGTCTCTCTGTTTGTTGTCTACTCAGCAGTCTAACTGTATAACATTGTTGTAATTGAAGCTCTGTGTAGGGGGAAAAAATCTTTTTTTCAACACCACAAAATTACCAGAGTACCAAAGTATCTGTCTTCATCCCGGAACAGTTCCAAACAAGATTTCAGAGTTCTGTCGCTGCACAGGTTAGTACCTCTAAGAGACATTCCAGGAACATTGTAAAAGTATTATTTACTGGTTGCACTGCAGATTGGTTAGCTCGGGCTTGTGCAGTACTTGATCTACAGTCCCATGATAGCTGAGGTTAAATCCAGTCACATGGATCTCATGGTTTAAACATGGTTTACTAGTGTTATTTTGCGGTGAGCAGCGGTGATGTAATGCTGATGTAACGTTGTCAGGCTGTTTTGTGTTTTTGACGCTTTCAGCACATTTCAGGGAGGTAGAGGGTAATTAGATCCAAATGAGGCCATTATGTAGAGATTGATTACAACGGAGGCTACATGTGCTGCTGGATGTCTGCACTAGACGCATACACACTGCTGCAGCGAACCATGATAACACACTGTCCTTGAGCAAGATCAGGCACTGTGAAATGTAAAGGTAGATGAATAGCATGCTTGGAGGTGTGTGTGTAATCATTTAGGCATGCATGAGTATTTGGGATTTAACTCTGGGGTTTGGCATATGATTATATCAGCGCTTTGCAGGTTTGCTGTGTGTATGTGTGTTGTGTGTTAAGACAAAATGACTAAAAATGACAGAATGAAATTCAGTTCTCTCTCAAATATCTGTTCGATTTCTGTATTGCTGGTTGTTGGCGTGCTGTACAGAAATGACTCTTGTGGGAACTAATTAGAAAGAATGATGAATTGTCACATTTATGAACCCAGTTAGGCCTGTTGCAATTATGTGATGACAATGAAATAATGATATTTTTATTTGTTATTCGTTTTTGTTATATAATTTCTTTTTTTATAACTCTCTCTTGGGTCTTTTCTCATAAGATTTATTTTTGTGCGACATACCACATCTGTTTGTATGCTTTATCTATCTATCTATCTATCTATCTATCTGTCTGTCTGGCTGTCTGGCTGTCTGTCTGTCTGTCTGGCTGGCTGGCTGGCTGGCTGGCTCTCTCTCTCTCTCTCTCTCTCTCTCTCTCTCTCTCTCTCTCTCTCTCTCTCTCTCTCTGTCTCTCTCTCTCTCTGTCTCTCTCTCTCTCTCTCTCTCTCTCTCTCTCTCTCTCTCTCTCTCTCTCTCTCTCTCTCTCTCTCTCTCTCTCTCTTTCTCTCTCTCTCTCTGTCTCTGCCTGTCTCTTTCTCTCTCTCTGTCTGTCTGTCTGTCTCTCCCTCTCGCTGTCTCTTTCTCTCCCTCTCTCTCTGTCTCTGTCTGTCTCTTTCTCTCTCTGTCTGTCTGTCTGTCTGTCTGTCTGTCTCTTCAATTCAATTCAGTTTGTTTATTGGCATGACATATTTGGGTACATATTGCCAAAGCGTTGTACACATCAGAATAAAAGGACAAATATACATACAATATACATCCCAAAATAAACAGAAACAAAACACATTCACATATATATATATATATATACACACACACACATACACATAACTATGTAAACATTAATGATACTAATACTGCAGATGTGTTCTCTCTCTAGCTGTTTTTTGTCCTAATAAAATGTCTTAATTCCTGTACCAATACACACAACTATCTTCTCTTTTAATGTTTCTTTAAAATATCAAAAAAATCATTTAGTTTCCAACCCATAATGTATCCTAGATTGAAGGATTCCATGTTTACAGTCTTATCCGTGTGATATTCTGAGGAAAAAAAACAGCATTTGCATATTCACTTTAAAACCTAAAACAGGGCGAACAGAAGAGAGAATTGATGAGAGAGAACGAAAGAAAGAGAGAGAGTTGAGGGGAGGGGAGGGGCTGTTGTAACAGATGCTCTCTAATTTAAAGCTGGAACGTGTGTGTCAGTGGCGAGCGGGGCTGTGAAGAATAAACGAGAGAGAGAGAGAAGAATAGAGTAGAGCTGTGTTATACAGCTTGCCCTAGCTGTATTGATTTGGATGCCAGAGACTGCGATAGAGAGAGAGAAGTGTAGCCACTTTTTCAGATGGTCTCTCCTACCTGACACACAAACATACTGCAGTTACAGGAAAGAGAACTGGACAGTATCTATCTGCGAAAGAGTGAAATAAACAAGAGAAGAACTGCAGATGCCCAACTCTGCTTGGAAAGAAGACTGTGTGAGAGGCAGAGGCAAGCAGCGAGAAATGATGTGAGGGATAAAAAAGACCGACGCGGACCCTCTTGTTTGGACCGGTGGGACCTGGATTGCAGAAAGCAAATTCTGCAGGATTCATTGCAGATTTTAACCCACGACACTGCTTCTCAACGGATTTGATGCGGTTTATGAAGTACTGAAGAAGACAGAAACTGTGTTTTGGATGCTGAATAATATATCACATGATTTATTTATGTGCTATGAATTAGTGGTGTGTTTTAATTGGTCTTACAGACCGAAGCTGCCTTTGGATTAGTTTTTTGCACAAAATGAAAGGAAGAAATTGGAAATTAATGTAAAAGACAAGAGACTGACATCAGAGATGGTGTAAGGGGAGGAGACGGCGCGTGATAAAATGAATGGAAGATTTTTCTACTTACAGTATGGTGACTGTAGAAATAGAAATCCCACTTTTCTATCGCAAGAACCAGTCTGCTTTTTAACAGAGGCCTTTGCTGCTTATCGACTCTTGAACATGCATTAGCTTGACCAGCCTGAAAGATCCAGTTTTTAGTCCTATTTTTAGATTTATTTGATTTGTTATATTTTGTAATAAAAAAAAAATGATATGATGCTTTAATATCCAAAGGATTTACCAAGATGTCCACCAATTAAACCATAGCGACAGTCACGCTGAATGGTATTTTCTAACTAAATTGAGTCTAGTAATGCTATTTTCAGTGGTTTTTGTGTGTGGGTGGCGAGAATGAGGCTCTTCGCACTTTGTTCTGCATTGGCTCCGCCCCCCACCACACCTTTTATTTACAACTTGGCCCCGCCCCCTTCCGGTCATGCAAGTGCTGCAGATTGTTAAGGAGCTGGTGTCGCCCTCTCGCCGCCGCGCCAGTAGCAGATTTGCAGGTGTGTATCTGAAACTCTGAAAAGTGTGTATGTTCGTTTGTTAGGAATAACTGAGTCTAGACAAGATTTTGAGAAGCTTGCGGTTATTTTAAGCCTATTCGCCTTCATGTTGTTCCTTAGCCCTATCGGTTTACTAAATCACGCGCACAATTTTGGCTCTTGTTTTTAATTTGTTCCCTTGTTTTGAAGTATGTTGTGCACACAAAGTAATAATTTGTGCTCGTTTTAAATTGTCTGTATGAAATGATGTGTTCAACTTCCTGTCTGCTTTCTCAATACAGATTAAAATGGTTTCATGAGGCGCTGCAAGGCTTCTGAAAATGTCTCTATAACTTATTGCCAACTCAAAATAAAACCAAATTAAAGTGTCTCTGTCCATTACATAGCAGCAACTGGTTTATCAGAACGCGACCAGGAAGTAGAACACATTATTGTATTGAGTGAAAGATTTAATTAAACTGAGAAAACGAATTAGGAAATTGTGTGCGCGATATACTTTTTTCCCCCTGCATGTTATGTGTTTCTCCAAAAAAAAGAAGTGTCATCATATTTTCATTTCTATTATTAGTTAAATTATATAATACTTTATAATTACACAAACCATGTGAACTTCAGGTAATCTTCCTTTAGAAAGTTTGGCTATCACTTGAAATTTTTGAATAATCCTTTAACTGAATTCAAACTAATGCTATGTATGTGCTATATCAAGTTGCATATTAAGTGCATTATGTATGGGAGATTGCATCTGTTGGAAATCAGCCAGATATTGGCCAACAGGAACAGATCAAAAAATTCATGTCATTATTTGTTGAAAATATATTTTAAAAAAGAGCAGCGTGAACATTATTCAAAATTTCTACTATTGTGTTCTATGAAAGACAAAAGGTCAGATGAGTTTGGAACAACATGATAATGCGGCTGATGGCAGGTTTTCAAGTGAACATATTCATTTAAGACATAAACTGCACCTACCAATCTGGGGCAGGTTTATTTATGTGTGTGCAGTTGCTTCACAATGGAACATCTGCTCTTGTGAAACGCAGCGACCTTGTATCAGCCAAACGCATGTCTGCTTTGTGTTGTTTGGTCTTCAATTTCAAAATGATGTGAAACTTTATTGGTCAATTTAAACCCTGGATTAAGCAATCCATGCGAGTCCCCTGCAAGCTGCACTTATATAGCTCATGAATACATACTCGCATATGTTTGCCTGGGGGGGGTTGTTAAGGAAGTATGATGTGATATCTCCAGATTAGTGTAAATGAGCTCATTTCACTGTGTTTTTGTGTAGGTGTGTGTATTTGTATCTTATTTACATGCTGTTTGTCATCTTTATATTGTTGTTCACTTCCTCTACCAAGTTCTCCATTTATCTTTTGCGTTTGTGTGTGTGTGTGTACGTTTTTAAAAGGAGCATATTTTGTAGATCACTGGATTGAAAGTGACGGTTCCAGGTTGATAACACCAGCTTATTTATTTTCTGTAAAGAATATTGTAATAGTTTAAAGGACTTTTTTAGTAAAACATCCTCTTCTACAAGGAATTATGGGTAAAGTCGGTAGAGGTTCTCTTTTGACTTTTTTCGATTTCAGTAATCATGAATTGTTGGATAATATGATTCGATGTATATTTATGCTAACATGCGAAACAAAATAAAGCCGTGACTGTTTGTAAGTGGAAAGGGCTGGTTCTGTCATCCGATTGGTTGATGGAGTCAAGTGTTCAGTCAGGTCGGTGGTGTAACATGAGAAAACGTAAGGGTTTGAATAATTTATCCACTTCTCTTCTCATCCTTTTCTATTTCTGGTTCTCTCCTTTTTCTCTCTTTCTTTTTCTGTTCTATTCTGTAATAATCTGCCTTCTTTTTTCCTCCCACACTGCATTATTACTACAAGGAAAACTCAATCGCTTATTTAAATATGGTAACAGAGCCAAAAGCTTGAACATGTCGTGATCTCAAAGGAAAATTGTTCAAAGGAACTGTTAATTAAGATATAGTTCATTCAAATATATATATAAAAAAAAAGGATATGAAGTTAGTTATTCCTACAATTTTTAGAGGAGACCTAAAAATAGACAAATGAGACAGTCATTGACTGCACAGAAGAATGTAGATAGTGTCTAAGGAATGTTCAAGCTCATAATGTCATCTTTTAATTTTAGGAAACTTTCAGACACGTGTTAAGATTTACTTAAGCAAGTTTACATTTCAACAACTAAGATATATAATAGATCTGTGCTGTGTGTGTGTGTGTTCTATGAGTGATCTGTTGTGTGTGTGAATAGAAGCTATTGTTTGTTAGTCAGTCTGGTATGTAGCGTGTGGGTCTGAAGCGTGACGTGTCTCTGAAGTAAACAAACAGACGTATTGTCAGAACGCGTCTCGTTGCCTCCTTTCCTCCTTGCTGTCATCTTTGCCCTCCATTCCTCTTTCTTTTCTCCATTACTTTCTCTTTTCTCCTCTTTCTCCGCCTCTCTGTCGTGTCTTATTTGACTTTGAGCGATGATAAACTGGATTTTCATGTTGAAAGTCGCCTTTTATCATGGCTAGTAAAGAAAACTGATACTGCGTTGGTGTCGGGGCGAGTGTTTGTCACACTCATGCATACCATAAATCTGAATTGCGAAACAGATCATGAAGAAATTGAGCCAGGTAAGATCAGATTACATCATCCATTTCTCATTTTAAACAGCATCTCTGTGTTTAACTAAGGTTGTTGTTGTTTCACGGATTTGTTACAGAATACTGCACTTTTCCATGTCCGTTATCGGTCTATCAATGTTGGATTAACTGATGAATGTCACATTAAAGAACAACTTTATACATGAATGTTTAAGGGGATAGTTTACCCCAAATACAATGATGTGATTAATTGCTCTTCTGAACACAAATGAAGATATTTTTGATGGAAGACATTTTGATAAATTACAGCAAATGTTGCGATTATATTAAATAAACAAATGCATTCGTGGACGCAACAAGACATTCATTCTTGCTCACAGCAGACGCGAACGAAGCGGTAAAGTGCAAGTCATGTTAAGTTGATGCAAAGACTCAATTAGACATCCTGCAGCACGATTGGCATGAATTAAGCGGCACGTTAAACACGCCGGTTCTACACTGCATGCATAAGCTAACAAATCATTCTAGTTTTATTCATTTAATAGACATTTGAGGTTTGGGCAAAAACTTGTGTAAATTATGCATTTTATTTTTAGCAAAGAGGGATTTGAGAAAATGATTGACACACTGGAAAAGAGATACCTGTTACATCCTGCTAAAATGTTTTGGGACAACATGTAAAAATATAAAAATGGGTATTTGTTTTATTTATCTGTACTTTTGACTTAATTAATGAGTTAATTTCATGTAATTTCATTCAGTAATGTAAAGATGTTACTGTTATTTGATTTTGTACAATTTAGTTTTAATTTGAAAACATTGTTAATATGTAGTTGTTGCTAGATTGCACTGTATACTGTATCTCAGTTGAGAAATACAGATTTCAGCATTATTAGTAATCTGTGCGTGCATTTTCCTTCAAAACAAGCAAGTTGAGTCAAACCACTTTATCGTATCGCAATCGCAAATCGCAATTTTGACCTTAATAGTCGCAATGTGACATTTTTCCCAAATCACGCAGCACTAGAGTGTACCCAAGAAAATCAGCGTTGTTTACATTTGAGGGGGAAAGCGTTCGCAAAAACGCAATCGTCATTTTTGTTTTTACACTTAGGGAAAGCGTTTATATACTCCAAAATGCCAGAAGCTGGTAACTCAGGAAAGTTTAATTTATAAATATAGTTATTTTTATTTTCTTTGCATACAAAACATATTCTTGTAGCTTTGCTAAATTAAAGTTGAACCACTATTGTAATTTGGGCTGTTTTAATGATTTACATTTTTTGGACCTGAGAACATTACAATTGTGCTGCTGTCTATGGAGGGTCAGAAAGCTCTCTGATTCCATCAAAAATATCTGTTTGTGTTCTGAAGATAAACTAAGGTCTCACAGGTTTGCAACGACATGAGGTTGAGTAAGTAATAATAGAATTTTCATGAACTAACCCTTTAATAAAACAGCACTTTTTAATATGTTGCTGTAGCTTAATGCGTCATATATGTCAAATCAGAAATAGGTTCTACAAATCTGTGATTGGAAAAATTTGAATCTTTATCTCTAGTTTGCTCTATATAGCTGTTCTTTTTCTGTTTATTAATATAAAAGCAAAAAATAATGTAGCTGGGTCTGTTCCAATGTATGTCGTAAAAGATGCAGACTGAGTGAGTCCTTGTTTGCTTTCAAATCATCTTTATTTCTCAACATCTACATTTGAAAGCAACGCGTCACGGTAGAAGCATAGCAGCAATAACCGCATGAGATTGATCTGTCAAACATTCGATTTGTTTTTCGACCGTGTGCGCCTTTGGCCTCTGCTCTATCTTGCCTTTCATTAAGGATAAAATAAGGATGAAATGATGTATGAGTCAAGAGGGAGAACAACAGGCGGGAAATGAGCGTGTCACCAATCAGACTTGACATTACGGTTACTCACTTGCACTCAGATGAGAGGGAGAGAGAAAGAAAGAGGAGTTTGACTAAGTAACGAGTCTCTGAATGCTAATATCTCCAGCACAAACTCATAATGTGTGTTTACTTTGTATAGAAAATTACACTTAATAAATTAAATTAGGTACTTTAAATACATAATCTACATAAATAGATGATAATAAATTAAAGTTATGTTAAATGGCATAGTGTTCATTTCTGTAGATGATTTTTTAAAACAAAAATATATAATAATTCTATTCTAAATGCATTTCTCTTTGGAGTGTTACAAGCTGTCAGTGCAGAGATAAGATCCTTAAAGTTGCAAAGACTAAAATTTCAAAACGGAAAGGTTATTCATTTAAACTGCTTGTTTAAACACGCACCCAATTTTCTACATCACAGAGTGGGTTTATTTCAAACACCACCCACATGTTTATGCAGATCAAAAAGGCGGAGCTATTATTCTTGCTGTAGTGTTGGTGCTGGCGCCATGTTCTGGAGATACCTTGTTTTGTTGTGAAAATGAAACTACTTTGTCCGTGCTTCCCAAAGAGAACACAGCTAGAAATCAGAGGTTAAGTAGTATTTACAACACTGCACAAATATTCATATGGCACATTTAAACATTATTTTGATGTTTTTACAAACTAAGGGACAAGCTGAAATTATAATAAAGAACGTTGCTAGAGCTCTGATTTGTACAGTGCATCTTTTCCATCGTGGGCTGAACTTGATGTCCAGAAGCTATGATTTGAATGATGGCTTGCTGTTTGCGGCTTGAAGCCGCCCATGTAGGAAGTGTGTGAGTGAGCTGTAATGACAGACCCTTAACAGGGTTAAGTGTGTGTGCGCCTGTGTGTAAAGCCATAAAGATTCAGACCATTCATTGACATCACACCACTGAAAATGCTATTCTGAGAAAGTTCTGTGTATTTTCACACTAAAAAAGAGGTGGAGGGATTGAGAGAGACAGAAGAACATTCAGCAGGAAGTGAGGGCGGGGGAGTTTTATTTGAGGGAAAAATTTGAAATAAGTTCCTAAAGTGATGATAAAAATAGCCAGGGAATGTCTGCCTGACTGACTTCCTTTTAAAGCTGTATGATTCTTTGTTGAAAGGTGTCAGACAGTGTCGTGTGTGTGTGTGTGTGTGTGTGTGTGTGTGAAAGAGAGAGACAAAGCTGAACAGCTCTTGAATCTGAGTGGAATCATCTGTAAGGGCAAAGATGCCGGAGTGAAAGAATGAACAGAAGAGCATGTGTTACTGCTCACTAGAGTGAGTGTGTGTGTGTGGTTTATTTAGGCTGTGTCCTCACCACACTACTGTCAGATTACTGGAACTGCTGTACTCTACAAATCTACTTGATTTCAATAAAATACATGTTAAATTCTGTCAAAAAGCTCAAATAGTATTGAAAAATGTGTAGTATTTGAGAAAAAAAAAAAATACTATGTATACTATAATATATACTATTATTATAATATATATATACTATTAATATATATAATATATACTACTATATATATACTATGGCCAAGACCAAAGAGCTGTCAAAGGACACATAAACTAAATTGTAGACCTGCACCAGGCTGGGAAGACTGAATCTGCAACAGGTAAGCAGCTTGGTGTGAAGAAATCAACTGTGGGAGCAATTACTAGAAAATAAGAGACATACAAGACCACTGATAATCTCCCTTGATCTGGGGCTTCACGCAAGATCTTACCCCACACGGGGGGACCTAGTGAATGACCTGCAGAGAGCTGGAACCAAAGTAACTAATGGCGCTTTTCCACTGCATAGTACGGCACGGTTCAGTACAGCTCACTTTTGGGGGGTTTTCCACTGGGAACAGTACCTGGTCCTTTTTTTAGTACCACCTCAGCCAAGGCGTGACGTGTAAACTCTGTCGGTCACTGATTTGCCGGAGAAATTTTTTTCTCACTGATTTGCCGTCATTACTGCGTCACTGAACTTGTGACACGAGACACAACAGACCCGCTAGATTTGAATCAGCACAGCCAGCGAAGGATTGGACACAACTTTTTTTGTTTGAAGAAACGCACCTTTTTTGTTTTTGAAACAAACTCCTTTGTCTTTCTGTTAAAAACATCCACATGCCGTGAATGAAGAACACCATTCCGTCGATATGCTCCATTGTTTGTGGCGCGCTTACGATGATGTCACGGCAGTAGAGGCGGCGCAGCTATAACGACACATGAATAATTCCACCCACTCTAAAGCGGTACTAAACTGCAGTGGAAGCACAAACCGAGCCGAACTGAGCCGTGCCGTAACAAGCCGAGCCGAGTCGTACTATGCAGTGCAAAAGCACCAAAAGGCTACCATCAGTAACACACTGCACCACCAGGGACTCAAAACCTGCAGTGCCAGACGTGTCCACCTCCTTAAACCAGTAAATGTCCAGGCCCATCCGAAGTTTGCTAGAGAGCGTTTGGATGATCCAAAAGAGTATTGGGAAAACGTCATATGGTCAGATGAAACCAAAATAGCAAAAAAACCTTTTGGAGGAGTTGCATCAAAAGAACACCATACCTACTGTCAAGCACAGGGGTGGAAACATCATGCTTTGGGGCTGTTTTTCTGCAAAGGGACCAGGACAC
Organism: Enteromius unitaeniatus; assembly: GCA_032359435.1. Classification (NCBI taxonomy): domain Eukaryota; kingdom Metazoa; phylum Chordata; class Actinopteri; order Cypriniformes; family Cyprinidae; genus Enteromius; species Enteromius unitaeniatus. The sequence goes on along the minus strand of JAUMHI010000037.1, from coordinate 11,339,886 downwards.
CTGATCAGTTTAAATGAAAGAATGAATGGGGCCATGTATCGTGAGATTTTGAGTGAAAACCTCCTTCTATCAGCAAGGGCATTCAAGATGAAACATGGCTGGGCC
>JAUMHI010000037.1:11309889-11324654 GCA_032359435.1 Enteromius unitaeniatus | reverse complement strand
ATGTCCAGTTTTTTTCCTTATGTGGCAAGTAGCCGTATAATAAGCGGGATAATGTAGAGGCAGCCGGTAGTTATCACAGAAATAAGCCCCGACAGTGTCACAGTGTCTTGTATCACGCTGAAGGGGCTTATTTCGCGATAACTTAAGTTTTTCTCTGTTCACACAATATGTGATATGAATCGTTCTGCTGCTTTTTGCTTGTATAAAATAAATACCTGGAAACAAATTTAGCCATTTTTAATGGTTCATAGCTACGTGTCAATTCCCTGACGGTTAATAATGGCTTAACGACAGAGTACACACACACACACAAAAAACCCTTAGTAAACGTTTTTAAAAATATTTTTATGTAAGCCTTTTTTATGTAAATATTTTTATTTAATTATGCTTTCTTGTATGTTTGTTTGTTTGTTGGAACTGATGAAGAACAGGCTACTATTGTGCATATAATTTGCGCAGTGTAAGATTACATACAGAAAACATTTTTTGTCATACACCAAAACTTATGCAACAGTTTGTTTATGACGTCATTACGCACACCATTTTATCAGTAAAAGGCCATATGGATGAAAACAAAATTCTCTTTGTCAATAACAAAACAGGCTAATGTTGTGAAAAAAGTAGGCTATGCTAACTTTGTAACTCTTTGTAACCTTTTGTGCTTAATGACATTTCCCCCTTCCTTTACTTTTACTTTTATACTTAAAGTAGTTTTGAAACCAGTACTTTTACACTTTTACTTGAGTAAAAAAAAACAACAGATGATACTTCAACTTCTACAGAAGTCTTTTTAATCCCTAGTATCTATACTTGAGTAATAAATGTGAATACTTTTGACACCAGTGAGCAACCAGTCAGACTGCTTTAAAACATGCCAAAGGCCATCTTAAATACCACACAACAGCAACCAGTCACAACATCCTAAAAAACTTTGTTTTGCATACATACATATTTTTCATATGGTGAGTGTGAAACACATCAGTTATACAAAAACACTCTTCACCTTTAGATGCCCTCTTCTGTATCACCGGTAGCTACTGTACATTTCTCTAATAGCTTTTTGCATTTGGTCAGTCAAAGCATCACTTGTCTGACGGCAGCTGTGGCTCCATAGTGGCATCTAATTAGACAACATCCTGTCTGGAGGTTTAAAAAGGACCACTGTTCACATCACGCAAATACAAGGAAGCCATATGGGATCCAGGATGGGAGGTGCGTTTCAAATTATCATTACTCAAATTAGTCACATAAACATTGCCCATTAGTATCCATGAGTCATCGTACCGTGAGGTGAGCCAAACCTCAGATAGATCAATAAAGTGCTCCTAAAATGGTCCGAGTCTCTTAATGACCCCATAATTCTATTCTGTAAACCCGAATGGTAAAAAGTGTCTTTAAACATTTAGTTAAAGCGAGGGTACAGACGGTAAGTACAGACTGGATTACTGAGGGATGAAAGAGGAGAAGAGATGGGTATTATGCCATACTGAGAATAGTTGCGTTACTTTGGGCCTCAAAAAGCGTAAACGGAACAAGCGAAAATACTTTTGGGTCTTTTTTTTTTCTTCTTTGCGTTCCTATAGCTTATGCATTAGCAACACCAAGGTGTGTGTTTATCACTTTGATTGTATCGAGGAATGTTTCTTTAATGCACTTAAAGACACTTCCCATAAAAGCGTCTGCCGAATGCATAGAAGCAAATAGTTTTATGAACGATTTGAACAATTTGTTCTGCTCGTGTTTCACGGTTGGCTGCTGGATGGTTGCACGCTAGTAATGTTTGGTGTGTTGCTAAAGTGTTCACCAGGGTGTTGTTTCACTGTTTCTAGGGTGTGTTGCTTGACTGCTAACTGACACCAGACCGTATTCCAAATGTCCCTTGTATATAAGTTATGAATTATGTGATTCAGAAATGAAGTACATTGAGTACACTTGTTGAGTGTCCAAACTATGAACATTCAATAGATCAGTAATGATTTGTCAAGATTTAGACAAATTAATTCCTGTGTCTTGTCAGAAGATGTGGCCCACAGCAGATCAGTATTCAAGAAAATGCTGTTCTTATTGAAGCTTACCAGATATTCTAAGCACAGGGGTAGAGCTGGAGGGAGGTGAATTTGTACAAGTTTCCTGCTGACATTGTAGAATACTCTTGATTGATTTGGGAAATGGTTATCATCTTCGGGACCATCTTTAGTACCTAGTAGTACCTTTAGTACTTGTTGGCATGTAACCCAATAAAACGGGTTGTTTAAAGGTTGCCATAGAATGCATTGAGAGAATATTTTAAAATGTTCTCTGATATTTACATAGAAGGTGTGTAGCTTAGGTAAGGGGAAAACATGCCCAGAAGCGGTTTTACAGGTCCATTTACGACCCTAGAATTTAACCCTAGAATGAAACAGTCTGTTTTTGCCTTATTTGGAAGGTTCATGAATAGTAATGAGGAGGTCTGCTCTGATTGGCTGTTTCTCAGCGTTGCTCATTTCAGTAGCACAAATAGATTTCTACTGTCCAGCGTGAACGATGGCGGGATTAGGCATTCAACCTTACATGTTTGAGCCTGTATCAAACGAAGATGCCAATTTTGTAGAACAACCTGTTGTTCTGAGATTACACATCGACCCTTCTGAATGGTAAGAGCATGGGCGGGTATATGAGCGTAACTATTACGCCTCTAGACCGTTACAAAACGGTCTGTGTTGTGTTGGATTTAGACCTTTTTTCAGTCATCTTTTGCAAACACTTGGTTTATATAAGAAGTAGGAAACGATGGTGTTTGAGACTCACAGTATGTTATGTCCATGTACTGAACTGTTCAACCATGCCAAGATAAATTCAGTTTTCCATTCTATGGCACCTTTAAATAAACTTAATTAACGTTTTGTGCTTGCATTTAAATGTGCCTAGCTTCAAGGTTTACTCACTGGATTTCATTTACTCCTGCACACCATGTTAGCAGACTAAATTTGTGTGTAAAAATACTGCCTCTATAATATTCTGTACTCTATGGCTTGGGTCCATGAATTTTTTTGTTCCCAATTATTTTTTTTTCTGGTTTCCATTTTTCTAGACTCTTTTAATTAAGTAAATTATTAATCTAAAAACATTTAAAATTCAATAAAATCATTAGACTTTTGGTATTTAATAGGAATTTATTTAAACTTGCGCACAAATAATTATGAATTTTTCCTCTCATACAGTTTTATTTTAATTTTTTTTTTTTTACAAAATTTAGTTTTCCATTTGATTTTATGGATTCTAAATTCTAGATTTTATGGTGTTTTTTTTATAAATTTGACTAATGTCAAGCATCTTTAATTGTTTATATTATTTTGTGTGTTTTCCTAGAAATTGATTTTTCAATCTTTTTATCCACCAAGTGAAAATCATAAATTATTGTTTCTAAAAAACGACTCTATTGAAGGTTTAATTAGTCTCTAGCATAATTTAATATAAAGTATAGGAGCTATAGTAATAAAAGCTAAAAAAAAAACAATAATAATAATAGCAAATTAAGCTTGCAATTAGTGCAAAATGCTTATTTGTGCTAGAATCTTGGGTATTATGTTGGTATATGTAAATTCTACATTTTGTATCCCCCCCTAAAAAGTGATTGCTCTGACTGTATTATTTAACCAGAGACATGCACAGAAAGTTGGAGTACAGTGAATGTGTAACACAGGGTCAGATGACCTTCCGCTGTAGAGTCAGTGTAGTGTAACTGACTTGTCTTTTTCCAGCTCTGGTTTTACTTCTATCTTAAATTATTCTGCTGCACGCTGCTCTGGCCAGACCAGACCCAGCCCACCGGGTGCATAAAAGCATGATTGTGAATATACAGACTCCTGTATAGTCCAGGTCTGACTGGAGGTTTTTAACAGTGGCTCCCTTTTTTCTGCTCTTGATTTGACCCTCAATCTTATTTAAGAATTGTACAAATTTTAAGGAGGTTATGACGAGCCAGAGTTTGGGTGGTCTTGACAAGAAACCGGGGGGATAGTGTGTATCTGTTGATCTAGGACAATTCTCCAGTTGTCTATATGCCAACTGAGACACACAGGCTACACATGAATGCCAACCTAAACAAGCCCACGTGCTACATACGTGGAATAAGAAAAAGATCCATAAATATTCTCCTCTGGTTTAGTTTTTTAATTCACTTGAGTTTTATAGGCTTGTCAGCAAAGTATGTTTTTCTACTTGCAGATTTTTACCATCAGCACACTGTCCCAAAATGTTCATATGTTTTGTATTTAGTTTTTTTCGTATTTGTCGTCATTTCGAAATGCTTGCTAGATGCAAAAATGCTGAAAATTTAACCAGCAGCAGGCCTTTAACGGGCCCGGTCCACACACCATTTTTCACCCCTGCAACTTCACTTGCTTCCCGCTTCGGCCTTTTATTGCAGCTCTTATGGCCACTGCATCTTATGCAGCCTGGCCCTAGCACCTGTATCCAGTTGCTCATTCTATGTGCTAAACGTTTGGTCTCACGTGTCTACAAGCAGGATATAGCTATTCACTTTCAAGATCACTCTAAATAAGGAAGCGATAACATTGCCACGGCTATTACATTTTATTTGTACCATTTAGTTTATTTTTATTTATTAGAATTTAAAATAGCGGTGTCTGATGAACAATACCAGCCAATGTACTGCTTGGCTGGCTAGGAGACTTGTTATGCTCCTTTTATTTTACAAAATGTATTAAGTCTCTGGCTTCCCCAGAATGTGTTCAAAAAATTTCAGCCCAAAATATCTTACAAATCATTTGTATATTATTTCAGGGTATATACAGAACTTAAGTTGAATTTAATGCCTTTTACTACCTTTTTTTAATACCTTAAAAAAAAAAACGTGCGACTTAGAGCTGCAACTGTAGTGGCGTAAATGAAATATCTTTCCAAATTGAATAACATATTGCATCACAATGTGACAAGGTCATAATAACTTAAAGTCTCAAAAACTGCCCACAGATATAAGAATAGAAATAAAGACAGAAGAGGAAGGAGACATCATCTTCATAGATCATTAGTCAGTAAGTCTGGTGTGTGAGCAATCTAAAAAAAGAGGTGGCCTGAAGTAAGCACAGGTGTTATTAAAATAAATTAAGCTGATACATTTAAGTTTAGGTTTACCCAGAAGTGCCTATTAAACATTAAGGAACTTTCCAATCAATTCTTAGAAAGGAAATATTTGCATTTCTTATTAAAGGTACAAAAGTTATTCAGCCAAGAGTAGCAAGTGATTTTCTTCTACAGCTAGTAGGCCATTGTTCTCCACCAGTTGCTTGTTAAAATATGGTGCAATACCAAATGTGATCATGTAAGCGGACTTATGCCGGTTTCACACTTCACCCATCAGCAGGGCGTAAGCAACACGGAAGCAGAGCAAGACCAGCGCCGATTGTGCTTTAATACTGGCAGCGTTTGTTGCGCGCAGCTGAACCGCGGCTTGTACTGCAGTAGGCTATACACAGGCATCCTATTTCTGTTGTATTTCAGTCTTTCCGAACACTGAGTCATGTGTTTTGATTTATGTCATTGCCAGCATACTTTATGTTGACTGTCTGTATTATAGTTTACAGCAATCAACCTGAGCAAAGTTTTTAATATATGTATATGAAAAAATTGCAGAGCCTGTCAGAGAAAATGATGTCTGACCATTCTCACATTTTGTATAAGAAATATTACATTTTGCCATGCAACAAAAGGCTTGCATGCGGATGTGAGATTGAATAGGGTACACTTTGAGATAATTTGGAAAGAATTCCAACAATAAAGTGTATTTGGATGGAAAAACTGAATTGAAAAACTAATATTAAAGCTAACAAATGCCTTTAGTTTTATTCATTTAACAGACCTCTGAAGTTTGGGCAAAAACGTAATAACTCATCAGATAATGTTTATTACATTTTAATGCCCTTAATTTTGGCTAATTTAATTTACTTCCTTTTACAACCCTGCGGACACCCTGTAATTTGAAAAGGTTGTTGAGTGAAAGCTAATGAACTTTGATTTGACTTGATTATCACATTTATTGCGTAGAAACAATGCATTTGAAACAACATTCGTTGAAACTTCTGATTCACCATTTACAAGTTAACATATCCAAAGAACCTGCACAGAAAGCAAAGAACTGGTGGTTACATGCATTGCTGTCCCCTGTGAAATTAAAATGATGGTGCAGCAGTTGTAAATTTACAGATAAGGTGGTGGTGGTGCTATAACAAGATCCCTTTGCCAACCATGAGGGAGAACAAAATCAGATGTGTATCCAGAATAGCCTGGCTTCCGTGACTATTAAGCTCATAGTCCGGCCAAGCTATCTTACTACCCGCTTTCTGGGAGGCGGGCTTAACCTGCGTCCATCAGATGCCTCTGTATACTACTGGACGAATCTACAACCAATCCGACCACTCATTCCGATGACGTATGCGTAGTGACGGAACCTGAAGACACCGTAACCTTCATTAAAGCAGTAGGAAAATGTCTTTACTTACTTTAATTACTTCTGCTCTGTTTTTAAAGAATAGCTGTCATGAAAATGTCTTCAGCTGCAACAGCAGAGTCGAACGATTGTTGCTGCTCGGTACACACCATGTTTAAAAAGGTTCTCAGACGCAGAACTGCTGCGTCATCGCCTCAGTCGTGCCGTGGTGGGGAAACTCATTTCTCATTGGTTCCCATTTTTTGGGGAACTGAAATGCTCTAAAACAGCAGCTTGGCCAGACTAACTTTGCTCGCGAAAAGAATGTAGCGTCAAAGGAAGTATGGGCGGGCCCAGGCTATATCCAGAAGCTTTTCTCCCAATACCCCTAACCCCTTTTTGTTTCAGTGGTCTTTAGCTCCCGTCGCACAAGTTAGTGTGAGGCTACCTCTGCTAGCGGTGCAACCCCACCATCTAGCTACAGCGCAAGGTGGCCTCATCAAACTGCACCGGCCCAGTGCCTTGGACTGCTTCTGCTGGAGACATTCAAACATTACCACTACAGTAAAACTTACCTCATTCCTTCTCGCCCTCCCGCTGGGGACTAACCAATACAAGCTTCTCTTCTGCTGCCTCAAGCAACCTATAGCCACCACAGGGGCTTCTTCAAACTCTCAACGCCATGTTCATCCTGGCTTTTCAGCTTCCTGAAATGTTTAGAATACACGGTTAATTCTAAATTTGACATAAACATCCACCCCACATACACCCAGTCTCCGACAACCAGCTGTCACGTTTCTGGTTTCTGGCCTACAAAAACTATATATGCTCACAGCAGAGGTTCTCCCAAAAGGCAAAACCTAGCCAGGTTTCCATTACATCCTTCCCATACTCCCGCCAGCCTCCCGTCAATTTTATCCACCCTCCCTAACCACAATATCCAACCCTCTCGCTGCTATCTCAGCCAATCAGTTTTAACCCCCAGCGATCCATACCCATACCTGCCCGGAACCCATACCCATACACCCACCGCATGGAAGGCTCGGCAAGAGATTATCTTTTTAAATTTGTTGCCGCATCCAATGGGTCGCCCTGACCAGGAGACCTGCACCCACCATGCGTCTAATCACGCTGGGGGATGCCATAAAGCTGCCACTGCAATGGACCACAAAAGCCGGAGCTATTGCACCTGCAGCGTGGACAGTTTCAGCAAGGGAAGCACAATCATATCTCTGTTTTCGGTAGTAGATTTCGAAAGTCGTGGCTTTCGAAAGCTGCGTGGATGGCTCCCGCCAGAGAAGGTCGGTTTTCTTTATGGTTGTAGTTTTGGTTCCTTGCCACCATCGCCTTTGGCTTGCTTAGTTGGGGACACCTAATTTCTAGTGATTTTGTCGTTGCTTATAGAGACCATCTCTTGCATTTAATTATAAATGATCTAATCTCGTCAAATCACGCTAGTCTTTATTTTGACAACATTGATGCTTGCAGTAAACCGTATAATTAAGCCTTTCACTGATGGGGGGGGTTTGGGTTCAGGCCAGACGCCGAGCTCCGTCCATCCCCTTGCCGAGTGTTAAAATCCCTAGGGCTCATAGTCCACTGAGCTCCCGGACGTCTTCCCAGACATCACACTAAACATGTGAAATGACAGACAAACATCCGGAGGCAGTGCGTAAATGTGATTTACAAGTGAGGTCATATTTTATTAGTTTGGTCCTATTTATATTCACAATATTGTTAATCTGTTTTTAAAAATCCTTAAAATATCCATTATCTCTATGTAACTGAATATTTAAACCATTACACTTTAAGTTTTTCGCAAATGCTTAGTCTTGTGCTTATTCAGTCAGTCAGCCGTCTGAGACAGTTTCATATTTCACAATCGTTTCAACAAAAAATTTCACAACATAAAAGTATCCGCAGCGCTGAGCCAGATAAACTCACAGCAGTTTAATATAACAGCCAAATCCTGTTTGAATGTGAATGCCTTCTTAAGTGATTTAAGCTAGACCCCTCGACCATTTCCTCTCTCACAGGTGTTTTGTTTCACCAACAAGTGTAAACTTGGCCTTAAATGTATCACCACACAGGTGTGAGAGATCTGTCTGTGGCCTCACACACATGCTGAAATGTTTTGGTGGGTGTGCATCTGGGCTCCCTATGAGGGCACTGAGGGTATGCCGTTTGTGTTGGTGTGGCTCTTTTGAAGAGGAAATGGTAAACAGTTCTTAGATGTTCTCCTAGTGTTTTCCCTCACAATAGATGGACACCATGTATATTGTACGTTAAATAAAAACCAAACCACATCAGTAGTTTTAACCACTTCAATGAATTTTATAAGAGAAATGTAATGATACATCAACATATAACTAAATAAAGCAATTTGCAGTAATGTAAACCATAAAATAACAAGTACAGTGTTGTCAGGACAAGATGTGTCAATGAGACGTGAAACCAGACTGAACTGTTTCCCCAGAAGAGTATAATTGCTGCTGAAAACAGATGTTTTTTTCCTGATGAGTCGGCGAGTAAGTGCTTATGGAGACAGGAAGAGCTAGAAGACTCAATATATCGTCATCAGTGGACATTTTAAGCTCTCGGTTTACAGAATTAGCTTGGAGCAAGTGTTTCTTTAGTATGCACTTGAAATCCAAACGAACTGATGAAGGAACAGGAAAAACTAAAATGACGGTTAAATAATATCCCACAAAGTTCTCAAATTATAACCATTAAAAGATGCTTAATATTGTAATTTCAGTAGAAATGTTAGCGGATGTAGTTGAATGATGAAGTCTAATAAGCTTTCATATGCAGATATTTGTTGAAGTTTAAACAAAATAATTAAGTCGAGAAAATGAAGAAAATTATGCGTATATAATTTTTTTTTTATAATATATTTTTTATTTAATGTGTTCTATGTCTTCTATTTATGTACCTATTGAACAAATGTATTATACACATACTTATAAATATAATTATTTGTATATTCTTTGCCATGTTTTTCTTTGTGGGTGAGTGTTTTCACACAGATGAGCTGTGGTTTGTCTCAGCCATCACAAATAAACATACACCCTTTTAAACGCAGAATGCAACACTCTAGGACAGAAAGTTTAACCCATAACTCATAATCATGGGTCTCACGGTGTCGCTGTGTGTGTGTGACGTGTACTCTAACCTCAAAGTCTCACTAAGCTATAGTTTCCATGGAAAAAAAAGGATTGTCCTCGAGACAATTGGACGCAGTCATTTCTCAGAAAGAGCACACAGACATACTATCTGTCGTCTCAATGTTGTTTTACAGTGTATGTGCGCATCTGGCTTCGGGTTCTGTAAGTATTTGTAATAGCTGCTCCTGTGATTATGTGAATAGCAGCGCAAACACTTCACACCACATCAAAGCGTCCCTGATGGACTGTGACGTCCTGAAGAGACCACAATGATGTAGCATGAATGATGCATTCAGTGTTGTCTTTCTAGAAATGGAAGAGTCTCTAAAAAATGATCTTTTTTAGGCATGACTAATGCTAATGTAAGTATTGATGCAGTTTGAGTGTGAGTTAAGTACTTTGAGTATAAGTTTGTCAGGAAATAAAGAATTTCAGTTGAACAGTTAATAAAAGGAGTCATTTTGACTACCACTCCACCAAGCATCAGACGGCATTTTTGCTGGGTGGGATGTCCTAAACTTATAGTTTACTAGATAATTGATTTCTGTTTAGTTGGGCATTCTGGGTAACTTGGCCCAGCAACAGAATCCAACGGTGTGGGTTAAGAGATAATTTGTGTAGGTTTTTTTTTTTTTTTTACATGCGTTTCTGCAAAGCTCACTTATTTGATCAAGTTTTAGTTTTAATTTGACTCTAGCTCTGTGTTTTTTAACTGACTCCAGTTTCAGCTGTCCAAATGTAACATAATGGACCGGCTTGCTCCTCTGAACTTCTACCTGTAAGATTAATAATTGATGATTGTATTTTCTAGCGATCGTTCATAATACGTATTAGTGTACGTAACGTTGTGTAACAACCCTGCATATGTCTTAGTAACCGGCTAACTTGCGTTTCTGTAGTTCTGTTCTTCAGCTGTGGGCCTAATGTAGTCTAATACTGGGATTGATGCAGCTTGACTGTCTGTCTCATTAGTTTAAGTAATGATAAACGATGCTTATACAACTATGAAGTTCACAACGTAGAGGTGTGCCCCATTCGCTTACAAAAGCAGTAGTCCTCGCTAACTAGTTGACATATTCTCTCAGAAAGCACGATGTAGTAATGTCAGAAAGTTTTGGTACAAGCTCTGTGGAGCGCTGTAGCGGTAGACCAATTATAAAGGACTGCGCCATCTGACCAATCACAGCAGTGAGGGCTCTCAGAGAGGCAGGGTTTAGACAGACTAGACAGACTCTTCGAACTGCTTCACACACTAGTCGTTTACAAATAATTTAGAAATGGATTGAAATTAAATCAATTTTTGAAAAAAGCTAAAGACCTTGAATACACGTAAACCTGTTTTAAGAGACTCATAAAGCAATATTAGCAACCTTTAAAATGGCATAATAGGGCCACTTTAAAAACCACAAAAAGCCTTTTGTGGTTTTTAAAGTGCCCCTATTATGCCATTTTAAAGTGCATTAATGTAATTTTACCATGGTTACCGTGGTTTGTTTTTGACTGTTTATTTCTATATGTTCAGGTTGTGGGCCGTGTGCTACTGCTTCAGCTGATCAATTATCTGACCAGTCATTACCTGAGTGACCAGCTGGTGACACGTTTATTGAACAGCAGTCGTGTACACATCCTGCCATCCATGAACCCGGACGGCTTTGAGTCATCTGCCCGGGAATGCACGTATACAATAGGCCGGTAAGTGTGAGAGAGGCGTTAAAGATGCTAAATATGAGCATTCTCTGTGCAACATGAGAAGTTTAGAAACTATTTTTGACTACTACCTTGGAATGTTTCTAGTCTCAGGCATACTAATATAGTGTATAGTTTGACTTTGAGTGGACTAGGTAGAGTTTAATGGTAACTTTTGTGTGTTGAATAAAATGAGAATTAGGTTTTCCATAATCACCCTTTAACAGTAGAATTTATTTTGCTACAAGGACAGAACAGAACAGTTTATTTCCAAGTTGTCAGAGCTTGTAATGGTGCCCAGAGAAATTATGCCTCAGATGAGACATGTAGAGATACAGCACACTTTTCCCACAAATCATCCAAAACCTTGCCGATAAGCAGGATACAAAAGCCGAAAACAATCTGATGAGATATCTTACTCACACATACAGACGCGCAAAGATAAACATCCATTATGGCAAACAGACTGTTTGGGAGTCTGTGGGTCTCACGGTTTGAGTTTCAGTCGTACATAGTTTTTTTCAGGAGAAAAGGGGTGTCCCTGAAGCAATGGAAAATAACTTTCTTGGTCTGTCGCCACAACCTGCTGATAAACAAAAATGTACCCATGTGGAAAAAATGGTGAGATCTGCAATCAGAAGATATGAAACCCCCTATCTGGATCACTGAGTCTCATTCGTCCCTGTAACAATGCGGCTTTTGAGCAAACTGTTCCAAACGGATGACAAAATCGCTTTGGTGTCTTCTGATTTCAATGATACCAATCAAAGACAAGTCAGCACCTCATGTTGTCCTTTTTTGAAACTGGATGATGTAGAAGGCGCATGTTCTCATTGGGTGATCTCAATCTGCAATCAATCCTTATGATCAGACTTGATGCAAACTTGAATGTTTTGCTAATTATATTACGGAAAGGGGCTTTAGTGACCTGGAACATACTGTTGTGAAATTTTAATTGCAATGTAATTAAAGCAGATTTTGCTGGAACTATGTGGCAAGGAAGAGTGTTTTGATCAACTGCTTTACCACCGTCATCACTTACTTACATCATCATGTATATTCAGCATCAAACATTTTCCTTTTTATTATCTTTTTATGTTATTAGCCAAATCAAGTGTATGTTTTGATGATAAAGTTTCGGGAGGAGCGCTGGACGAATTAATCGCAGCTGGCGTCGCATCATCTAATCAATCTCCTTGTTACAAATACCCAATCAAATCCTTTCTTCCCACTATAAATAACCTCGTTTCTCCAACATCCGCATCTCACCTTTTGTGCACCCCTCCCAATCTCAGCTCCACGACTTCCTCTGGGGGGGCAGACGGAGATCGAGCCAGACGCTGAGCCCTTGCCCTCGCCTAGGGTTCAAACCACTAGGATTCGGACTCCGCCGTTCTCCCGGTTCGCTCCCTGGACAGCACGCCAAATTTGCTATTATCCATTCTATTAATGAGGAAGCGCGAAGTGCGTCAAGCCAAGGTTATTTATTAGTGAAATTCAGCATCATTTAGCATAATCTGGCAGTGCAAATTTCTGCATTTTTGCATTCCCCCTCACATACAGTTGTATGGTCACTGGGTAGATAGTGTTCTTAAAAATGTGTGTCCATTAGTGTTAAATTACCTTGCAAATAAGTCATAAAGATATCCCTTTTGAGGTTACACCAATGATCGTTCTACTTGAGTTGGTTCTCACTATTATAGGTATTTCAATTCATTACTTGTACACCAATAACATCAATATGCATTAATAACATGCATAGTTTCAAAGCAACTTTACTGCTTCTCACTTAATTATGTTTTTAAACACCTGTCGGAAGGTGGAGTCTTATCCATCTTGGTAAATATTGCATATATCGATGTGTGACGTTTATGAAGTGAAATTGAGCTCAACATTATACAAAATAGCAGTCGCACCGAGTGAGGTCCAGTTAGAACTGGCAACTAAGTGCTCAGCAGCGTGGCAGCCTGCTACAATTAAACCTCCTTGAGTGTGAATGCACATTTAAAGTTGCTTTTGACAGTGAGGCAACCCACCAGGTTTTGCAACGGAGGCTGTGTGAGACAAATTCAGTCATACGTCCAACTCGGTAAGCCCCAGAACTTTGGAGACAGACCAGACTTCATCTAATACCATAGAAGCCACATCCTTGAATACAAACCGTCCCGCTCCTGCAGCCTGAGACCACATAAGCGCTTCTGCTTGAATGGGGCAAAATTGAAAACAGATCTAATCTGGATTTGATGATATGGTGGGCAAACTCAGATAGGAGATTGAGCAAGAGCGAGCTACAACAGCAGCCAAGCAGCTGTGCACATTGAATATGATGACGATGGTATTTTTATGTGCTGTGGTTCGCTCTTACTGCCGCGGCTTTTGGTACAAGCTTCCTGTGAGGTTTGGCAGCTCTGCAATGTACCACCGCTTTCAACCAAATGAAACAAACAACACGACTCATCAGTCGCTGCCACTGTCATTTTGATCCAGCAGAGCTCAACCTAAGACTTTTTACTTGAGGAACAGATGGGAAGCACAAGCAAACAAACTTTTGATTCCAGTTCTGAATCTGGTTACTTAAAGAAGTAATGAAATGCAGTTTCAGATTTGACAAGATTAGAAAGTTTACCATGTTTTTATTTATACACGTGTTTGTGTGTATGTGTGGATACAGTGGGTACGGAAAGTATTCAGACCCCCTTAAATTTTCCCTCTGTTATATTGCAGCCATTTGCTAAAATATTTAAGTTTTAGTTTATTTTTTCCTCAATGTGCATACAGCACCCCATATTGACAGAAAAACGCAGAATTGTTGACATTTTTGCAGATTTATTAAAAAAAGAAAAACTGAATATCACATGGTCCTAAGTATTCAGACCCTTTGCTGTGACACTCATATATTTAACTCAGGTGCTGTCCATTTCTTCTTATCATGCTTGAGATGGTTCTAAACCTTTTTATTTGAGTTCAGCTATGTTTGATTATACTGATTAGGAAAGCCACACACCTGTTTATATCTTACAGCTCATGATGCATGTCAGAGCAAAGGAGAATCATGAGGTCAAAGGAACTGCCTGAAGAGCTCAGAGACAGAATTTTGGCAAGGCACAGATCTGGCCAAGGATACAAAAAAAATCTGCTACACTTAAGGTTCCTAAGAGCACAGTGGCTTGCATAATCCTAAAATGGAAGACGTTTGGGATGACCAGAACCCTTCCTAGAACTGGCTGTCCGGCCAAACTGAGCTATCGGGGGAGAAGAACCTTGGTTAGAGAGGTAAAGAAGAAACAAACCAGAAATGCAGTCGGGAGATGGGAGAAAGTTGTAGAAAGTCTACCATCACTGCAGCCCTCCACCAGTCGGAACTTTATGGCAGAGTGGCCCAACGGAAGACTCTACACCGGCAAGACACCTGAAGGACTCCAAGATGGTGAGAAATAAGATTCTCTGGTCTGATGAGACCAAGATAGAACTTTTTGGCCTTA
>JAUMHI010000037.1:11188137-11200814 GCA_032359435.1 Enteromius unitaeniatus | reverse complement strand
GAACCCCTTCAGTGTTTTCTTAAACAGAGCATTAGCATACTGTCATTGACAATCAGCTGCTGCCAGAGCACTTCATCCACAGATTCATGAACAATCAGTCCTATGTTTAACGCAGTTGGTTTAAGGCTTTTATTAAGTTACTATGAACAGCAATATTGTAATAGTTCAAGAGCAATAGAGCAGCTTTAATCCTGAATTCCTGCGCATGTTAATTCATGTAGTCCTCATGACCTCAGGAACTGGGAATCATCTTCATAACATTATTTGGTAAACTGAGTTTTTAGATTAATTTGTTTTATGCCTTTAATTGAAGTTAAAGTATAGCTGAAGGTTTTTTTTGACACTATCATTTGATGTCAGAAAAACAAAAACACTGATAATTCTGTTTACTTACAAATGCATCCCCACACCTCATTATCATAAACATCACTCTACATCAATCTCATCTGCTAAAATACATGTCAGGCATTTGCATGATCTATTCTGACGCTGTTTTGCTAATGAAAGTGCCACTTACATGCAATTCTCTACTATACGTCAGTCACAATACATGACAATGCAAATCATTTCTGTTGTTTATCTTCTTTTCCTCAGCTGAAAGAGTTCATCCTGACCAGCGGTGGAGAGTCAGCACCTGCGTTCGCTCGAGCCGTTGAGATCGTTCAAGCTAATGTAAAATGGCACGTCTTGTTCCAGCAACAGTTTTACAGATGGCTACAGAAACCTCTCGATGGTTAGCTTCTATTTGCATTGAAACCCCGTAAGAAATCTACAGGCCAGAGATGCAAGGACACTTACGTAAAATAAAAAAAAAAGTAAAAATAAACATTTACGAACTCAGAGAAACAGCAAAATTGAACTTCTATTTATGAATCAACCAGGCACTGACAGACCAAGACGAATTCGCAGAGATTCGCCCTGCTGTCCAGCACAGTCACTGCACAATAGACAATATAACGTGGAGGAAAAGGAAAGTTGTAGAAAATGAATTGAAAAAATTGCTTCACTTAATAACTGATGGAATGAAATTTGTATCTGAAACATCTGAATTTCTTTTTGACGTGATTTGACTCTCTTTTATTCAAATTGCATTGATAATATGAAATAGAAATTATTTTTAAAGCATAATCTTGACAAGCCGTTTTTGAAAAATGCAGTTTTTCCCCAATTCAGTCAAATTTAGGAGCTTCACATGTATGTTTATTGACTACAAGAGAAAGAAAATGTCTATGAAAGGACTTTGTCTACACTGCATTCCCTCCCCAAAGACTGCTGCTGTTCTCAGACGGAACAGAAACTCTTTTCAAAGTTTAAATTTCAGTGATAAGCTGCTCTTTGCTTTCCTTGCACAATCACACCATTTTATTGATTTAGATTTTGTACGATATCAAATGAGGCCATATCTACCTTCATCGTTCAGTTAAACAAAGGTCACTGCAGGTCAAGAGAGGATCCAAAACAGGTTGTTGTCGTTTGTCTGTTATCATGGACAAACACATGCAGGCTTGTCTGATTATGGGTCTATGCTAATTAAGGATTTCTTAAAGGTGCCTATCTCTGTTGTCTTGGGTGAGTAGTGGATTGAAAATGGAGATTCTATAATATTTACACATGATTCTACACTCTCAGAAATAAAGGTACAAAAACTTTCATTATGGTAGTACCTTTTTAAGAGATACACATTTTTACCTATCAGGTTTAAATATGTACACTTTAAGTACTAATAACAAACAAACCGCAGTGACAGCTTTTGTACCTTTCTTTCTGAATGTGTATAACTTGAAGGATATGCATATACATGTATGCTGGTTTATGTGTATATATTTATAAGTTAAATAACATATGGGTCAATGATGTGGCTTTTTTTTGTTTGCTTTTTTATTATTATTATTAAATGGATAGTTCATCCAAAAATGTTAATTCTGTCATCATTTACTTACCCTTATATCGTCCCATGTGCCTTTTATCTTTGGAATTAAAAATAAATATTATCTTATGATTTTTGTCTTCTAAGGAGGCATGCTTTATATGATAAACAGATTAATTTAAGCTTTTATTCCCATTTACCCATTGATCAACAAAATAATAAAGCTCATTAGTATGGTAGAAACTCAAAACACTGCACGTCAACTGTGTGCTAGACGTGCAGGAACAAACCTCAGTGGATGCCATACAACTTGAAAACAAATGATATACTTTTTTGGTGAACTATCCTCTAAAGTTATTTAAAAGTACTGCATATTGATGCAGTTTATACAGACAATGACCTAAAAATGTTGAACTTCTGTGATGTTTAAATTCTAAATTAAAATGAATTTTTATATATTTTTTTGAGTATTAAAATAATAAGTGTCAGGGTGGTGTAACCATTTATTTTAAAATATTTGTCATGATTATGTTTACTTATTTCTTAATTATATAGTATAATTATTTATTTTAAGCCATATTAATATCCAAATCACTGTGGTATAACCAGCATACAGCATTTTAGTCAAATTTAGCAAAGGTTATCAGATGTCAAAGGGTGTAACCTGAAAGTATTTGGAATTAATGATGTCCAAATTCCATTTACTGATTTTGCTAACATTTATTTATGTATATTAATATTTTTTTCTAAATACCTGGTGGTTGCACCACTTGACATTTTTATCAAATATTTGTTTACATACACCCTTATAATCAACCCATAATTTTTCTACTCTTGTGCAGATACATACTTATTACAAAGCAGTTTTCGCCATTTACATTTTGTTGACCTTCATCTTCTCAAGTTAATTTGTGTCTGTTTATTTGTTTTGTATACGTTGCAGGCATAAAATGTAAAAATGAAAAGCTCAAAAATATATTTCAGTTATCAGTGCCTTTTCTACCTCACTATCCTTTTCCAATTAGAAAGACTGGCAGTGCCTTAAATAAACCTGTCATAAACATTCCCATGATTTGTTGTCTGATTTTTCTAACAAGTCAGACGTAGTAGGTTTGAAATGTTTCAAGCTTACATAAAAGCAGCAGGAACCACAGGTGTCGACACGGTAAGATGAAGTGTTCAGTGTTATGCAGACTCTGACTGTTACTACCAAAGTCACTACATAAAGTATAAAGAATGGCAGAAGAAAAGGTTGACACAGTCAAGCAAATAAAATGGTTCTATTGTGCACTACTGTGGATGCCAATATAATTCTTTCTCAGTACGAGACGTTCGCTTCATCAGTCAACTTTTGTAGAGCATTCAGGGAATAACATGAGAAAACCATAAAAAATCTATTCAACATAATTTATGCCAGCTCTATAATGAAAATTCATACTTATGGTCTAAAAAAAAAAGACAAATCTGAACTTTTTTTTTTTCTAGCAATATGGAGTGTATAGTGGTTCTGTCGAAAAGGAAATGTACTAGTCACTGGCTGATTGAATCAGTCCTTCACAATGTCTGCAAAGCTAGACAGTGACAATTTCTTGAAAACATGAGCACCTTTATACTCTTTCTACCTCTCAATCATGCTGCTGAAGTACTGATAAGTCTTGACTTTCCTCTTTCATTCATTTTTGCCTCTAGGCCACATGCTCACATTTCGATCTTGTGGCTGCTGTCCGTGGTTCTGAATGACCTCCTTTACTGGATTGATAAATAGCAGCCAACACCACTCGCTTTAACATTCTCAGTGGCTCTCAAAACAGTCATAATACGCACCTAAGACTAGCATAACAATAATCTGTAAATTAAGGATTTTTTCATATATTTTTCTTTTTACTTTTGCAGTGAAAAATAGCTGTATTAGCTGCTCACACCTCAAAATAATCTTGTGCCACACAAACAAGTGTGTTTCCATAAGTTTTCCATACAGTATACTTTTTATTATATTTAGCATTTTGTATTTATTATAAACATGTACATGTATTTGCATGTATACATTCATATTCATATAATTAATTTTATATTATTTAATATATAAACATAACATTTTTCTTGAATACGTGTAGTGATTAATAGCACTACGTATACGTATAGTGATTAATAGTAATAGCGATTAATAATTTGAAAGCACTAAAATACATAGATAGATGGAGTTTATTTTCCATAAGCCACTCGCAGTTATGATGAGGTACTTGTAGAATATGTATTATAAAATGTAAATTAGGACCATAGACTTTATTTGGTATCTTTTATGAATACAATACTGTACTTAGACTTATAGCTACAGTGTGTACAGATACTAAAGAAAGGCACTAAAAATGAACACTTGAAGTCAGAAGAGCAGCCCAGAAGCATAACTGGAGAATTTGTTCTGATCCATAAGGCAACATCAAGGACCATGACAAAAATTCCAGAACATCCCTTCAAGGCAATTTTTACGCCATATAAACCTCGCCCTTACGCTTTCAAAGGGTTGTGAAATGATGTATTTCTTTTAAGGATGACTAAAGTTTGGCAGCAGGTCAAAGATAAAATTGAAAGAGGGAGGCAGAACTAGAGAAAAATCACAAAAACATCATCCCTCACTATTACCACAATACTTCAGCAGGTGTCAGTACTACACTTTCTCGCAGTCCTGGAGTGCTTCCTTGGCAGAGAGTGCAAAACGGATGCAAAGTCTCAAAAAACATGTCAAGTTACCGATGTAAACGCTTTCCGATACTTCTAACAAGAAAGACAACGTTTGGAACGTCGCCATTTGCAAAGACTATATAATCGTGTACTTGAAAGTATCGTTTCTGAGTGTGCTATATTCCTACTATCCCTACTACAGTACCTCGAATTGAATTGTGCTTTATATTTACAGGTGACTGGAAGCTATTGATTTTTTCTTACTTTCTTTCTTCTCTGGATATGAAAGCTAAATCAACAAAATGGAAACACATTAGTCATTCTTTTATCAGCAAAGATGTTTTACCAGGTTTTTGGTCCACTCTGGGCTCTAATGTAGCATCACTACCAAGTACACTAATATTGTCCCTACAATCTTCCATTTGGAATAGTGCTGCAAGACACTGACAACAGATCAAAACAATAACATGTGCCAAATGCTGATGGGATAGAGAGAAAGAGGGTGAAATTGCAAAAAGCATTTTTATCACCTCAATATGAATTATTGATGCTCAGTGTTTTGGTCAGAATGGCCACCATTATTAATCATGTATTAGCTCACATTCAAAAATACGAGAAATGAAAAGAGATTTTTTTTTTTGATGATTACTGTTCTGTGAAAAAATTTTACTCTTTTTACATTTTCGGTAATGCTTGCGTTACAACACACTTTTAGCCTAAATATATATATATATAACATTCTGCAAAACAATAGCCTAATCATCAAAACACCTTTTTCTTACAGGTGAAGATTAGACACTGAAAACTTTTGAAAACTGTTTTCTCTCTGGTACATTGCAGTGTTTCACATTAAACGTTACTGCATCATGCTCGTCAAAAATCTCAGGTATTTTGAGCAGTAAGATTATGAAAAAAAATAAGATGCATAAAATTACTGTAAAAAATTGCTAAATAAATCTATCAGTACTTTTTTACTTAAGTACATAAAAAAACAAGTACTTTTGTACTTTTACTGGAGTAATATTTTATAGTATGGATCTGTACTTTGTGTACTTTGACCACCTCTGCATAAAAGTAATACAGGAATCATGTTACGCGTTACAATTTTGAATCAGTAATATTAAGGCATTACTTTTAACAGTAAGAAGTAATATATAATGTATTACAGTTTGGAAGTAACTTGCACAACACTGTCGCTCACACAGCCACACATACTCAGTATGCATGCAAATCTCTCACAATATCAAACAATAGCTTTGCTAATGATCAATCTAAATAAATCTATTGTGCCTTATTAATTACAAAGGAGGACTGCAATGTTTTTTTGGGGGGAAAGAGTCCTTTTACATCAAATCTTAATGAATTCAAAGCATTTGACAAGTTTGGAAGAGGAAATGGCTTTGATGTTTCGGTTTAATAAATCAAAGGGGAAAATAAAGAAACAGTGGGTTGACTGAACATCTTAGGGGGAAAACAGCATTCAATCTGTCATCGTGTACCCTGAGCTCTGATATCGCATGCTAAAACTCACAGAGGACATCTCATCTGAACAAATCTCAGCAGAGATCGTGTTCACAAGGCATGAATATTCTTTTCCACCCACATTTCTGTTGTTTAATTTCTTTCGGAAAAAGAAATAGCTTTAGATTGACTAAGGTAAAGGTAAAATAAATGTAAAAATGTATTAGATTATAGTACATTTCTACTATTTTTACTATGTTTTTTTTTTAATGCAATTACAATTAATACTTATAATAATTAAATATTGAATTAATTCAGGTGATTTACTTTTTTTTTTTTTTTTTTAATCTCACCCATCCCTCTCCAAAACTCAAATCACTTACTTTCTTCTGTGGAACTCAAAAGGAGATGTTTTGAAGAAAGTTCACGCTGCTCTAGAAGGATAAACAAAAAGTGGACTATTAGGTTGTGTGTTCTGAACTCATAAAACACACCACACTATGGAAGAAAAAAGCATTGCACCTAAATTTTTAAGGATTATTCAAAGAAAAAAGAATGGAGACATGAATATGTATCTATAAATCACTGTTACATATTTAAAACTTGAAAGATCCCATTTGAATATCTGCTTGCTGAATTAACAGCCGCCCAGAGGTTCTGTCTTTTACTTTATACCTCTCTAAAAATGGAGACAAATCTAATCTCCATAACAACACAATGACCTTACTGTGATTTTGTCTTTCAAAAGCTCCATTACTCTTATCAATGCTCCATTCTGTGTTTTCATTTCCCATTATTATTTTAAAATATTTGTAGAGAAGGATTTAACTACGGCTCACTGAACAGAGTCTGAATGTTTTGTTTGGATAATCACACCAATATTTCTCACAGAGAGATATTTGACTAGCCATTCAACTTTTCTTTTTTTAAACTCCAGTCAGTAACTGTGAAAAGATAAGTAAAGTGTTTGATATGGTAAGGTGAGATACAAAATACTTGATCACATTAATTTCTCTTCTTTGTAAACAACTCAGTGCTCCTGTGTGAATTTCCTGTGAGAGCAGCCCTTCTTTTGAAGATGCGAGCGGATATTGGATTAGCAATGTAATCAATATCTAATTACCTTTATCAAAAGGCCTGGGGTTTTAATAGTTGGTTCAGTGGGGGCAGGAGACACTATTTAACATTTAACAGTTAGAGCATCGCCTGCTGTTCTTGCTTCCTTCTCATTAGCACTGTTTTCATACCTAGTGAGCTCTCTTGTTGCCTAACTGTCTAAATTGGTAGCTGCCATCTAAACCAACATCCTAAATGAATCTTCACTTTAATGAGACTGACTCTACATAGTATCTACAAGTAGACCACCTTATCATCACCTAACTTCCCTGCATTTAAGACATCCCTTGATATATTTATTAATGAATAAAATTGGACCAAGGACTGATTCCTGTGGAACACCTTTAATTACGTTAATAAAACAGCTTTCTCCCACTGATCTATATAGAGATCAGTGCTTTCTCCAGTACTTATATCTCATAAATAATAATAACCAAACAACCCAACAGTATTTTCTGATAAACCTTAACTGATGAGTCTATGCTACAGTGCTGCATAATCCACAAAAGCTTTAGATAAATCAACAAAATGGGCTGCATAATGTTGGCTAATACCTAATGAAGCCTCAAAATTACTTTTAAGGCTGCAGTAATGGTGCTTTAAAATACCAAAAATATATTTTGTGGCAATAAAGCATTTCAGTTGTTTACAGGACATTTAGAACCTTGGCTAAAATAGATCAATTGGTCATTCCAGCTTACCTTTGGGAAAAGTATACTTCAACTCAGGGTTTCTCAACTCTGGCCCTCAAGGACTACTTTCCTGCAGAGTTTACTTCAACCCTAATCAGAAACACCTGAATAGGCTAATCAAGGTCTTTGAGATTACTAGAATGTACCAGGCAGGTTTGAATCTGATCAAGGTTGGGCTTAAACTTCAGCAAAGTGGATCTCAAGGGCCAGAGTTAATAACACCGGCTTTAGCATTAAAAAAAGGACTTATTAGGGAAACTGTATGCTTTAAAGATACTTTAGATGCACTTTCGTACGTTAGTCTATGCATTAAAATGAATGTACTCTTTTTGAAGAGTTAAAAGAGTTAAAATTTGATGTGGAACTATTGCAAGTATACTTCAGGTACACTTGAAATATGTTGCATTTTAAGGACAATATTACACAATCCTCATTAAAAGTGGCATAAACACATTTTAGGCTTATTAGTAAGAAATGTGCATTGTGCACAAGTGATACTCCAAATAAAGTTTCATTAACATGTATCTTTCAGTAAATATGTTAATAGATTTGAACTATACTTAGAATTAAATTAATACATTTTTAAAAAATTACTTTTACTAAGGATAAAATAAAACGTTTTTACTAGTTTTAAACATTAGGAAACATATAAACAATTAAACATACAAGTGCCAAAATCTCTGTAAAGATCAGTCAACAAACAAGCTAAGGACAGAACAAATATGTTGATGTAAGATTTATTTTTGTCCTCAGAAAGCTGCCTACATAGGCAGGTCGGGTTTTATAACAAGGCAATTATCTCACAGCTTCTTCTAATACCATAGTGCTTGCAACCAATGTAAAACGTACTTGCTGACCTAACATGACTGCAAGAGAGTATAAAATGGAGAACTGGGAAAGGGAGTTAACTTGGCTGCTGTTCTAGGGCTAAAGGGCTTCTTCCTTGCCATCTGCTGTCTGTTTTCTTACAACTAATTCCACTCTTTCTCTTCACCCACTGATAGCTGCACCTTTGTCCAGCCCTACCGTCTTTCAGGTCTTCTTTCCCTTCATTTCATTTAGTCATTGATCTTATAAATCATCTCTCATGTTCTCCTTCTCCACCTTGGGCTAAAACAGAGCATCAGCAGAAGGTGTTACACTCAGCCATATTGATTAAGGTGAGGTTTCAACGAGGGTTAGATAATGTGTATCTCTGTCCTATGGCTCTCTGACCGCTGATCAATACCATCTCAGCTCCACAGTCACATAATCACCTTACAGATGAATGAGACCGATCTGAGGTCTGTCTGACGACTCTCAGACAGAGTATCTGCTGCTTTGCGAAGATGTGCCACGGGGACCAGTGTAGCCGACAGCCATTGATCACCTACATCGCTCCAGAGGGAAAGGAGAGAAATGAGAACAAGGTCCCTGTGGAATGTCGTTGGTGATGGAGCATGGATGTTGAAATGATGTGAAGGTTGCCCCAAGGAGCAGACATCAAGATTTCATGCCTTATATGGCATTTTAGAGAGAATCAGGAAAAAAAAGAAAAAGCAAAGCATGTCATTTGAAGATAAGGCAACAGGATTAGCGAGACAGGACAAGGCTTAGCTGGACTGGACACAAGAGGCACACTTAACGACAAACTGGAACAGGACAGAAAAAACTGGGAAAATAACTAGGAGAGAAAACAAGGAGAGTGACAAAGAAGGAAAGATAAAGAAGAGGAAACAATAATTAAGTAATAGTTATACAAATAGGGTGATGGTTAGGATTAAGGCTTGTGTCCACCAAATTGTATTTTTTTTTTTGCGAGAGATTAGCATATTTCTCCAATTGTTTTCAAAGGGAGCACCAAGCTCTTCACTGTCACTTTTAAGTAGCTAGTCACAGTGGAGGATGGGCGGGACTAATACCACACAGACCAACCATCACACCCTACAGTACTTGTACAACAAATGTGTGTTCACGGTGTGAGTTTGTGTGTGTGCATGCATGGTTGTTCACTTCTCTCTGCTGTGTGTGTGCACTTAAACGCAGAACTCAAATTCCTAGTATGGAAAACCATACCTGGCCACATGTCACTTCCTTTCTTTTCCTAGTAGAGGTTCAACTGTATTTTGTCACCTCTCAGCACCGCTCATGTCCGTTGTAGACATCGTGTTACTCCACCCCAAAATTAACATTTTGTCATTTCCCATGTCGTCCCAAAAATCTTCGTGTTCATCTTCGGAACACAGTTTAACAAACCATAGACATTTGCCTCAACAGACTCCTAATTTGTTAATCTGCTTATTAATATTTGGTTTATGTATTGGATAGGGTTAGGGATGTAGAATATGCTCATGCAGAATATGTACTTTATACTGTAAACTGTAAACAACCAATATAATAGGCATGCAAATAAGAAGCTAGTGAAAATTTAGTCCCTATATTAAATTATGTCCTCATGATATGTCTGCCACTTTTCTTCCACGGATATTCCATAAAATAGCAACTTAATTTAAGAAGTTGCTTAAATTTAATTTCTTAATGCTCGCAGTTAGGTGTTTTCAGGAGAGAGTCTGGTATTTTCAGCTGACTAAAAATGCTTTGGTGGACACACGGCCTAATAGGCAGGAAGCGCATGGCACATAAAAAAACAAAACAAACAAAGCCATGTGCCCACATAAAACGTGACACAAGAACATATGACCATTGAGAACTTAGCCAAGCTGCATGTTCACACAAAACAAGATGACATAAAAACACGACAACACAAGGGCACAAGAAGACACACAGGACAAGAGTACATGGTGATGGAATAATAACTTGCGACAATACATTGAGGCCTTAAGCCACGATACAATCGGTCTAAGCAAGAAACTGAACAGTATTTATATGATTTTTTACCTCTGATACACCACAATGTGCAACTGCCATGTGCTCATTCCAACGTGATCTCACAGCAATTCGTAAATATTTTACGAGGTGGCTAATTCATATGAATTTGTACGAATGACCTAAACATAACCCTGCCCGTAAACCTACCCATCACTTGGTTTTAGACAAATTGTACGAAATCGTACGAGTGAGGTCATACGAATTAGTACGTATTGGCACAAATTTTGTACTTTGTACGAATATGTATGAATTGCATGTGAGACTATGTTGGCTCATTCACAACATCCGGTGAGTGATGCGTAATGTGCTCTTGCACATAGATATGTACATACTGCACGTAGATGCCTCATTAGTGGCTGTTTCTATGGGCCGCAATAGATAAGGATACAGTATGTATACATCTATGTGTTTGTATATGTAAATACTGTATATAGATACATATTAAATTTGGTTTTGTCTGTATGGGACTGACAGACTGTAACTTTCTTAATTTCTTTATTCATCTTCTACTTAGGAAACAAAGTCAACTTCATCTTGGATGCCCTGGAGGTAAGCAGATCAATATCAAATTTTCTTTTTTGGGTGAATGTTCGGAAATTGATAAATATTTGCGGCCAAATTGCTCATTGTCTATTTTCAATAGCTCCGACATGAATAAAGATGGAATGAATTAGATGGAAGTCATTTTCAATCCAAGCAACATTCTGTTGGTCAACACAATGAATCATAAATCAATGAATTCCTGCACTCATGGATTTCCAAAGTTTCATCAGTCCTATGCAGACAGTTTACCAAAGGCAGCTCACTAGATCTGGGAACATTAGCTTGTTCATATCATCCTTTACTAACCCTGGCATTGGCTTCAATGACGGTTGTCAAGTAAACACAGTGGAATAGCATTTGGTGTGAATGCTATGCTTGCTTAAAACACTCAGTAACGAATAAAACATTCAATGACCTTGAGCGATGGTAAACACAGCAAATCAACAACAAATCAGCAGTAAATACTCTAGTGACAAGTACAGGGCTTAACAGAAGAAGTCCATAAACCAGAACACAAACATTGGGAACACATAATCTGACAGCAAACAAAAATGAAGGGTAAAGGGGCGAATGCTTGGTATGGTGTGATAATGCAGTTTTGGTCAAAAAAACAACAACGTCAAAATGAACCGAACAAGCTGGTCTGGGACACTATTAGATGTACTGTACAAAGGGAAATGGTGGTCACTGGTGCTGCTGTTACCGTTGGAAGATTGGCTATTGATTCCTGTGACACAAGGGGTTCGGCCTTTAAAGATCAAACGTATGCCCTCACATCCTACCCCGCAACAAATGTAACCGCTTCCTTTGCCATTCTTTGGCTCCGTCTTGTCCTCTGTGGAGTCTGGAAGTCTTGTACAAGCTTCCCCAGTGTACTGTATATTTCTTTGAACAAGTCAAAACATTTGCTGCATTTTGGTGGCGTCACCACTAGGGAGTCGACTTACATGTGTGCTTGTGACAACAGATTTATTTCTGTTTGAAAGATATTGATTTAGTACAAGCATATGTTATATAGATCTTTCTGTATGTCAGCAAGTACTCTGTTTCTGGAACTTTTTCGTGAAACACAAGCACAATGTAATACTACAATCACTCAGAAAACCATTCTTATACTTTGCTATATACAGCTATGGAAAAAAATAAGAGACCACTGCAGAAAAATCAGTTTCTTTTGGGTTTTATTCTTAAAACTCTTCATCTCACCAATACACCACCAATACAAAACAACGCACGATTGTTTCATTTTTTTGTGAACTGCCGTCTTTGAAATAGTAAGTATAGAAGCAACTTGATGCTCATTGATTCCTTGTGCCAATAATACTAGGATCGAGGCCTTTTTTCCGGATTCTATTCACTGCTTTTGGCGTGTTACGTGTTTATTTTTACATTTCTAATTACTTTTGAAAGACTTCTAGCATTTTTTACCATCCAACTGGTCACACTGCAAG
>JAUMHI010000037.1:11054966-11080934 GCA_032359435.1 Enteromius unitaeniatus | reverse complement strand
ACATACTGCAGCCGCTGGATACAAGATTTAACAGCTTTTAATGGGTTAACATTTAACTGCTCATAAATGTATCAAATTTCACATGTCAAACGTCTGTTGCAGGTTGTAAATAGTATTTATCTCATGAGTGTGATATCATGCTGAAGTACATGAAGACAGAACCTAAAGGAACAGTTTGGAATGACTTAAATGGAATGAATAAATGATGACTGAATTCACAGTTTTTAGGTGAACTTTAGATACCTCAAGAAGTAATAAACAGCGCATTATAAGAAGTGTTGATCTGTTTAAGTAGGTTTCCTCAATTCAGTCTTGGGTCTGGATTGAGTTGACCTGCATTACTGAAGAGGGCCAGACTAACACAAACACGAGCTCGCGGCTTGCAGAAGCTCCAGATATATGAGAGCAGGAAATGCAGGCAGTGAAATGTGGCCGAACTGCGGTAATGAGAACACAGACGTCCCTCGGAGGACTCTGAGGTCTGAGACATCTGCCACCAGATGCTGAAATGTGCTGCACCAATGAGACCTTACATATGCAAAGTGAGTTTTTATATGCCTGTCAGGATATATGAATCAGATCCTAAAGTGGTTTTTGTGGCTCTTTGGGCATGGGGAAAAAAACTGTCTAAAAGCTTGAGAGAAGCTGGATTCTACGAGCCTATCCACGTTTTTAAATCTACAGGATTCCCTAAGGGAAAAAAAAAAATCTATAAATATAACATAAATATAAGTTCACAATGCTTTTTTCTTACCCCCTGAGTGGATAACTGAGTGGAGTTATTATTAACATACTGTAAAGCCAGCAGTAATCCTCAATCGGAAAAGGCCGGTAGTTAACTATTTAGTTATGTAATAAAAAAAACACACTTTAAAAATATAATGTTAAGGCAGATGTGGTTGTTGTTTCAGGTGGCATATTGGGTCCTGAATATTTTGCCACAAATAATTTATTAGTTCTTTTGGGAAAATGTATCCAACCTTTTTAGACTGCACAGAGATATTAGTACAAGAGAAAATATGTATAATATAATAATTTTATGACGATTACAGCAGGGTCTACTAACGCAGACTCCCTAACTCCTGCAGAATTAATGATGACATTCAAACAGCTTCAGGTTAAAAGAGAGTCAATGGGGTGTTTAAAAGTTACATTTAGTATTTGAGACAAATGGAGATATGAATTAACACACATTCACAGAACCATCAAAGCACTGGGTTCAGTGAAATACTGTCACACCTGTTACAGCAGCAGAGAAGAAGTGAGGAAATACATCGTACAGCATGTTATTTTCTGCTAACATTGCAGCAGTCTGTGCAAGCATTGCTGGTCAGACTGTTCTGTTAACATGAGATAATGGAAGTAATCCGCTGAAAATAATGTATTTAATTAAAAACACAAAGAACACATTGTCAGCGTGGTGTGGATGAGTCAGTCATTTAATCCTAATTGGTGTTTCATTCTTCAGACATTATGTAGCCAGCAGCTAATGTATAAAAATGAGTTGTAGCAAAGAGTTCATGAAATATGCCGCTCTGTCTCCAAGCCAAAGTCTGACTCTACAGAAGAAGCTTTCAAGCCTGTTTTCAGGTTCAGGTTCCTGGTGTTTCTCTTATATCCCCTTTCCAAAAATATGTCTGCTTGTTTTTCCATCTATCCATCCATCCATCCATTCATTCTTAAGTGTGTATCACACATCATTAGATAATTGATTTTTGTCTATGCTTCTGTTAACATCTTACCTTATTTAACAGATTTTTGTCTCAAAGCCTTACAACAACAACAAAAAAGCCCAGGAATGAATCGATTGATTCTGCTTCAGACTTTTGCGTTTTGGCTTTAACAAGGTTTGCCGCTCAATCAGCTGTGACCACGTGTCAGCATTATTTTGAGCTCTGCGTGTGCGTCTGCACAGCCTGTGGCATGTGATGGAGTCTGCCTGATGCTGCCAAATCGAGCAGGGCAAATAATTCAAATAGCGAGTGGGTGGAACAAGATAATGAGGACCTCCACCAGGAGGGAGGACGATCCGCCGCATTTTAGGAGACATAAAAACAGAGAGGAGCCCATACAGCTGCAAAACTATCACAATGATTTTCACTTCAAACTGACACGAGATCTGTTGCTTTGCCTGTTTGCTGAACAACAAGTTACCAGCCGCTTATTATCGCATTTCACGTCTGAAGTGCATCCGTCGTAAAATATAGCTGGATCTAATTTAGATTGCAGAAAAAACTTGTGGATATTTTGGTTGCAGAGAAATACTACTTATTCATTTATTTTACTGATCAAAAATATTGATTTTGAAATATTGGTTTCATGGTTGCTCTGGCTCCACAGTTTTCCCATAGTTTTTTGATTGTATATATTAATATCACAATAATTATATAGTATATGGTGGTCGATGGCGGCACATGACCTTGATTTGGCTAATAAATGGTTTCTCTGAGTATCGCAAGCAAGGCCTCTGAACACAACACAGCAGCTGAAAAGTCTTCTGTGCGCGTGTGTCTCAGTCAGTCAAAGTAATAAATGTCATCAGTTGTTCATAATCAAACTAATTTGTTATTCTTTTCCACCCTTCATTTTGTCGCCAGATGTCGGATTTGTCCCACATGCGATGAGTTTTCAGGGACTGTTAGCCATGCAGGATTGTCAACGTATAAAACCGACGTCATCTCGATACCAATTAGACTAATAATGTGTCCGAAAACAGCAGTCCATGAGAATCTCACCTCATCTCCTCCATGCTCGTTCAGTCATCATTAACACAACGCTATGTTCGCTGACCACAAATAGAGGCACGTATCGACTTCCCCCTCCGTCTTATTAATATTGTTTTTGCTTCCCGTCTTCAGAGACGCATCAGTAATGTTTCATTACCTTTTCAATGAATTGTGAGGCTGTTGTTGTTTCATCTGATTGTTTTGGTGCTGTAATGAAAGCACACAATGCGATAATGGGTCATGTGTCACGTTTAAAGGACATTCATGAGGAATCGATTATGGTAAGCCTTCATATTGGTATGATTAAGGAAGTTCACTTTTTAAAAAAAATTTTTTTGTTTCTTTGTTTTACAACTTGTATATCTGATTAAGGGATGCATATGCTATTATACTAATTATATTATGTTATTATACTAACCTACTTAAACTACCAAGTAAATGTATTGCTAAGCATCATAATAGCTCAGGTGGTACATTAGAATATAGAAAAAAATAAAAATACCAATTGTAAGTTAATTTATAGTAAACGAATTCAGAGGTTTTTATTTTAGCATTTTTACAGCATTTCTTTGTCAAATAAAAAAAATGACAGTGTAGCAACTAAACAAAGGTTTAATACCTGTATGCTGAGTCTCACTGAGGGATTCAGACCGAGTTCACCTGACTTGAATGTTGAGTTGTTTCACTCTGATTGGAAGCTCATCTTATCACCCACCACGAGTCCTGCACCTGAGAGGCATGTCAATAGTGAACCACAACTATCGAGTCCCTGCTCAATGTCACCAACATTTTTTCGGCTCAGAGCCTGGGGTTGATTTGTAAAACTGAATAGCAGTGCAATTAACAATGTGTTTTCAGTGGCTGATTCGTAATTAAAATGTATAATGCCAGATTATGTTCAGTGCTTCATTTCTGTGTTTGTTAGCTAAAGGTGAGTTTTGAGAAATGGAAGTGTTGTGTTTTCTCGAATAGTCGGCAGTTCTGTACTTTGTGCTCTTGAAAGTTGCTATGATACGAATAGCATCTGCTATGAACACGACAGTGAATGTAAACAAACAGCGTGAAGGATGTTCTGTCCGCTCATGAAGGAGAACTGAGAAACTTTATCATTAAAAGCAACACGATTTAGCATTATCTTTCATGGAAATATTGAAAGAGTCGCAGGCTGACAATTGTAGCAGTAAAACCAATTGAAGCTTTTCAGTCTTTTGTCTTTCTGACCGTGAGCAAACAGTCCCCCGCACAACGACATCTCTCTGGGCTTTCTGAATATTACAGGTGTGTGTTTTCACGTCCACCTCTTCTTTCTGATTGCTGTGCAGTCGACTGCCAGACGTCCGCCAGCCAATGTTCCCTGCCAAAACAAGCCTGCCATTTGTATGCATTATGCATTCAACTGAACCAGTTCGTAATGGGATCTGACTGCATTTCCCCATCACCGTATTTCATTTGGAACAAAATAACGCATTTAGAAATATCCCATTAAAATCACAATCTCTTCAATCTTTCTGTTTATTATGCAACAAACTGTATCCATTAAAAACACAGTGGCCATCTGTTTGGTTTTGAATTACTGCCATTTGCATTCTTCTAAAAGTATGATACGAAGCATAAGAAAAGTCACATGAAAAATTTACTGCGCAAAAAAGGGCACTAAAAATAATAGTATAAACTGTGATTCGTATGTGGCTCAATAAGAAGCGTATTGGTATTTAAATAGTAAAATTGTATTAATAATAGTAAATAAATATGTAAAGGTTCAATATAGATTCACTCTCTAAGTTTCCCATGAGCTACTTTACCTGTTTCTATAAGGCTGTCCTAACTCTTAAATATAAATGTTGGATACTTTATGTAACAGTGTGCAAGACACACACACATTTTCCACCTTTGCTTATTTCTTTGTGTTCAACTTGGTAGCCTCTCATCTTTGTTCCCTGCAGACATTAATTGGAATAAAACAAACTCATTCAATTTATGTCTAGAAACAAGAATATTTCACGGTGACTCATAACAAGTGAACGTTGGATGCCTCGGGCTTTAATGTAGTTTTACTTCTTTGACTCCGAATAAAGAAGCATAAATTTACTGCTTCCACCTAAGCAGTACCTTCACCTATTACACTTCATTGTCTCAAAATACGTTTCTGACCTATGTTTTCAATCTTGTTAGATGTAACAAGACAACAGACCTGATAACAGTCTTGTTTACGGAGATGTGACACTATCACTTTGATAGTGTGAAATAAAGGCTTTTCTCTAGACCATTAAGCAGTACTTTTTGAAAATGTCAGCGTGAGTATCACTGTGAAATCTTTCTGTCATGGAAGCTTGTTAGTGATTTTAGGGGCTTGCTGTTTGTCGTTGGGCTTTTCACAAAACAAGGCATCATTTCCACCTTTTTAGGTATAAACTGCTGCGGTCTGTGAACCTGATCCTTCGATTCCGTTTGCTGCGAAATATCCATGGTTTCCAAACCGATGCCTCATTTGTATTAAAACTAGATAAACTTTGGCTTGTGCTCCAGCAGAGAGAGAGAGTTTAAATCAGCGGTGCATAATAAATACATTTAAAATGAGCTCTGGAGTGGAGGTGGTCCAAATTGTAGCTTCTTTAACGCCTACATCTGCTCAGAGCCACAGAGAGAAGCAAATGGTTCCTCTGTTTTTATGTTTTGCGCTACATTAAGAATGTGCGCACAGCAGCTCTGAGAACAATGATCTTTCTTTTGAACTAAGAAAGAAGCAGTGCATAATTTACTTTGGGAAGAAGCAAAGGGCAGATGCTTCTTTTTGCACAGAAGCAGTGTCATTAAAACATTTATATATGTTTACCAAAATAGACATAAAAGACTTCTTCTGTCTGTAAAATCAAGCATGGGGTTTTCGAAAACATTTTTATAGATAATAGTATAAAATAAAAAGTATATAATTATCAAAATGTTCATTAATCCGTTCTGAAAACAAAATCGTTAAAATGCACAAACATGTAAAAGGCTAATCAAGCAATAAGGCATGAAATATTTTGATATAGCTATATTTTGCCCCAGAGATTTACAGCCTGGTCTTTATTCTTTCATTCAAAGCGAAAACACCTTCAATTCTCTTCGTTCCCGTTACAGAACAACCATCTAAACAACAATCAGTCAGATTTCAAAGCAGATATTCAACAGACTGCCTTCCTGTCCATCACCAAAGCCCTCCAGCTTGTGAGAACTGCCTCCATTATCTATCCCCATTCTGCTAGATCTGTCTGAAGCACTGTAAGTCACCATATCCTCCAGTGTACAGTATGATATGTCCCAGTAAACCCAGTATATATTGAGAAAAGAAGGGGGCCCAGCACCGAACCCTGTAGTACACCTATTGATAGGTGATGTACACCGCTTCCCTAAAAGATTAAGAAGAAAAATAAAGCATTATAAAATAATAATAACATTGTTATTTGTTTAATCCAACCACAGTTACATAATTTTTTGCTAATGACTGCTGATAAGCTTCTTTAAAAAATACTAGTTTACAAAAGTACTAAGATGTTCTTAACAAAAGGAGCTACGCTCCATGAACTTATTCATTGCTAGCTCACCATAAAGACCGTAATGAACACAGTGTTAATGGTTTTGCATTACTGTTGCCTAAAGCAACGGTGTAAAAAGATAAAGATGAATGGTTTGGAGAATTTTGAGGCTAGCTAATACTGGACAGTAAATGAGCATGCCCTTGCTTCCTTTCAGCTAACTTTATAAGCTCGCCACACTCGAGCTGAGTACTCTCCGAAAAAAGGCTCTGAACCACTAATGAAGCTCAGCATTCATGGTTTCCTTGGAGTGAATCTTTTGATGTTTTCAAACTGGAATGTCTAGTTAGGGCTCTGCAAATGGAGAGTTTATCAGGGGCAAATAAAAGCATGGAAAGGTCTTTCTTCACAAAACCCTAGGCCCAGACCCATACTGCTGCCTGAATTCACTTTATTTTGTCCAGTGCAAACATAGAATCTTGAGAAGTGTGGCCTTAAAGAACTTCACTGATAAAACTGTAATCAAAAATCCATGTCTAGACCTAAGCATTAAACTAAATGAAACAATGAAACAATGAAAAATTCTTGCAAAGAGCTTTAACTATTTGTACAGTTTTTGCAAAACTTTCTTAAAAAACAATTAAGACCACACTAGAGAGTGATTTTATTGTCAGAGGTAGCTCCTTCAATATTTAAAAAAAAAAATTATCTGAGATATTAGAGATAACAACTTGCACATTTTATCTAAAGTTTCTTAAAGGAGAAGTAACAGATGGAAATGATATAGTTGTTTACCGTTTGAATGTAGTTCTGTAAAAATAGTTAGTATCACTAATTTGATTTGGATGAGGATTTAATGAGAAATGCCATACAAAATTTCATTTGACTGAAGTATTTATAACAGTTTAAGGCATTGAGAAACTCTACAGGAGACTTTGAGAATGTGAAATCACTGTAGTCTTTTTTTTCTCATAAAAAAACTTGGAAGCAGACATGAGTAGAAGTTTTTATTTTTTAGTCTTATTGTGTAGAAAATATATGGATATATAATATAATAATATGGACATAATTTTAGATGTGTTTTTTCTGATACGCTAGTGCACCCCAAAGCAGGTAAAAATTTAAGACATCTGCATCATTACTTGTATAAGTGTCAGCAATTTTAGATGTCTAAAATTTAGACATCATGGGGCTAAAATTTGCCTTTAACAATATTGAAATGAACAGAATGCTTGATGTTAATATTGACTAACAGAGACGGTTTGTTTTTCCAGAGCATCTGGAAAAATGAAACCCTCTTAAATGCATTCATCAACCATCTATGTGGCTGATTTAGATGAAATGTCTTCACGACTCGTGTGCAATTTCTCAGAGCGCTATGGGGGAAGGTGACTGCAATCAATTCAATCTGTGCAATATTCTGAGAAAAAGAAAAGTTATTGATGAGAAGCAGCATGCCGAATTAAAGATTCCCGGCACAGAGGCCTTGGGGGGTGGCGAGGTGATTTGTGGAAAATGAAATGTTTAAAGGAAATTGCTTGTGTTTCCTGAAGTTTAGGGCATGTTTTTCACAAATGTGACAAGACGAAGCTGAGGAGCTGGGGCAATTATTGTAGCTGTCTGCATAGATGGATGAGCAGCCATGCTATCTCTCCCAATAGCGCTCACTTTCTCTCTCTCTCTCCGCTCTCAATTGCCTTCACTTTTTATCATTAATCCTCCAGATTGACTGAAAGACTAAGAATATACAAGCTGAAAGCAGGACCCCTTGCATCAAGACCCACATATTAATAACAAATACAAACAAAATATGATTTCCTGCCATGTTTCTTTCTTTTCTGTTTTGGTTTTGATGAACACAGAAATGATTTTGACTTTTCAGTAAAAAAGAAAATCAACGTTACAGTCATAATGAAAGTAAATGGGACCAATTGGCAGAAGATTTAACAGCAGATTTAACAGCAGATTTGTGATGATAACCATTTCATAACAGCTCCTAGTTTAATTAGTCTTGACATTGCAGTTTTTTTTAGTGTAGGTGATTGCAAAAGTGTTTTTCTATTCTACTTTCTACTTCTACTTTTCTATGTGTTGCTATGTGGCCTTTCTGGGTGATTGCTAGTGTCACGGACGGTTCCTCTGTGGCTCTCTCCAACCGCCAACAGCGGGAACCTTCACCCGAGTATTAGTTCCTACCCGGAGTCTTTTGCCCCATGCACCTCGGCTGATTCCCGCCAAGTGGGCCTTGTTATCTCGCCTTTACGAACAAACTGCGAAGTCTTATCGTCCCATGGGGATATTTCAGAGCGTTTTTTCAGCTGATTCTTGCTGCCTGCCATTGTGTCCACTGCCTGTGTACTGAACTGTCTCTCGGATTATCTTCATTGTTCCTGTTCGCTGGTGATTACCTTTGTCTGCTGACTACTGCTAATAAAGCCTTATTTTAATGTAACAGTAGATGCAGCCATTTTTAAATTGAATTTGTGAAGCTACCAATGTCATCCATTTCTAGTTATATGGCAATATACTCTTTCTTATCATATTATTTTAGTGTATTGTCATACGTTTGGCACAGATAGTTTTACAGTGCTTCATTATTCTTTTACTTATTACACTTATATATATGAGAAATATCAGTCGAGTAGATATGAGATATATGGCCTGCGGCTTTGTGCCTATGGTAGAATCACAGCTGTGCCGATATACAGCCGTATCTCACAGCTACGATCACATTTGCCACAGGTTTGTAAATACATAAAAAACAACGGAGTGTCTTTAAAAATTCTCTTTTGTGCAGAATTACTTCCTTCCACCATGGATTCAAATCTCAGCTTGGCAGTTTAACAGCTGAGCCCAAGCTTTGTTGTTTTGCTAAGACCTCAAAATGAGCCTGTGAATGTCTGTGGGAGGGTGAGCGTATCTTTGCTATTCAAAATCAAAGCACACTTTGCCATATATAATGCCGTATTGCTCTTAGTAGGTGCCTTTAAAATAAAAATCAACATTGTAATAATTGGAATCCCTTTTTCAGAACAACGCAATCGAGAGACAGGTGTGACGCACCCTGAGAAAAATATGTTTATATATTAAATATATAATAGTATAAATGTGTAAATGCATGTAAATATTTCTTAAATATATGCTATAGCCTACGTGTGTGTATTTATAGATACGTAATAAATATACACAGTACGCATATATATATATATATATTAAGACATGATTATCCTTTTAATACATGCAGCCTTGGTGAAGTAGTGTACTTGAAGTAAGTCATGTTTCTTCTAGCTTTAGTTTGTGTACTGATGTAGAGTTGTTTCATTTAAGGACCATTATGTTC
This sequence comes from Enteromius unitaeniatus, assembly GCA_032359435.1. Classification (NCBI taxonomy): domain Eukaryota; kingdom Metazoa; phylum Chordata; class Actinopteri; order Cypriniformes; family Cyprinidae; genus Enteromius; species Enteromius unitaeniatus. Next base: position 11,071,353 of record JAUMHI010000037.1, on the reverse strand, counting down.
TCACAATATCTGCAGCTCTGCTTTTTAGCTTTAAGGAAGAATTAATTTATTATGCATGCGAATGCATAAGGGTTTTGTTAATAGCGTTCGTAAGATAGTTTTTTTATGGGTGAGCAACTCTCACTTCTAACGTTCTTCCTTGATATTTCAGGTAGTGCTGTGCTGATTTCCATTCTCCTGCTTTTGGGCATGTGTTATTTGCTGCTCCACCTCTACATTTGTCTCGCCTTCCTCTCTTCCCCTCGGCCTCACTGTTTCATTTTCAAGTATAATAGACTCAGATAATGACACATGAAAAAAAGCAACCAAGCAGCTAATTGAGATCTATTCTAGAATAGCCTTGTAGAGCCGCAGGGACTCATCCACCAAATGTTCAACATGTCGTAGTTCATTTCTCTTTGAAATCCCGAACCGCTCTCCCGACAGGGCCATCTTCAGAGCAACTACTAGTCAAAAGGTTAATATGATGTCGTTTTATTTGAATATCCCTTCCAAGATCTTTCTTTGCCTGTGTGTGTGTGTGCATGTGTGTAAGAGGGTCGCAGGAATAGTCCAAATGCAAGGAAATGTTAGCTTTAGACATACTCACCATTTGGCTGGTAAACTTCATTAGATAAATACTACAGAATGACAATTCAGCCCTCACTGACATATGCTACATGTGTCATGCACAAGTACTTAAGACATATAATTTAAAAGCTGTAATTAATGTATTTTTATTGATTTCATATGGGTTTGACAATTTTTGCTTCTATTTTAAACAAGTTTACTGATTAAGTCATGCAGTGTAACCAATGAATTAAAAACTAATAAAAACGCTTTACAGCTTGTATACATGTGATTTCATTTTTACAAATGTAATTAATTATTAATTTGAGAATATTATTAGGTTTAGATGGTTGTACCATATGACATTTTATACATTTAAGTTGACTCTGAGTCAAATTATTTTAAGAGACTTATAATGTTGGTCTGGTCATAAGGTTCAAGGCGGTTCCTCTCTATGATTATAATTTTCAGTTTTAGTTCATCCATGTTGGTTGCACCAAATGCCAAATAACTATTTTCAAATATGCTCCACAGATTCTTTTTCTAAGAAATAATAGTAAAATATATTCAGTAAAATAAATAATTGTCAAATAAATTGTCATAATATTGAAATAAAATAAAAGTATTTTAATAATGTTTTCTACTCAATAATGGTATCCTTTAATAGCTTTTTTATTCATTATGATCTCATATTTAAATTTTATAAAACAATAAAACAAAAAATAAATAAATTAAAGATTGAAATCACTTTTTAATGTGTATTTATAAAAAATAGATCTAGACGAAAAAATGTCATTGACCTACATTATATTTTATTTAAACTAATATTAACATATTTCATATAAAAAGATCATGCAAAATGTAATTGCGTGGCCTGATAAATATTTATAGCTGGCCATGGTTGTGGGGATTAAAGCTGAACAGCAACATGATTTACTGATACGTTATGCTCTGCATTCATAACGTATAAGTCTCCTTGCAGATCAATTTTCAAACTGACACTTAACACTTGAGAAAACAGAACCCAAAACTTGGCAACCCAGATTCACCCAGATCTTAAAAACAAAACCCATCAAGCTGCGATTCTACAACCCATCCCTCAAAATCTAATCAGTCTGTCCAGTGTCCGGTCTCGCCCCACAGCAAACAGAGCGAGAAATGTTCTCCTCCTCGTGGGTCATTTACCTCCACATAATTCATAGCCAACATCTGCTGTTTACTAAAGCAAAAACATTCCAACCATCCCTATCGACAGCCACATACACAATCACAGTAAAAAAAGAAACCTACCCGACTCTGCCGACTGAGTGGAAATTATATGGTTTGTCTGAACTAGGGTTGAAACCCTATCAGTGAAGCAGGTGAGCAAATATATGATATGCAGCCAGTATCAAGAAGCAGGTAATGCTGGAGACAGAAACAATATCCTGCTCTTGTGGCCCGTTGACATATCCTCAAACAAGGATTTAACCTTCAGCTGCAGAGTTCCCTCAGATATAAAATGCTTGTCGTAGTCCTACAATAAGAAAGCACATTTTGTTGTTGTCAAAGCACACCACTGGAGCTCAACACCACTGTTTTCCCCCTCAAGCATTTTAGCCCAGCAGAAGGCCTTCAAGGAAAAAATACTGAATGTGGAACAGCTACCGAGACAAAACTTCAGGTTATATGAAAGAAATCTTGCAAACATTGTATTTTAATAGTACGTTATTAACTGTAAGTAACTTTGCAGTTACACGTCAACCAGCAGTCTAGTCTATTAGACTAATACTCAAATTATTCCCCAACAGACATTCTACCAATTATATGCAACTTTGCATGTACATGTCAACTTATTCTACCAACCCAACCCTGTCTATGCACTGTCGATGGGATGCAATTTTCATAATCAGAAGTGTCTGCAGATGTCAAATGTACAACAGTGCATGCACAAGGTGAAAGAGCAATTTTTCTTTTCTTTTTTTAGTATACATTAGAAAGCTGTGCCCGACATGCAGAACCTGATTTTGCTGAGTTAGGCGTGTCCCTGCATAATTAGAGTTAGGTGTGTGCAGAATAATTAATTAGGTGTGTTCAACTTGAGTTTCACTTGAGTAAAACCAAGTTATTCACGGCAACCTATCTAAGTCAATGTTCGATTTAGACATTGTGCCAGAAATATATTACTATTATTTAAAATAATGTATGTGATAGGCTACTACTACCACTACTGTTAAAAAAAGTGTATTTTAAAAGAAAATATCACACAATACATACATCTATATATATATATATATATATATATATATATATATATATAGTGTTTTTATATAGTCCATTTTATTTATCAAAAAAAAGAAACATTTGAATTTCAATAATTAAAAAAACTTTTTTAACTAGTTCAATAACTACAGAATGACATTGATTTTTGTACTTTTTTGTTTTTATTTGACTTCATTGATAAAAAAAAAATAGGGTGTTTGGTGCCACAATTGGTACAGAGAAACATGGATTTTCACTGATATCGGTACCAAATACAGAAATTTTGGTAACACTAGCATGCCCACTAAAAATATGTTCCTTAATCAGATGGTTTTTCAATTTACTCCAAAAGAGAATGTTACTTCAGCCATGTTGTTGTAGTTTAAATTGACTAGTTACTAGGGACGTAACGGTATCAAAACCTCACAGTACGGTAATGGTAGTATGGTATTTATTGGATTATTTACAGGAAAAACAAAATTAATGCACCCCATTATAAGGCCTACTGAACTAGTTCTACCTTACAAGATGTTAATCTGGATTAAAATCCTTATTTTTAATCGATCATGTGTAGTTTGTTTCTGCTTGGTTTCTAGTATGTCATTGGCCAGCTAAAGTTGTTCAAAAAAAACATCCAATCAATCCCCCTTAAGCAGGTATGAGAAGCTGTCTGCTGGTCCAAAATGGTCAACAAGATTGGGCCAACTAGAACCAGTGAAGTATTCCAAAAGTACCAGCTATTATTTTAAAGAGATGTTGTTCCAAATCGTTTTTATCTTCAAAACACAGATGCTCAAATTTTAGGTAAATTTTTTGATCCCCACTCAGATCATTACACTTTGGTTGGATGTCTGACTCTAGATTCCAGGTTCCTCCACACTCCTCGAGCTCTAATGAGCCCAATGCATTTTCTAATTAGAAGAATAACTAATTTACTCATGGCCTGTAATAAATGCTTAATGATTATGCATACTTCATAAATTCCGTGCTTCACAGGAGAAAATATTCATAATTTGGGCATTTTGATTAACGGTACCTCTAATTAGGCGTGAGTAATTATCACTGAAGCACTTTGAAGAAAATACCTTAACAGATTTGCTGTAAAAAATGAACACCAGTGATTCTCATCAGGTACCTGGTAAATGATTAATATGACTCGGAGAGAAAAGCGGAGAATCACCATCAAACCTGATCTGACATCAATCACAAACAATGGAAGTTGACATTCTGCATCTAACATTGTTGGGAGCTTTGCAAATTTCTCTTTAAAGTAACACTGCATTTTGATGTTAATTTGCATTTGTTCAAAATTATTCCTCCCTCGAAATTAGGTTGATACTTAAACGCCATGCAACCAGCATTTTACATTTTAAAGTATCTACTTTACCCTGTCGCTGCTTCATTATGAATCACTGAGGCAATCATATTATGAGAGCAAAAAACTTGTCGTAATGTAGACAAATCATGCTATATAAAAGAAATACTCCAGACTATATAAGGTCGCCCTGGTAAAATGTACTTTCCAGATGAATGCACTGCTGGAAAGACAGAGCAAATGTCACGGACAGCTGAACCCCTTTACGAGTTTTCTGAGCATCTTATTATGCCAGTATGAAGCTGTAAGCTTGTTTGTTCCACTCTTTTAATATTCTCTCAGTTATCTGCCTTCCTACCAGATGCATCACGCTAGTGTCTAGCCCATGGCGTCTCGATTCTCTTTAGATCGCACCTGACAGCCATCAGCACTCTTGTTACGAGCTGTAAAAGACAATATGTCAAAATGATAAAAGAACAAATTACAGTTAACATAACTAAAATCTATTTGTGTGTGAGAGAGATTATTGCATAAATTAGAGAGATAAATTCACATTTAGCCTGTTCGCTTTCTTAATACGCTTTCCTGGTTTTATCGTTACACGGGTCAAACATTCTATTATATTTTAATGGACTCCTAAAGCTGTTTTTTTTATAATATTTGTTTTTTTCTGTTATTTCCTGGTCAGAGACGCAAAGATAACAGCATACAGCCACATAGATCTGCTGGTGCGTGTTCCTGCTGAGCAAATGCCATTGAGATTAATAGAAATGTTAATAGTGGCTTTAATATTGAAGTCAGTGATCAAATCAACACTGAAGCACTGTTGAATGTCATTCACAAACCTTATGTGACTTCTTTCAAGTTCTAAGAAAATGATTTAAGCTTCTTGTACCCAAAGAGGGAGAGCTTTGAAAAGGATTTTCATTTGCTTGACTTGCATTTGGGAATTTGAGGCCTGTTTTCAGTGAACAGAAGCCCCTCCGCTGCTGGTCATTAATCTTTTATGTCTTGTAGCATCTTAATTCTAGAAAAAGAAAGTACAACAGGCCTGATGGATTTCTTGTTTACCTTTTCTCTTTTGTGGTTTTCTGCTACCTCACATGTTGAAAAAGGATTCTCCGTAACCTCAGAGGTAATTATTACCTGATTTATAACTGAAGGACCTTCTGCTTCAACGGAACTCAATTAGTCTCCCGAAATACAATAGAGAAATTTCCCAGTATGACAAGTAATTAAACCAAGATGCATCTACGGAACCAAAATCAAAATCTCATTTACTTTCTTTATCTTTCAGTGTCATGTGAATCTATTATCACAGCTCTTTATGAAAACATTATGCTGGCTTTTAAAGAAATAGTCTGGCAAGAATTTAAAATTGTGCAAATGTCACAGCAGGTTTGAAAATAAAATAATATGCATTTATGATTACTTTAAATCTAAAAAATACTTGCATATAATATAATGTTGAATGAAGGACCACTTAACTTTAAGAGTAGTACACATTCGTTACTTTTTAAGTTCAAATCAGTACGGGATAGTTTTACAACAGATTGCGCCAGCGAAAACCTCTTTTGGCGTTTAAATATTACTGTCAGGTTTTACTGAGTGAGATTTTTTCTACTATATAATTGCCCCCAAGCCATCCTTGGTCTATATGACTTTCTTCTTTCAGACGAACATGTTTTTTTATTTTTTTATTTAGCTAAGAAGCCAGAACTTGACTCTCTCGTGAACGTGCAAACGGCCATTGCGGGAAGTCAGTTATTTAGGTTATAATTTTAAAAATAGAAATATTGTCATAGTAATAAACTCATTGATCTGCTTTAGAGGACATGTGATAATCCCCCTGAGGCATACAGGTCAGTTTTCCAACGCAGCTCTTGCAGATATATCTGATTTACAGAGCTGCAAAATCACAGTCACTATCCACCACTATTACCAAGCTTGACAGAGCCTGGATAAAAAAAAGAAGGAAAAAAAAGACTCTGACTGAAAGCTAAAATGGCTTTGGGGTGAGTAGGTTATGGCATAATTGTCATTTTTGGGTGAACTATTCCTTTAAACTGTTTTGCGCTTAACATGGATGCAATTTGTTGCTATGAGAGGCATTGCAGAGAACAGAGAGCGGGTTAGAGAAGGGAGAGGATATTTCCACACATATTAATTTATTTGAAAAAAAAACACATTATCGGAATATGTTATTTTTCATTTGTGTCAGGAAATAAAAGATGACTTGGAACCCTCATCTAAGAGTCCAGATGTCAAAACTGTTGCACCCCTTTATTTTTTGGCCTCCGGTTCTTTTCAGTGTTCTGTGGCTTATTTATTTCTTGTTTTATTTACGACTACACTAATTCTTGGTATATTGTGTTGGTCGATATGTAAATGAGATGTTGCGTCTGTATTGTTTAATTGAGGCATTGTTAGTAATTCACTCGCACAAATTTCCACAATCTGAGCAGTTTTGGAATTGTTCTCTGTTGCTAATTTGTCCTGTTCCCTTAGCTTTGATGATCTTTTCATGTGCTTTAAAGGTGCATGCATTAAACCCCTCCTCCTCTTACTGATTGGTTGGCCAAAGTTTATTTTTGTTGTGGTGCACATCCTGTGCCCATAGTGTTTGTTTTGGTATTGCAGCCTCTGTGTTGTCTTTCGAGACTGGGTTTTTTCCCAATGTATTCAGAGGGCTGACAGCAAGACAATCAAGGGGTGATGCATACGGTTTGAGATAAAAATGAAATCGAGTTAAAATCCTGCAACATCGCATAGAGCACCTTTAATAAAACACTCATTTTGATGTATTGTCTAACATACTAAACACAAGTATATTATAATTTTAAGTATAGTGTGTGTGTATAGTTAATTGTTTTAACATGCAATGTTAATATATTTCAGATTTACTAAATTGCGATGTCAACATTACATGTGTGGTAGCAAATATATGTAAATATAAGTTTCAGTAGAAATGTATATTACATTATGTAGTACACTTTAATCATATTTAATAGACAATACAAATTATGTTGAGATTATGTACATATAACAATAGATTTACTATAAGTCCTGCTTAAGTGGGTAAAGAAAAAAACAGCTAATTGCACTGAATATGAAATAAAACTATAACACACTTGCATGTGAATTCCATTAAACATGCAATTAAGTGCCTAAAAACTTAATTTTAGTTTAATTAATTTAGTTTAATTAAGTTGAATTAATTTTGTTGCAGCCATACAGAATACTGTTATTGTACTTGTGTGGTGCTATTTTCAATGTAAAGAAAAGCATGAACATTCTTCAGAATTGCTACTTCTCTGTTCCACTGATGAATTTCGGGTTATAAAATTTGTTATAAAATCTTGGTGCCACATGTCCTTTAATAGCTGCTCAGTCATGATGCACTTGACTGAACCGACAGAAGAAAAACTGGAGAAAAAATTCTTAGGCGCAGGTTTTTAATCAGAGCTTACGCAGCTGAAAAGAGCTTTGAATTCATGCTTTACAAAAGGTCCTCGGGGGTTACAATTACACAGAGAAGGTTAGTTTAATAACACCCATGAGCTATACAGGACAGATTAAATTTGTTTGCTTGTTGAAAATACATTGTATATACATGAGTGGTCCCATTAGGCCGTGGCTTTAAAATTAGATGTCCTGTCAGCATTCATATTACTAAGTAATCAATATAATGTAACTGAAACCGTGAACAAGGGTGAAAAAAAATTCAGATTAATGCTGATATTTCCTTTAGATGTAGCTGGGCATTAATAAACCAGCCTGTTGTGTGGGTTCATTATCTACGGTGTGTATCATATGTTTGTCACTGAGTGCGTTAATGGATTCACATTTTCCATTGCATGATGGGAAACAATCTTAAAGCAGGGGTAAAATGAACTGTAATCACTGCAGGCCGCATTCTGTCTATATGATTCATTGTGATCTTCTGCGGTTCTTTCAACCTGTTTAGTTTTTAATATCCTCTCTGCCTGGAGAAGGAAAAAATATTTTCCACTACGTCCACCTCAGGAACAACCCTAATGTGACGGATTTGGGCATATTTAATGGTGACAGATGGGTGACATTGTAGACCTCGACTAACCTTTAAAGTTGGATGATGAATATGCGGAGAGTTGAACGGATCGCCTTTTATCTTGGCCAAATGAGGGCTCTATGTTCAATAACTTCTGCGTTATGAAGATTAAATCGCCGTGCATGACGGTGCTAATGTTTTCTGGGTTTAATAATGTCACATCATTTGTATGAAGATACATAAAAATGAAGATTGATTATTACAGTCTCATTCTGCGTTCATTTTATTCCGTAGCCTTACAGCAAAAACATCTGCTAGCCAAATATGAGCAGCCCATATAATGTAACACATCATTAACTGAAAGTCAGCGGGAGTTAAAGGGGAAAATGTTATCTTAGCAGGAATGCCTTTTTATATTGCATAAAATGGACTACAATGTCCATTTTAATGTACTTTCTAATGTACTTCATTTGGCCTACGCAACCAAGCCTGCTTCACATACTTTTTGGATGTTCCCTTAGCACTTTCCTAATACATTTTTTTTAGCATGGTCATACAGCTAAGGAATTTATGCTTACTAAAATACACCCAAAATCTTCATTAACTAAAGAAATGAGAAGGATGTGCCTGTAGCAAGATGCTTCTTTGTTTTATGACACCTTCAAAGTCAAATGACCACTAAATGGAAGTAAAAGTGTGTTCAGCTTCATCCAAAACATAAGATAAGATGAATGTGTATCTTCCTATGTTTTATTATGCTGGTTGTGGTAAATATTTCTTCTTCTGCAGCAGCTCCTTTACACGCTCCTCTGGTAGTGTGTGATCCACAGTCAGTGTTAGAAGCCAATTTTTTACTTTGAAACCATTTACAAAGTTGGCAAGCGTATGATAGCTAGTGTTTGAAAACATGATCAGATAGCCGGTTGAGTGGTGTATTCCAGCTGGATTTATTTCATAACCCACCGAGAAAAAGTCCCAAGTCCAATCACGTACTAATAATCTAGCCACTAAAACACCTGTTTTCAACAATCAACACGATTTGAAGATTCACTCACGTCTAAGTCACAAGTAATGCTCTGAAGCATTTGTTCAAATGCTTTTCCTTAGCAGCTAACACTAATTATTACACACTGACACCTCAACTTCAACTCTACCTTACAATTTAAAGAAGGGCACATCAAAGCAATGTGATATCCAGCTAATTGCTGCAATTAGGCAGATGGTAGACCTTCTGGAACAAGAGTTTTCTCCTGCAATATACTTTAAACATTCACCTAACATACTGTATGCTCTTCGTATCCGCAGACCTGAGAGTAATTGTGGAAATCAGCTTGACAGACAACCCAATTTAGCCATCAGGTATCAATCAATCTGAGGTAGAGGCGGCCTGGGATTTCCCGCGAGGTGCAACAGAAGCTAATTTGTGTGATCTTTGGGTCCACGGCAGTTCTAGCAACAAGGCCACACCGGGCTACAAAAGTAACTTTATATGACAAACCGCCAACTTCTACTCAAACACAAATTGGCTTGCACTAAACTGGCTGTCCATCAAAAGACACAGAGAATACGGTGGGCCGACCCAGAGGATTTGAACTAAGCTTGGAATCGCAAACAACAACAAAAAAAAAGATCCATTGATATTCCACCTGCAAGTTGTTCTTCGAAAGTGTTTTGGATGCTAACTTTGTACGAGTGAAAGATCTGCCCTTCTATTTGATCTGTCAAGGCTGTCGCAAGAAGAATGGAATGTAGACACACATTCAGTGTTATTTCCCCAGAGGGGCGTTTATTGTGTACGACAGCGGCTAAGGTTGAATAGGTAAATATCTTGTCGTGGATTGCAATGTGCTTTGGGATCCAAGGTGAATTATTCGGGTGTTCTTTGGTGAAGTGCTCTGGTCAAGGCAAGTGACATGTTTTCCTCTTTAGACAAGTCGGGGGCGGTCTTGTAGAGTTAGTCAACTCAATCCCAGTTGCTTCCTGCAATGAAATGCGTTGACTTCAGGTGATGGCGTGCTTGTTAATCATTGCCTAGATACCCTTACAGGCCCGACAGCCACTTTCACAAATCATCTAGTTCTTCTAAGGGTCTCTTGTTCAGAGCTTGTACCAAGAGCTGTTCTAGCTGCGAGGTAATTTGAACGAGCAAAGAGATGCCTCTTAGCTAAGTGTCGCTCTTCTGTTGCTCTGTAAACAATTGTCTCGTTGGATTCACCATGACTAATGATTATGGAGTCCTGCTGTGACTAAGTGGCTCACAAGAATGCTTTTGAGTCTCGGCTTCTGTTCCCAGATCAGCTCTGTTTAATACACGATAAGGTTTAGATGGCAAACATAAGAGGAAATGCTTTCTTAAGAGTGCCGAGAAATAAGAGTGAACAAGGTGAAAGTGGCAAGTGAGTGTGTTTTGCTCAATCACGGCGAATCGACTCTGCTCGGATGCACTGAGCTCTGTTTGTACGCTAACAGCGTGTTTACCAACAGTTAGTGGCAAGATGAATGAATTTGCACATTCGCTAATTGGTGTGTGCTAATTAGCGGTTCTTGCTAAAGGAAGCATTGTTGTTGGGTCAGTGGAAAACAAGGTCCAAGCTATTGGAGCTGACAGCTTCGAGGGCAGCAATCTTGACAACATAAAAACAAGATCAAGAGTAAAGGTATGACATTTTCACACGTTAAAAATAATATACAACCTTACAGTGTCAGTCACGTCATCAAAAATTTCATAGCAGGTTATATTTTCTGCATTTTTCGCATTCATAGCAAGCATTTTTGACAATTCAGTGCCATTCAGAATGTGTGTGTCTATACCTTTGACCAGTGGATCTCATCCTTTTTTTTCCCACTGGGCCGTACTGGTCCAAGTGCAAGTCTCATGGACTTATAATATTGATAGATAATCAAAATATAATCATATATTTTTATAATCAAAAACGAGGGCAACAAAATTATCCTTACTGCTTAAATACTCACAACTGATTCAATATGCATCAAACTGAGTGTGCAAGGTTTCTGTATGTGACAAATTTTTACAATGACAAATAAAAAAACGCATGTGAAAATTCAGCGTGCAAGAACCTTAACTCTAACAATTTTATAGCCAAATGGAACCATGAAGTATGATTTCTTGAAAATGAGTGTTGTGATGAAGCTGCAAAAGAAATTGGAGCCTGACCTTCACATCGCAGCCAGACGAGCATACATCTAGCTAGCAAAGTGCCTCGATGCCACGACCATCCATACAGTCTGATTGCCAAAACTACAGATACATAAAACTTGACAAAGAGGATTCATGAACCATCTGCTCAAATTTTTACTTAAAACGGCCACTGGTGCTACAAAAATGCCTAAAAGGAGAATGCCCGTTTGCTTTAGGAAGCATGAGACGAATCTCTGCTGAAGCAAACCGAGCCAGCGCATTGTTTTGAGCTTGTTCTCCCTTTAAAGTTATTGATGAAAGAGAATGCGCACAAGTGGAAAATGGTTTTGGGAATCAAAGGAATGCCTCCATCACTTCAGTCTTCCCCTCAGGATGTCATACACCAGCTACTGCGAATGGGGGGGGGACGCTAGGACATTTTTCAGTCGTGTAACTCCAGGGTGTTATTTATGGACTTCAAAGTGAAGCATACAGAGCAGCCTGAGGTAAATTAATGGCTGTCCAATCTCCCAACTTTGATTTGACAGGCGTTTCCACTCTGCCCTACCCGTGCACTCGAGGGCGATATCGCTTTGACAAACCCTTCATCTAATGAGAAGCTACAGAAGAGACAGAAAATGAGAGACAGGAAAAGTCTGTCCATTTGTGGACTGTTTAACTGCTTTTCCTCCCAGGCGTTTTTATAGAGCACCCAACCTTTAAAAGTTCCAGTCTATTGTAATTCCGTCCTTACTCAGAACAAATGAATGAAAGCGCCACTTTCCAAGGTCTTCTTATTCCACACGAGGATTCATATCCAAATGACAGAGTGCTCCAGTTACTGTCAATTACCATTATCTCTCCAACCAGGCACACGCTGAGCCTACAACTTAAACAAATGATAAGAACGGACATAAAAATGCATTCCGCATTTCTGATTGACCCTATTACACAAGGGACTACAAACGCAGAAATGAATTTGAATTCCACTGCGACAGAATATTGGGATAAAAGAGCAAGTCAAGAAACCATAAATGGGAGGAGAACAGCATCATGATAAAACACAAATTTTGCCAAACCAGACTGTGCAAGACAAGTGGCATAACATTAGCCTGGCTTTCTGGAATACTTCATTCTGACTGGCCATTTACAGAATTTCTGAAATCAAATATCCTTGAATAATGACCACTAAACATTGGGCCTGATTCACTTACACACATCTGCATACAAATGTGTTTTAGAAAAAAAAAGTTTGTTAAATTAGTAAAAATGTAGGAACAGCTGCCTCACATATCTGCAAACCTTACTTAATCTAGCTATATATAGAGAGAGTAAGAAAAATTTTAGCTCAAGCTGCAAAGTTCCTCTGTATGTAAAAGCAGATGTAACACTAGGTCTGTAATCTAGGCCACTTGCTGTAGCTGGAGGATCTCAGACGAGCGTGTCTTGAGAGAATGTCATTATGTTTGCTGAGAGAGACGGAAAAGGTTGTGTGGAAAGCCCTCATACAGAGATGGTTTAAGCGAGTTAATGTAAATTACTGCAGAATGCTCCAAATTCATTAACATTAGAACGAGGTTACGAACAAATTATGCATGTATGGACATGTTGTGAATCACAAAGAAATTTTCAGAGTTCCCCTGTGCATAGAAATGCAAATAATTCATGCAGTTGTTAGCAAATGAAACCCGTTCTTCCAAATGTTTTATTTGGTTTGTAGCTGTGCAAGTTCATACATTTTCTCGAACTCGACACCGTAATACAGATTGAGTGGTTGAGAGCTGATCGAGTAAAGTTCTTTGTTCTGCTCTCTACTCCTGTTAGCTTCTTTGAGGCTTTAGTAACCTTTGATTATCTTAGTTCCTAACAAGCCTTTTTATCCACTCATATATGTCAGCCAACCGCTGGCGCACCTGTTGTGCCGAGCGTCATAGTCAAAAGCAAATTAAAGCAGGTGAGTCCAATGAGCTACACACAGGAAATTGATTTTCTCTTCAGAAGAACTAAAGCCTCCACTAAGTCAAACGAGATGTTTCGGAGGGAAAGCGATGCTGGTGGAAAGAGCAGATTTTTCTCGTTGCTTAAAGTAATCTCTTATTGGACAGGCTACGTAATCCACACATCTGCTATTCTTGAGAACACTGAGCAAGCATATGTAAAGCAGCCGTGGTTTAATGATTTATCGTCCCTCGTATTCAATAAATCATAGGCTCTTAAGTGGAAAGCCATGAGGGAGTTCTGAGTCAGAACATGATCCAGCAGATGTTTTCTAATGGTGGGTCACGGGTCTGTTCTGATTGTGCCGTGGTAGGGAAAAAACAAGCCTGAATAAAAATGCAGCTGCCCATATTGTTCATCTATATATCTGATTTCCCTACAGGATTTTGTGGTGTGGAGTCTTTGACTTGTACCTGGAATTTGAAGTTGGCCTTTTTTTGTTTAGTTCCATCTATCTATCGTTGTGTCATCCTATCTATCTATCTATCTAAAAAATGTAAAAAAAAAAAAAAGTGAATTTATTTGGCTTGTGCTATTAGGCACTAATCAGAAGGCAATGAAGTTTAGACGTTAGCTCTTTAATTGCCTCGCAATATCAATATGTTTATGCAAGCAGGCTCTGCTCTGGAAAATTAACTGTCAGCTTGTTTGCTGATGTACGTAAATAAACAAGAAATGGATGCGAAGACAATTTGTTTTCAGTCCTTTCATCCTGTTACGGGGTAACTGTCAAAACAGATCAAAGAAAATGCAAAAAAGTTTGCCGAGTGAGGGGAACAAGGATGAAATGAGAATGACATAATATTATAAGAGACCCTGTTTTGCTGCCTTGATAGCAGTAACACGCTGAATGTTGGGATGAAAGACGCCTCTCAAATTTAACATCCAGAGCTCTGCTTGCTTCTCTATAGGAGATACACTATAAAATAGCCCAGCCGTGAAATTACGAGGCTGTTTCCATATAGCGCTCCGTTGCTTCATGGTTACCCTCTAATGTAGCAAAGACTAATGAGTGGTGTTTGTTAAAGACTAGGATCACTATTATCTTTGCTCGCTCTTTGAATAAAGCCACATATCCAGGACCATTCCTGGATCATTTCTGCAGGAAGGTTTCTTAAACATTTCTGTCATGCTTTAGGAACTCAATGAGCACAAGCTGGAAAACAAAAGAGATGCCGCATCCTTCTGAAACGTGCCGCTATTAGTGAGACTTGTAAAGAGATTCACAGTACAGTACAGTTTATGGATATACGTTTTTACCTCAAAGAAAAAAAAAGGATTTTTATTTTCCTAGTTGTGACTTTATATATATATCTTGTTTGTTGCATTGATTTCAATTGGATAATCTAATATTATATTGATATTTATACAAAATTGGGAATGCCAGTTTGGGAACTCCTGCATTAGAGGAAATAATATGAATTTGAAATGTGTTTGTGTTAATATGACAAAAGACAAAAGCCTTCCAAAGACAGTAATCCATGGTTTAAAAACCCTCTAAAAATTAAAATAACAATTAAAGGGATAGTTCATCAAATAAAATGTTTATCTGCTTACCACCAGGGCATCCAAGATGTAGGTGACCTTGTTTCTTTAGAGGAACACAAACATAGGTTTTTAACTCAAACCGTTGCAGTCTGTCACTCATATAATGAAAGTCAATGGGTACCAAATGTTCCAAAGCTAAAGTGAACAGTATTTATGATTTTTTTTACCTCTTATACGTCACAATCTCTGACTCTCCTCAGCTCATTCACAATGGCACATGCTCTGGCACATAGATATATATGTAGATCACTAATGAGGCATCTATGTTCCGGAAGGTGATGCATTCACAGATGTGAATGATCTGTGGACAGTCGGAGGTTGTGGTGTACAAGAGGTAAAAAAATATATAAATTCTGTTCAGTATTTTGGACAGACCAATCGTTTCTTGTCTTAACACCTCATTGTATTGCCACGAGCCATACTGTATAATTTGGTTTCGACTGTGTATGTTTTTTTGTTGTTGTTGTTTTTTTAAATATCAAAGCTTTGAAACATTTGGTGCCCATTGACTTCCATTATATGACTGACAGACCACAACAGTTTGAGTTCTACTAAAGAAACATCAAGTCACATGTCCTGGGGGTAAGCAGGTAAACACTGAATTTTCATTTTTGAGTGAACTGTCCCTTTAATGTGTTCATCATTAGTTGCTGCAATGTGAACCTGAATCCAGTGGTCAAATGCTGTGTAGGCACCTGGCTAGTGACAGGTCTTTGTTAAAGAGACCTGTCACTAGCCCCTATTAATGCATTTCCAGTACAGTGAATGTAAAGTAACAAGTCTGGTTCTGAGTATTTTTAAATGAAATCTATTCTAATTGCACATACTTATTTTTTGCAGTCTGAGTATATTTTGCTAGATAATGTGTGATCAGTTACTACCCATCTTGACTACAATGTGACATTGTAACTCAAAATTTGTATCTTGTATCCTTTTATTGTAACTACTACGTTATGTCTTGCAGTGTGACTATGGTTATAAAATATGTATAACCGTGAAAGATATTTTACTTTAGTGCTTTTTCATTTAAATAAAGGTGGTTCTAAAATTTGTAAAGAGCTACAGGAAGTAGATACTACGGTGGCTCAGTAGTGCACAACACAACGGAATTAGCAAAACACAACAGAAAGAAGCAACAATACAATGAAATAAGTGCAATAAACACAATAAAATTGGCACAACAGAAAGTAAACAAGCCGCAACACGACGAATTTAGCAGAATATAATATGGAAACAAGTCACAAAACAAAGGAAACAAGCCTCAACACAACAGAATTAGCAGTACACAATATGTAAAGAAGTCACAACACAAAGTAAAAAAGCCTCAACACAACGGAATTAGCACAACACAAAGGAAACAAGCCTCAACACAACTAATTTAGCAGAACACAATATGTAAACAAGCCTCAACACAAAGGAAACAAGCCTCAACACAAAGTAAACAAGCCTCAACACAAAGTAAACAAGCATCAACACAAAGTAAACAAGCCTCAACACAAAGTAAACAAGCATCAACACAAAGTAAACAAGCATCAACACAAAGTAAACAAGCCTCAAGCCTCAACAC
>JAUMHI010000037.1:11042306-11054866 GCA_032359435.1 Enteromius unitaeniatus | reverse complement strand
CAAAGTAAACAAGCATCAACACAAAGTAAACAAGCCTCAACACAAAGTAAACAAGCATCAACACAAAGGAAACAAGCATCAACACAAAGGAAACAAGCATCAACACAACGGAATTAGCACAACACAAAGGAAACAAGCCTCAACACAAAGTAAACAAGCATCAACACAAAGTAAACAAGCCTCAACACAAAGTAAACAAGCCTCAACACAAAGTAAACAAGCATCAACACAAAGGAAACAAGCCTCAACACAAAGTAAACAAGCCTCAACACAAAGTAAACAAGCATCAACACAAAGGAAATAAGCCTCAACACAAAGTAAACAAGCATCAACACAACAGAATTAGCACAACACAAAGGAAAGGAAATAAGTCAAAACATAACATAAATTTGACAATTTATGTGTGTTGTACTAATTTTGCTGTGTTGTGGTGATTTCAGGGTGTTGTGCACTACTATATAAAAGTATAGTCATAAAGACTGCATACCCAAAAAGGTCATCAGTCGGTACCCATTATCAATAATTTATACAGAGAAAAAAGCAGTATTCTCCGCAATGAGAATAATAATGTAATCGCTTGTGTACAAAATCAGTTTGCTCTCAATCTTTATGGAAGCATTGCTAGCAATAATAGTTTACTTGTAGCCTATGAAAATCTACAGCTATGCAACAATCTCTGATAAGGTTGGCCTCAAAAAGCAAATGCAGGGGAAAAAAAAGATAATGCATACTGGCTATCGCCAGAAACAAATGACGGGAGCTGTTGGCATGCTGCAGGCTGGCACATCACATGTCAGTGTTTCCAGACACCAGTGTATAAACAACTTCACTATGTTCTTGACTGTAACAAATGCTTTAGCTGACAAACAGAACAAAATGACTGTCAACGATCCAGTTGTATTCGAGTGACCGAACCAGAACAAGGCCCGACACGTCAGGCTGATCTGGAGACGTGACCCTCGGCCTGCCCACGGCCAAGAAGTTCATCCGACCTTTCTGCAAGAATGTGATAACTGTGGATTTAAAAGCTCAGTGGCACGTGGTAGTGAGGCTGTCAAGCAAGATACTAAAGGATGGCTGTTCAGCATTCGCAAACAGTTATTTTTCTGTTGATTTGTTGTTGTGCCGTTTTGTTTTCCTGTGACAAATGCCATGAATTTTCCTCCGGGGATAAATAAAGAATGCCTGTCTGTTTTTCTTTATAGTCGTTTCAACAACAAAGCCTTTTATTTCAGTCCGATGACTGCTGGCTTATACTTTTTAGTTGTGTATCATATCCGTGCCAACATTTTATCATTATCCTTGTTCCAGAATACAGCAAATGGATTGTACACTCGTTTAAATTCTGCTTCTTGTATGTTTCAGACATAAGTTATAAATGTGAAATTAGGTTTTGAATATATTTCAAATATATTTTATATATATATATATCCCAATGTTCCAGCACAGTTGGTTTCATTTATGAGGATTATGGATTTGGGTTCCCAGTATGTTTAGAGGAACAGAGAGATTAGCTGTTTCATTTCACACACACACACACACACACACACACACACACTTTCAACTCCACAACATGGAGATGCACACTCCATCCAGGAGCAAAGGAAAGAAAACTGAGCTCAGATCTTGTTATAAATGAATGGCAGCTTCCTTATACATCCATATGCATGCCAATAATATATCATATGAGTTACCTATTCCCTTTGAACTGTTTTACCTACAGACAAAGGTTCAGCCTTTTGATTGGAAGAGGAACCGAGCTTTGGCTTTTTAACGATGAGGTGAAACTAGCTTTCGGAGAAGGAAAAAAATAAGTCAGTGTGAGGGTCATTTCAGGAAACAAACAATCCTACCATTTCATAAATAATGAAAAAAGATGATTCTTTAATTGCCATGTGAAAATATAGTTGGCTATTTTAATTACTTATTGATTATACTAATGCATTGAAATAGGAGGCACAAATGATTGTGCTAGGGTGGACTACTAATGAGAATGCAGATGCGATATTAGGACGAAGTGTCACAGTGCCCTCTAGCGGAGCGATTCTTCAGAGTTCAACTTTCTCTCAAGACAGGTGCTTTATACAATATAAAACAGGTCATATGTTTTATTTAGAAGTGTTGTTGATGTAGAACTTGATAAATGTTACAAAAGGGAGCCGGTGAACATTATTTACTTCACCTCACTTACCTGGTGGAATCGAAGTTGTTGGTTTTTCACGCGAGACTTGTAGCGTCTCTGAGATTTGAGTGACATTTGCGGGGAAGAAAACTCTGGCAGGCTGACAGCATCCATGTGTCACTGGATATGAGCACGCTTCAAAGATTCATTTGCATCGCTTCGAGAAAATGCTTTGTCGCGCTGTGGACCTTCAAGCACTCTCAAAAAAATAAGAGTGACATATAGCCGCCAGTGTTTTTATTATTTTACTAAGGTTTCTCCTCCCTGTAACCTCAACATGTCCTAAAAATTCATTAAGACAGATTTTTAAAAGAGAAAGTGGTGCAATGAATCTGTCTGGAGGCTATGGGATGATGGGACATGGGTTTTTTTTCACATTATGACTGCAAAGTAAACAAATCAAGGGATACTTTTTTATGCGCCTGTAGGCTATATTAACACTTATGGTATGGGTGTTGCGTAGCTTATATCAGATGACAGGTTCATGTTCCCAGCGTTAGTGTTAAAAGCATCTTAGATGAGCACATATTGATGAAATTCATTTGTGCACGGTTGCTTTTGGTCTTGATTTGATCTGAACTGTCAGATTCAAGGCTCGGTAACAAGCTATAATGGCTAAAAGGTTGATTGTGATGTAATGTCTTATAGCTGGCAGATGACACAACAGCAAAATAATGTGCTGCTGCTGTAAAGATACTGACAGTAGTAAAGGCAGACTCTCATGTAAAGCTGCAAAAAAGAGGTTGCACAGCAATTGCATGATCAGAATTTTTCAGAAAGTCAATGATGAAATAGTAAAAAGACATAATAAAGCACATTTATTAAACACACACATATATATATATATATATATATATATATAATAGCAATTGAGTCAAAAGGTGTTGGCACAGCATTTCTTTCATAAACCTTTATTAGAAAATGTTTAAAAATGCAACATTTATAGAGCATCCATCAAAGCACAAGGGTAAGAAAATCAATTCATGACAAAATATATGATGCAGTTGATTCACCCATTCATCCATACACACATGTTTTGGTTTAAGTTTGGTCTGATTACAATTCCTGCAAAGATAAAGAGTGCAGTAAATGACATACCTCAAGTCTGAAAACATCTGGTTTCAGCAATTAAGTTCTGACTGCAGTTCATTTGTAGAACATCTGGCAGATATGCTGTTAGAAAAGGGAACAACATTAGTGTGAAACTTGCAAGTTCATTTGACATGCTGCAATTTATTTCTTTTTTTGCTCAGTTCAAATGATGTAACTACATCTCGCAGAAACAACTGGATCGATCCGTTTAAATGTTTTCAGATGCCCTCCGCAGCAATATTTTAGCAGCTATACATCAGTATCCGTTGGGTGTGAAAACTGGGGGATTATATTATTTAATAAAAAAAATAATAAACCAGCATGGAGGCGGATGTTTGTGCCAGGTTGCCATTAGAGAGAAACAAGTCGGAACACGTTTTTTAATATTGACTGAAAAGTGGGTCCCTAGTAACCAGATCTAACACCAACCACCTTCTTACTGCCAATCAGCTACCATTTCGACAACAATAATGAAACCGAGAACATTAAAAACAAGTGGCAGAAAGACAGAATTTCACTTGTACTGTAAAGCAGAAGAGCCTCAAAGTAATCATTTATTATATGCCTCACTTCAAAATAAGACAAGAGTCAATGCAGCAGAAAACTCTGCAGAAGAGCATTTCCTTCCAGAAAAGGAACAGAGTAAAGGAGTGTCTCAAGAGCTACAACTCAGGAACACATTTCAGTGCAGCACCTAACTCAAATTAACATGAAACCTATACGTCGGCATATACATATATTAAATTATTACAAACATTTCTATTAATTAATACAATGTGTACAAAATCTCAGCAAGTCCGCAAGTAGTTGTTTTAATTCGAAGCCCTTGAACTCAACCCTTAAAACACAGATCTGTGTATCTACCCAGCATGTGAATGAAACCTCGCTTGTTGTGTTATAAATAAAATGTATTAATCAATAAGAAACATCACAAATATTGAATCTGAACTCAAACGTTTTATAACTGTAAGACAAGGCAACATAAGCATCTCAAACTTCATGTGAGAGGAGAAGAGGTATATCTGCTGTGCCTCAGCTCACGTAGGTCAACACGACTGACTGGATGGGCTCTCGGCACACCGGACACAACTTGTTCCGGTTCTTTAGTTTCTTGGCGCAAGTGTAGCAAGCCATAAGGTGTCCAGTTCTTCCGTGCACAATGCAGCCGTTCTTGGGGCGACTTTGACAGATGACGCAGGGCTCAAGGCAAGTGGCGGGCAGGCAGGCCTCCAGGCTGTTGTAGCGCTCTAGCTCAGGGGTCTCTTCCTGGCTGCTGCCCCCACCGGAAGAGGTTGAGGGCTGCGATGACGGGGTCTGAGATTCGGTCATGGAGCCGGAGGCAGTAGAGGAGAGAAGTTCGTCTTTAGAGGCGATGGGAGATTGTGAGCATTTGCCGTCGGGTACGTCCACTCCTTCATCTGTTTCCAGAAGAGGGCTTGAGGGTTTGGAAGGAAGCAGCTTGACATCTGAGGCTGAGCTGGGGGTTGTGGTGATGCTGGTGTCTTCTGTGATTGAGGTGTCTTCCCTGTTTGAGTTTATTTCTGGAAGCCAACCGGGTCGGACGTTCCAGCAGCTTTTGCAATGCCGAGGAAGAGGAGGGTTGAGCTTGTTGCATTCGGCACACTTCCAGTAGTCCTGAGTGAACACATTGTTATTTTAAATTATTACATTCTTCTTGGTTTTGAAATAAAATGCTTTAAATCTGTTTAAAAATGTTTAACTCTGTAGGTCAGAGAAAGGATAGAAATGGGCATAAAAAAATTGGGTTTGGTGCACTATAAAAAAAAAAAAAATATTGCTATAAAAGTTTAAAATATGGTCCCATTAAAGTCACCATGGCATGTAATTTCTTAATACACATTCCTGTCATGTCATGCACAATTAATCAGTGGACAAAGTTCAGAAGGGGAAAAAAAAAAAAAATGTCATCATGATCTTTCAACTAAATGTAATAACTTGCAGCATTTCTGAAACAGCTGCCCTTCTTGGCAGACTCACAAATGCTTTTTCTTTCACCCCCACTTTTTCACAATCCAATATAATCCTGATAGATAAACAAAGGTTCTGTAGTTTGTGTTTTTTGTTTCACTTCGAAAAACATCAGGAACCAAAATGTTACGTACTGCTTTTGTTATCTCTGTATCCTCATCAAACGAATCTTCATCCTCAGCAATAATTGTGACTTCATACACCTGCATAAGCAAATACAGAGGAGTTCAGGACTGTTAAACAGGTTTGGTCAGTTAGGTCATCAGATAATCTCTCTCTGAATAGAACAAGAGTTTGAGTTGAAACCTCGTCCTCTCCTGGCAATGAATCCTCATCGTTCTCACTGTAGGCATCAGAGTCTATGGACTCCACCTCAAACTCCACGCTAAAGTTATCTGAGTCCGAGTCGGAGTCTGCACTTTCATCACTGCCCTCACTGTGAGAGATACCTACATCCTGTAAAATAAACAAAACACTGGTTAAAAAGGGCCCAGAGACAGCGCAAAGAGTTATAGTCGCTGGTAAACCAACACAATTCGAAATATATTTAAAGCTCCTACTCACAGAGTTGCTTTGTACGTCCGAAGACTCGCTGTTCCCCCTCTCCCGGTGCAGGCCGCCAATCACACACCAAGACAGGCTGTCATCAAATGTCAGGGAGAAGCTGTCTGACTTGTGCCGCTTCCTGCGTTCTCTGGGCTCGTCTTCGGCTGAAGTACTCTCTATAGAAAGCACAAAACAAATTTAGCACTAAAAAGTATTTTTTTGAACCATGGACACGTCCCCTTGCATGTCTGTCAAGAAGGTTTTCACATAAGTGAACCACACTGCTCTGCAGGCTTTACAAACATTTCCATCCGTTTCTTTTTTATCATGTTAAACAAAGCTTTAGTGTATACTACAAGTTGCATTAGGGCAAATCAGTTTTTTTGCTGATGTTCCTGTTATATGCACTCAACTTTGGACACTTATGAGCCAAGCAGGAGCAATGCTCAGAGCAATAACCCTGTTTTAATGGTGCATCTAGCGCAGCTTGCTCAACAAACTGCCTTTGTGTGCATAGCTGACTTTTTAAAATGGGCCATTGAAGAGCAACAGTCATCTGAGCGCATTCTGCACAGCCTCCAGATCTCAGTGTTCTTTTGAGATGTTTACAGTGACAGAGAGAGCAGTCATTACAGCACCACATGTTTACCCACATACCTTCCCTGCTCAGTGGTTGCAAGGTTTGTTTACAGCTAGATCAAATAGAGCCTTTTTTTAAATTAACACATTAGTTTGATTGTAACTGTATCAGCCTAAGCTAGGGGACAAAAATGGACAAGCCCTTCCTGCTCAAACAGGAACTATGTCAAGAGCAGAATAAACAGCTCTATCTGAAATCGCATCTAACCCAGCTGACGAAGCGAGCACTTTCAACAGGACACAGCTGGTGTGTCTTTTGCTCTGTGGTGTGTGTGCTTACCAGGATCACTGCTCCTCCTCCTCCTGCGCTGCTGTTGAGAGGTAGATGAGTGAGAGTCTGAATCAGTGTCCTAGAACAGACAGTGGGGTTTCAGTCATGCTTCAATCTCAAACACAGCAGGGGCTCTATAAAACCCATTCAAGCGCAAACACAGCACTACCAGGGCAACTCTCTGGAATGGGTCGATACTCTGTGGTTTTAAGTGTGCGAGCATAAAAGAACATTTACCCCGGGCCCTCGATCTGGTTCACTTTGACTTCTGGGTTCAGAGAAGGTAGAGTGAGTATCTGTAACAGGAAACAAAGAAAGTTTTAACACAAACATTGATAAGAATATTTTGGACGGGGAAAATAAGGTTCATGATCATAGTACCTGGATTTTTCACTGTCACAAGGTTTCTGTTGATCATTGCAAAGAGAGCTCTGAGAGAAAAAAAAAAAAGTTTAAAATACAAATTGATCTCATTTTCATATAGAAAATTTCACTTTCAATTCTCAAGAACAACAACAAAAAAACAGGTATACTGTTATGTTTGTTTGTTTTTTTATCTACACTGGCCCACTATTTGAATCCATATATCTTCTGCAGATACTTCATATTTTAAACAGGTGACAACAGACCCTTTCAGAGCGAGTAGGTCAAATAAGAAAGCTGCACCTGTTGCTTTAAAGCCCCACCCTAATATTCCCAGAGGTCATTGGTACTACAGCTGCTCTGCTTTAGAGAAACTAGAGTCAATACACACCGGGGCTCTTTGACCGAGAAACTTTTCACCCCTAGAACGGCACCGAGAGCATCCTCCCCACAGTGAACAATGTGTTGCTGCTGCTTGTCGTATAACTCCTTGCTCATGATATACTTTCCCAAATAAAACATAACCTAAAATCACAGAAAGAGAATTTGTTTAGAGATCAACAGGGAAACCATATCCTGAAATGGACTGTGTTGACAGAAAGAAGGGTAAAGATGTGGTGATATAAATACTCAGTATAGATGAGTTATACATTCCTGTTAGTCAGACAACCACAACTTCCCATAATAAAAATGACTCATACAATCAACAACACAACAAAAAGTTGAAAATATTTCAAACAACATCAAATAATAAAAGTGAAAAAGCATACAGATTATTTATATTGTTGCACATGATTAATGAAATTTAATTTTGTATCGGTTTAATTAGCTACAGACATGCTGTCAGTGCATTTTATAAATGGTTGCTAAGGTGTTGGTTGTGGTTTCTAACTAGCCTAAGCTTTCCCTAAATTACTCATATACCTCCTTTAGGTTAAGTTTTTTCCTTTAATACTTAATACTTAAGTATTAAAAAAAAATGTAATGGAAAACCCCATAAAACTGAAGAATAGGGAAAAAATCTTGCCTTAGCAAACACAACAGAAATATCACTCAACAAAGGCAGTAACTAAATATAATTCAACACACACAGCCCTACATAATTTGCAAATAATATGTAGGTTTAACTCTACAGAGAAATGAGCAGCAACACATGAAACTGGAGAAAGATTATTATTTTTAGCCTGTAATGTCAAACACCACTGGCATTTGACCACAAACTCCTTATTTCAGAAACTGATAGAAAGGTGTCACTGCCATAAATGCACAATATTTAGCATTCTAGCATTACTAACACAATTGTCAAACATCAAATTATAAATAAAGCCATAAAGCATGACATGTATATTACTATTCAAAAGGTCTGAGGTTAGTAAAATTCTTTTTTTTAATAAATAAATACTTTTTAAAATAAATAAATAGCAAATATGCATTAAATTGATCAAAAGTGGCAATAAAGACATTTATAATACTAGAAGGTTTGTTTGTTTTTTTTTTCAAATAAACATTCAAATAAATTCTGAATAAAAATAAAATAATAATAATAATAATATTACAGTTTCCTATTAATACTAAACTGTTAATGTTAATGCTAAAAATTAATAATTATTAATTCAAGGAAAAAAAATAAACAAATCAGCATATCAGAGGATTATGTGACACTAAGGACTGGAGTAATGGCTGCTGTAAAATCAGCTTTCCCATCACAGGAATAAATAGCATTTTGTTTTTAAATATTCAAATAGAAAAAATATTTTTAATTGAAATAATATTTCACAATTTTACTCTTTCTGCTGTATTTCTGGTCAAATAAATGCAGTTTTAGTAAGCTTAAGAGACCTCATATGATATATTCTCAACCATAAACTTTTGAACGTATTCATATCAAATTCATATCAGACACAACTCCTCACCTCCTTCATGGTGAAAACATCTTTATCTGCGCCTGCATCTTCTAACAGGGTTTTCAGTTGCACTTTTGGTCTTACCTAAAGTTACATTTAATAAAACTCAGTCATTTCAAGGTATAAACATGCACCTAAACACACAAAAGCAAACCTTGAATGCTACATTACCAGTTTTTCGTTGTCAACCTTGTTGATCTGAGAACTGCTTAAACAACTTTCTGTTGCCATTTTGGTAGTTATCTGTGAAAAAATAAACAAGAGTTAGATTTTACACACAACAATTTAAAGCCAATCCAGTACACTGCAAGCTTCAGAACGAACATTACCTGTGCAAATAGAGGTAAAATTGGCTATTCTAAATATACTCTGCTACCTGTACATAAAGTGCTTGAGCTCTGGGTTATAGTGTGGAGTGGGAGCCGGCTGAGAGCCGGTCTATGGTTTAAATAGACACACAGAGGCATGTCAGGGCTAGAATCCACGGTACTGATCATCATGTCCTGGGCGGGTTTGGGCATGACATTTCAAAGCGTGACTGGCTTCAGACTCCTAGACTCTCTTTGCTGAGTTGTCTGGCTCTCTGCGATCATGCCCGGGCATGTCCCGTCTTCACTAACGCTACACCCGCCCACTGCTGGCTAAGCACTTGGATTTGGGGGCTTATCAGCCCAGAAGCAGGTGAAATAACGGAGTGTTTGGACCAAAGCGGTGGATTATTAGCAACTCGTGTAAAACAAATTCAAGCCAAAAACACCAAAAGTGCTACGGATGTCCTTCCAGTTATACTCCAAATGTCTTTGGACTACGACAGTGCCATGTTTATATTTCCGAAACAGTAACTCGCAACAAACACAAACGAAATACAACCTCAAGTTTGTCGTATTCGGGATGTATATATCATAAACACGGGAATATAACTCATCTATAACCCTGGGAATATCTCCATTCAAATGTAGCTGCACACAAGTTATGTAAAACCTGGACCTTCAAATGCTTTTCCCCCTCAGGGTTACCACGATAACGTGTAAAAATTGTTTTACTTAAAGTTATGAGATTTGACGTTAACTTAACAGTTACGTTACGTGTGATGAAACGCTGACACGTCAGGATTCACCGCGACAGATAACATAATAATGAAGAATAACACAAGGTACGTAGTGTGCTTTTCTCCAGTTATAAAGCATAAACGTGTCAAACAAGCCGCGGTTGTGTTTGTTTACGTTACGTAATACTACTTCATACACACACCGTTTTAAGTAGAATAGTAGCAACGTTAGTAGTTTTAAATGTACAACTCCCAACGACTATCTAGTATGGGCTACAGCGACTAAACTAAGCGTACTCCTTGTAAAAACACCACAAACGCCTGCGCGGTCTATCTCCCGAAGCTGCTCGTCAGGAAAACCCGAGGCTGCAGTAGGCCGCGCTCGCAGGCGAATTATTTGAAGCGAGCACACGGGTATTAAAGTGTTAAATAACTCTCTGTGATGTATAACGGTGTTATTAACATATTTGCAGCTTTACATGTGTAATAAATATATGAGAAATTGGCAAAATTGCTGAACTGAAAGCGTTAATGTCCTACCTGCTGGTGACCGTTGAGCCTCGCGCACTCCCCCTGCTGGCGTCTGTTTGAATTTGAAATGTTCTAGCACGTGCGATGAGCGCGCGGTGTAAACATGACGTAGTACCGGAAGTGTTCGCACTACTAATGCGGTTAATATAACCGAGTTAAATTCGTGCCATTAAACACGAAATCCTTATTGTAGTGGCCCGTTGTATCAAACTGGACTAGTTTAGGGCATCAAGTATGAAGCAGCCTAATATATTTAGGGAATTAGTAAAAAAAAAATGAATGTAACAACAAAGTCAAAGTAATACATAGATGAATTTAGCTACATTTGGGCTATACTTTTAAATGATTGTTATTTGGAAGTGTAAGGACAAAACAATTCAAGACAAGGGTTTAAGAACAGATCCCAATCAGGAGATTGACTCAGATTTAGGTGATTTAAGCACTGGATTATTATGCTGTTTAAATGCTTTATTTTATTGCACATTTTATTAGGTGTGTACTGCTTTTTTTGTTTAAATGTTAAATATATTTTCACATTATTTGAAATATTTAGTTGGCGTACGTTTAAATCTAATCTTTGTGGATTGCATTTAGTCTATTGTTTAATAGTTATGTGAAATTAAGAACATTATCGCTTACTAGTTGTGATGTGCTTATAGTAATACCATTTGAAGTTATAAGCATGATGCTATTAAATTCATCCCTTTAATCACCACTAGATAATTAATACCTCCTTTGATTAATGAACTATTTTGCGCTAATTGAAAGAACATTTATCAGTTTTGATTTCATAATGAGTAACGATGATCCTGCTTGGTGACAATGCTGGAAATACACTAGCTGTGTGTGAAACCCACATTAGAAAACATTCATTTGTAAAGCCAGTCTGTTGTCGTCACATGACTGTTGTACACCATTGAATGGCAGAGAAACCTGCTATTTAGGGGAGGTCCTGATTGCCGAGTGAAATTACCTCTTTATGAAGGGGACAAATGGACTGTGCCAGGAAGACATGTCTTGTACAGTGCCTGAGACAGGATCTGGTCTTCATAACCCAGAAGAGTGACTCAGAGTTTATTTTAGTACAACATGTTTCTTTAAGCTCAACATGTTTGGGCTTGTACGTCTGTAATAATGAGGAAATTCCATGGACCGCTGAAGAAGAAAGCCTTTAATTTTATTACTAGAAGTAAGGATACAGGAAAGCTATAAATCTATGGTAAAGTTATTCAACACAAATTTTCAGTTTGAAAAACAAAAACTGTGTAGATTACTACATTGTTGTTTCTCTCTATTCACTTTATGAGGCACTTCTTCCAGTATTGAAGGAGTTGCCATGTTTTTAGGCAGTTATTGGCTTCTTTCGATTTTGATTTTAACTACTTTGTTTTGTTTAGTAAGGATGCATTAAATTGATAGAAGCAGATGTTTATAACATCACAAAGTAACATTCTGTTCATCAAAGAACCCTGGAAAAATGAATCACTGTTTCCACAAAAATATTAAGCAGTGCAACTGATTTCAACTTTGATAATAATTCTAAATATTTCTTGAGCAGCAAATCAGGAATGTATAATTTTTTTTTTAAATATATTAAAATGCAAAGCAGTAATTTTATATTGTCATATTTCACACTATTGCTATTTTCATATAATTTTGCATTAAAGGAAACGTTGGTGAACTATTTTTAATTACTTAAAATATATACTGACTGAATATATTAATAGAAATGTATCATATACAGTGGGGCAAAAAAGTATTTATTTAGTTCTCCCACTTATAAAGATGAGAGAGGCCTGTAATTGTCATCATATGTATACTTCAACTATGAGAGACAAAATGAGAAAAATATATAATTTTTAATAATTTAATTGGTATATTATTTGGAAAAATAAGTATTTGCAAGATTTCTGGTTCCCACAGACCTGTAACTTCTTCTTTAAGAGGCTCCTCTGTCCTCCACTCTTTCCTGTATTAATGACATCTGTTTGAACT
>JAUMHI010000037.1:10960374-11041595 GCA_032359435.1 Enteromius unitaeniatus | reverse complement strand
TACTGCTTACACACGTTTATAAAAATATTATATCCATGTTGGACATTATTTATTTTTCTCTTTGTTTGTAGCATTTTCTTTATATTTTCTTTATATATTTTTTTGTATTTAGTGACTGGAGAAGATTGCAGATCATGCATTAAATGTAACAAATGAATAAATCACTTAAAGACAGTTGCTTTTGAAGAGGCATTGCCCCAGTGACCGTTTTTGTACCTAAAAAGTTTAAAGTTTAAAGTTGACTAGTTGAAATCAACTGTGGGAGCAATTATTAGAAAATAAGAGACATATAAGACCACTGATAATCTCCCTTGATCTGGGGCTCCACGCTAGATCTCACCCCGTGGGGTCAAAATGATCACAAGAACTGTGAATGACCTGCAGAGAGCTGGAACCAAAGTAACAAAGGCTACCATCAATAACACACTGCACCACCAGGGAATATTGTTATTAACCAAATGCTTATTTTCCACCATAATTAGCAAATAAATTATTTTAAAAATCCTATAACGTGTTTTTTCTTTGTTCTGTCTCTCATAGTTGAGGTATACCTATGATGAAAATTACAGGCCTCTCTCATCTTTTTAAGTTGGAGAACTTGCACTATTGGTGGCTGACTAAATACGTTTTTTGTGTGTGCGTGTGTGTATATATATATTATATATAAAATCATTCATGATCTTTCAGTCAAGTATGTACAAATTGGCAAAGGATTTCCTTGTCCTAAATGCTTAGCAAATTTAGTTTTATATGTAGTTCTAAAATATTGCTCTTCACTAAATAGGATAACAAGCCTTGTTCCAATTAAAGGAATGTAAACTTTAATTCTATGAAGAATAAAACATTTTCATGTTTATGGATGTATTAAAACTATATTCTTGTATGTTCCATGAAACAAGCCGTTCTTGAGTGAACTGTCCCTTTAAGCAGTACATTTAGCAAACGTTTTGTTTACTACATCCTTTTCAAAATTAGGACAAGTCTAATATTCACACAAAAAAATCTGCAAAACATCTAGATTTGTTAAGACTGGAGACAGGACTTTGGAATGCGACTAATGTTTAAGTTGCGCATTGCAAAAGAGAAAAACAAGTTGAATAGCCCTCATCACGAACTGAACAAATGATTGACATTCCATTTCACAGATACTCAAGTCTATCTGCCAAGCAGGCAGTGACCCTTGTCCTAAAAGTCACGACTAGACTCAATATAAGATAACATTCCATTCATGGGTTACTTTCTATAAAATGCTTTATTTTTGTACAGACCATTTGAAAAATACATCATTAAATAACACTTACGAAATAAAAAAGGAAATGCTTCAGCAATGTGTTCTCCGAATCAGCACGTTTCTTTTTTACATGTTTATTTGCAAATATTGAATATTTGGAATAAAAATTTAACTCTTAAAAAAACTGTAAATGCTATTAAAGTTGTCAGCCTCTATGGCTTAAACCTACTTCCTTCCGATCTATGTTTGGTTAGTCTTCTTCACGCTCCAGTGCAGAAGCCATCGCTATCCATTCCTGAAGAAATCTGGCATTGAACTCTGGCTTTCTTGTTGATTGGCACTTCAGCGGGCCTATGGCCTCTGTGTGAGCCTGCTTTTGCCCTCCTCCTGCTCTGCTAGTTTGAAATGGGTGTATGCCAGGATACCAGTGAGGGTGCAGAGGATGCCCAGACCTTGGTTTAAGGACAAAGGATCCTGGAAGAGGACGTACCCACCCAGTAATGTGATGCAGAACTTGAAGTGTCCAAACATGTTGTAGCTGTAAGCGGGAAACGTTAAGGGAACTTGTTTGACAATTACTTTTTGCATATACTTATGACTTGCACTTGAGTAACAGAATGAGGACATGTGACTTGAGCTTCAGAGATGAGTCAGGGACGTTTCTATAGTTAATATTCTTTAGACCATTTCACAGTTAGGATTTTGTGGGGTTTTTTTTAATAAATGTAAGGATATAGCATTACATTTTATTTGTGAATAAAATATATATATATATGTGTGTGTGTGTGTGTGTATATATATATATATATATATATATATACACAGTTTTAATATTAATTTAGGGATGTATCGGTGTTTGAAAAATGTTAATAAATAATCTATTAAAAATAAGTGTAATACAACAGTCTTGCATATATATACATATATAAAGTTTGTTTTAAATAATAATTTATAGATATATCAGTCTTGTGAACATGTGCAAACAGTTAATAAATATCTGTTAATGTTATTTTTAAATATCGATTTACAAATATATCAGTCTCCTGAAAATGCCATGTAAAAAAAAAAAAAGGTTATTAATAAAAATGTATAAGTATAATGCTGTTTTAATAGTGATTTATGGATATGAGCTGTGTAAATGTGATATGTAAATCAGATGTAAAAACAATACAATAAAAAGGTATTAATAAAATAGTATGGCATTTTTTATATTGATTGATAAATCAATATTAAAATCAACTTAAATGTACATTTCTAGTAAGTGCTAGATGAATGAGAGAGAATTGGCTTGACTGTAACTCAGTTACCTCAGTGATCTATTTTTCATGCATTATCTTTTTATGTATTACATTTTATACATAACAAATTATATATTTTAGAAATAGCTAGCAGCTCATCACATTTCCACATCCTTGAGTCTAAAAAAAAAGTTTATAAACCCTTGGTTGAGAGAGCACTAACAACAAGTGGAAGTAAATGGCTCCCTCTACTGCTCAATTTGAGAAAGGTTTCACTTAATGGGTGCATTCAAAACCTTTAAAGACTTCCTTGATTTACAGCTTCCCCTTTTATGATTGAACAATTGTGTAACTACATATGAACTTTTGCCTAGCTTTTATAAGTCTCTTGAATTGGCTTGAATTATAGACCTGAGTCTATACAAGTCATGCTATAGCGAGCACTGTATTCAGAGGTTGTGCTCTGCACCGAGAATAGAAAAAAAGTAGTAGCCACAGAAAGGATACGTGACAGCAGACGTGTTCCCAATTATCCAGTAAATGGACAAATTGACCAGAAAGGCAATGACACCAGACAGGAGAACCATGACCTTGATGGAAAAAAAACAAAACAAAATGAATCAATCATTTGAAAAACACAATTCAACTCAATTGCTTATTTATTAAAATAATACATATATAAAATATTTAACAAATTGAGCTTTTGGTCCAATGATGGCAAAAAAAAACAGCAGCATTTTTACTTCCCCCCCCGCCCCCAAATGAAAATCTAGGCAATAACACAAGGCGCTCTCTGTGAATGTGTGCTTGTATATTTAAGAAATTCCTTTGGATATGTGCAGAGGGAGTGTGTGAGCCATTGAAAGAATCGCTCTCTTACCAGGGCCTGAAATGACCAGGGGCCAAAGATACCACCCTCTCCGGTGAGGGGTTCGAAGAACGGCACCAGGACCAAGAGAAACGCTGAGGACATGGGTGCTTGATAATACAGTAACTGCATAGAGTTCACCTGAAGCTCATGCTGTTTGGCACCGACCCACTGTTACAGGAAAAATAAACGATTAAGTCTCACCAGTATCTGAATTATTAGTAGAAAAGTAGTTTCCTTGAGCATTGTGCTACATAATATGCAATGTGAAAGTATAAGATTGAATGAAAATTGTAATTATGTTACACAGTAAATACCAGAATTGCTACGTTGTGCGTCCCTGATTTGGCCAGTTTCTGACCACCTGCTGATTTAAATAAAATAACGATACAGAGTGAGGATGCAATAAAACTTACCACTTGATACAGCGAGGTTACGAAGACCCCAAGCGTGGCAAACATCATCCCCAGAAGATTGAACTTCACATCGTAGTAAGAGTTCAGTATGACCCCTAAAGTGATCGGCACCTTTCATTAAAAAAAATAAAAGAATAAACAACCTTGTTCTCAAATCTGCAAGTAACCATGACTTGCTTTTATCAAGTTAACCAAAAGCATAGTTCAAACTGATACACGTATATACATTTCAATATTTAGTCTTTTTGCTTGGGTTCTGCTGTTAGACACATGACTTACTAGACAACATAACCAGCGATTAAACAAACCCCCACTTACTAAAGTCAGTTTAATCTTTGTGGAAAATGTCTTTCTGTAGTACATGGTCTGGATGACTATGATGACTGGTGTAGTCATGGCCTTGGCCAGTTGGTATGTTCCTATCGTGTTCCTTTGGAGAGACAGATTGGTGAATACAACAAAGCCACAGAAACTCAAAGCCAGCAGGATGATTTTAGAAGGTCTGAGACTCTTGGGGGAGAATATATCCATCTTCTGACACATGAACAGCCCCAGCCATGTCACTACGAAATGAATGAGAGTCAGGGTCATGTTGGGAAAGCCGTAGTGCACGTAGATCCATTTGTTGATGAACACTATACAAATCGATGACAGCAAGTTGGCCAGCAGTCCAGCGACTATCCGGCTGTTTCCAAACAAGTCAGAGAGTCGAGTCGCCATAGCTGAGCTCATTCAGACGCACTTTGGGAAGCCTTTCAGGTGTCTGCTTTGGTACTTCATCAGCAGAGAGACGTAAAGTTCCACCGCTTTCTGTGGCTGAGAGTGTGGAAGCGGTTCAGAGCGGCTCTCATTATAGCGCCGTCCCTCACATTCACTCAAATCACTGACTGAGCGCACGGACGGCCGTGACGCACACAAACGCGACTAGACGCTCGCGAATGAGGGACGTGTCTCGAGGATAACGGGCCGCCGTGCAACGCTCTCGCGAGATTCGTTCAAATGAGCATCGCGCATGCGCGAGAATTTGGGTCGCCTTTCACGCCACGTCGCTGCTAATATGCGCCGTCTAGTGGACCAAAGAAAATACGAGATTCTTAAAGACGACGCTTTTTTTTGGCTTCGTGCTTCTTTTTTTGTGCATTTCATGTTGATTTTTTATATGTGTATGATAAAACAAATTCGCAGCTGTACTTGTGTTGTTACTAGTGCATTCTTTATAGGATAGTTATACATTCATTCACATGTTAGAGTATAGAAAAGTCATCAAATTATGAAAGAACACACACAAAAGTATATTTTAGCTTCTTCAAACAGGTTTGTTGGAGAATTATATATATATATATATATATAGATAGATAGATAGATAGATAGATATGTCCTATCCTGAAAATCACAGTTTTATAGTCCAGGTTTTGATTTATGTACATTTTCGTTGGCTTTGGAAAACTGAGAATAGTTTATTAAACTGACCTTCATTCTGGACACCCAATGTCACCAATAGGTGGTAGCACAGTCCTTCTAACCCGCTCTAAACCAGGCTCAAGAGATGTTAGAATTCAGACAGCACACTTCCCCTCAATATGTAAATGTCTTTTGTTGTAAAAATTGGACCCGTTCCAAAAATTCTGCAACATCAATATGTTGATTCCCGAAACAGCTCTCTCTCTCTCTCTCTCTCTATCTATCTATCTATCTATCTCTGATGACTGTAATAGTTCATGAGTAAAGACAAATTAGTTGCCTCTAACTGTCTGCACACAGAACGTATCCTGCAGGCAGTGTGTTGGTGCGATGGATCCACTACCAGTTTGTCTCAAATGAACGTGTGTGTTTTCAGTCATTCAGTGAGCTATGGATGCCGCAAGCAATCGTTCATCTGCAGGCATCTGCATGAAATTGTTTCCCCCTTGAATCATTAAGGGGGCTTAATTGACTTTTTAAAGGAGGACGAGCTGCTTATACTTGCTGTATCGATTTGAATTTCAAGGAAGTTCAGATCTGTGCAGTTACTAGCAGCCTTGACAGATTTTTATTCCTTGTTCTGTATTGTAACCAAATATGAATTATCCCTCTAGCCCGTAGCCACACCGTATTCTCTCCCTACACTCCACATGAGGATATTACAGCCTCGTCGAGCCACATGGACACTAAGTAACACATTTCTTTATTGGTTATCTTTTGTGTTTTCTGTAGCTCAGTAGGGCTACACTTTAACATACTTTTAAAATAAGTACTCATTCATTAAATCATTTGCAATGTTTTGCAATTAACATGCAATAGTGTCCAAAAACATGGCTTGACCTTTTTCTATCAGCATTCCTCTAATATAGTTTAAATTGAGATTAAATGCTAAACTTAAGATCTTAACCTTTGGGACATTTGGGACATTTTTGCCCATTTTAGTTTTGTTTTTGGTAACACTTTTCCATACGTGTACACTAATAAGCATTCATGCTTAACTAATACTGAATTAATGTTTAACTCATGATTATCAAATCTATTCATCATAACTGACACATTACCAAATAAAAATGAGTCTTTCTGGTTATTATATTGTAGATTAATTCCCTAATAATTTCTTTTATTAACTAATAGTGTTAATAAGCTTGTTAGCACAGTCAGCTTTCAACTTCCAGGCAAAATAATATGCATTAATACATGATTAAATAGTGCATTATTTGTGCAAATTCATGTGTAAATTACAATAATTACTAAGTGATGAGTTAATAATGATGTACCTCAACAAGTACAGTAACAAGATAATAATATAATGTATTCACAAACCATCGATTAATTAATGACCTCACTGTTTATTAAAACCTTTTATTTTTGCAGATTATTAAACACAGATTAGTGAAAGTAAGTTTAGTGAGAGTATTAGTGAGAGTTTTTTGAGATATCAACCTCAAATTTGGAAGCTTTAGATTTCTAGCTTTGATTTTCTAGCAGGTTTAGAGTTCAACGAGTTATAAAAATGTATGTTGTATGATGTTGTAAATGTATTAGTAAAAACTAATGTTGGTTAACTTAACAGTTTATGGTAGCCATTGACTTTCATTGTATAACTTTATTTATTTATTGCAACTTTGTTTGAGTATATGCATAAAAAAGGATATGGATGGCTTCTAGTTTTCTACAACTCAATGAGTCTAAATTGAAAGTGGTGATTTTTGGCCCCTCCCCAAAGTTGTCTGTTAATCTAGGCCCCTTATCCACTAAATTTCTCAAGTGTTGGCTTCTCTGCACTAGCTTCCTGTTGATTTTAGAGTCCAATATAAAGTCCTGACAACAAGTTTTTAAAGCTTTGCATGGACTTGCTCCAGAGTACATCGCAGGTCTGTTACAGCAGCATTGTGCTGTTAGACCTTTAAGATCATCACAGAGTATGCTCTTTAGTTTCTCAGATAACGGTTGAAAACTAATGGTAATCAAGCCTTCTCAGTGGCAGTTCCACATCTTTGGAATAGTCTCCCACTTGATTGTTTTAAAGATGAAAACACACCTTTGGCATATAGTTGTCCCTAGTTTGGGACATCGATCAGTGATATAATTTCATGTTTATACTTCTATTGTGCTTGTTTACTTTTTTAGATATGTAAAGGGTTTTGGTCAACTGTTGTTGTTTTAAAAATGCTTATAGAAATAAATGTTGATTTCATTTGATATATACAATCCTTTTCCAACATTCTTCAGACTATACTTTCTGCTCAACAGAAGAATGAAACTTGCACAGGTTTGGAATTAAATGAGGTTGAGCAGCCCAGCCTCACGGCAATTCCTACATATTTTAAGAGGTGGTTAATTTTTACAAATTCGTACGACCTCACTCATATGATTTTTGCTAAATCGTACGTATATTTTTACGAGTTGCCAATTCATATGAGTTTGTACAAATGACCTACAAGTAAACTTGATCCTAAGCACGATTTTGACACCTCATACAAATACGTACTAATTGGTCGTGAGACAGTTGCGTTGAGTAAATGATAACAGAGTTTTTATTTATGGGTGTGCTTACTATTTAAGCACACTTTTTTTTAACAAGGAGGAAGAACATGGCATTAGAAACTCCAGGTTTAAGGGTTAACACAAGTAATAATTCACGGCTGAATATTGTATGTATATTAGAATGCATTGTGCTTTTTAGCGTAGTAAATTGCTAACATAAGCCTCTGTAGGAATCAACTTGCCAGTGAAGTATAAACGTGCTTCACGAAATCTCATCACAACAGTCAAGCTACATTGTAGCAGGTTTGTTGCTGCTTCATGATGGCTAACTCTAACCAGCTGAAGTGTATCCCTTTGTATATGACAAATGCACAAAATTGCCTTTTCTTCAAATCAATTCACTGAAAATATTTATGATCACTTGTTATGGAAAACTGGAGAACTGAATAGTGTGGTGTATTAATAGTTGCTAGTTTTAACTGTCTATAGCAGTTATGGCCCTTGTACTTTGGGCCTGGGGTAATGGAACAATATGATTTCTTAAGTTCAGCATTAACCTTTTCAAATGAAACGATTTCCACAAGTTTTGCAACACAATGGAAACTTTAATGTTTGTCTGTCAAGTGTTCAGGACTCTTTGTCCTTTCAGATGTGTTGTGGGAGACAAGTCTGTGTCAGCCAGGTCAGCAGTTTAACAGAATGACAACAGGGGGGATAGAAGAATGAAAACAGCTTGGACGCTTGGAACAGGGTGGGCTTGGGTGGCTAATGAAACACAAACTTGTATATGATAATCCAACCCCCCAACTTCAAAAACATACTCAAGCTCTGTCCCAAAAATTAGTGAGTCACCTACCAAGACATCATTTTGAGGAATGAATATCTAATTGTTTACACATTATAATAGAGTAATTCATTTTTATTACTTGATTTTAATTCGTAGTATTTTATTTCTTTCAATTACTCAGATAAAACACTATAAAACCATTTACCTGATAAAGGCTACAGCATTGTAAGCTGGGTGAAATGCTGATGTGAAAATAATAATAAATCCCAATAAATTTACAATTACAAATTTACATTTATTTTTTAAAACTGTGGTAGTGAAAACTCACTTAGCAAAATACTGTTATAATGGTTCTGGTACAACTTATATAGTTAGGGAAATGTGGTTTATATGACAAGCTACTATCAAAATGTCCTTTTTTTACCATAATTAAACAGGTGTTACAATAGAAAGCCACACAAAATTAAAATGAGATAAAACATAAAACACATATACATATATTTACATATAAGTTAAGCAACACGTAAATAATGCAAAAATGTCTACAAAAACAACTTAATGTACATTATAACCAAAAAAGTACCAGAAAGTAACATAGAATCATCACTGTAAACTAAAAGCCATATATCTGACAGTATATAAACATTTTAACTGCAACAACAGTTCTCTTGTTTGGTGAAAAAATACAAAATTTAAAAGACTATGAGAAAGTAGTTTGCTTGTCGAGTGTTTTTATAAGGTTGTATTTTCGATTAGGTTGGTTGCCTTCAGGCTATGTAGACAAAATGACTCAGTAGGTTTTTGTATAGGGCTACTTTGTACCTTCATTATTCCA
The DNA here is from genome assembly GCA_032359435.1 of Enteromius unitaeniatus. Taxonomy (NCBI): domain Eukaryota; kingdom Metazoa; phylum Chordata; class Actinopteri; order Cypriniformes; family Cyprinidae; genus Enteromius; species Enteromius unitaeniatus. The sequence continues at coordinate 11,032,272 of JAUMHI010000037.1, read as the reverse complement.
ACTGTGTCTCCTCCCCAGAGTTTGCTAGTCAATCTTCATGAGGAAATGAAACAAATCCAGAAGCCTTACAACATCTCGAAAAGGACTATCAACCCCCTCTAGCCTGTTTCTCACACTGTGCTCAAACAGAGATTCTCTTTAAAAAAAGAAAAGGCTGTGAATATTCCAACATGACAAATGAGATGTTCACCATTGTCTAAGACCGAACAGTTATATCAGAGTGAAATGGCAACCTCCGGCGCAGATAATGTGAGTTTTCGCATTAATTCAGACATGCTTCAGAAAGAGGAGAGCGAGAGAGACAGTGGGAGAGAATGACGACTAAATAGTGACACAGAGCAGGGCTGATGGCTTCCAATCACAGAAACCATCAGATGAGTTCACTTTGAAACGACAGCCTTGGTAAATATGAGGCATGGTGGTGAAGATAAATGCCGTCTTTGAAGCCATACATTACAACTCTCAGAGAGACAGGAATTAGCCTGTCACATGCAGAGCTAACCTTGAAAGACAGATTTTGAATTAAGCTGCCTCTGTCTGACGAATGCTGCGGTGACACGAAAAATAAATGTCTTAGGTTCTCAGATTTTAAAGCATAAATATTTGTTGTTGAGTTGCATTATTGCTAGTGTCACATTAAAAGGAGTGGAAATTGTCATTTATTTTCCTTTAATATTGTAAAATGTCCTTTTGTTTTTTTTAAAAAAAAAAAAAAAAAAAAAAAGCAAACCATATGAATTTAGAGATTAAGTCTAAAGAAACAGACGTTGTTGGTCAAGGAAGCAGACACATGGGTTCAATCAAACAGGCAAGTATTTATTCACAACTGAAAAAGGAAAGGCTTCCAGGAAAAACTATGAACTGAAAACAGCTACAAAAGCACTCAAAACAGGCTTATCTTAAATGTCCTTCTTGCCTTCCTCTTGTTGCTGGTGAACCAGATGACCAAGACTGACAGGTGGATTGAGAGCAGCATGGAAAGCTTGCAATCTCGAGACCATACGGTAAGTGTTTGGAGTAAGCATGCAGGCAAGTAAATGTAGGTGTAGCTGGTTAGGTGTGAGTGATCAGATGAGTAGCAAGAGGAATGCTGTGAGATGTAGTGTATTGGTGTGGCTGAAGTCATGCATGTGTTGAGGTGACTGGACCGGAGGTGGCTGTGACATTACCTCCTCCCCAAGGAGCGGCTTCCAGATGATGAGAGAGAGAGATAGAGACACGGGAAGAGGAGGAAAAAAAAAAAAAAAAAGCTCCTCCAGACTGTAGCATGGGAACTGGATTCTCTGGGATCGGGAATGGCCTTCCCGACCGTGACTGGATCAGGAACGCTGGAGAAGGCTCTGGGAAGGTGGCCAGCGGCCTTGACAGAGGAACAGCTCGTATGACTGAAGTTACCAGAAGAGAAAAGGCTTTTTTTCACCGATTTGACAGTCTGTAGTGCAGGGTTGTATATTTTGGCTCCCAAGTTAGTGCTGTAAGAGGTTCATCCCAAAGTACAGGTAAGCATAGAGGAGAGTTTTATGGGCCACCAGGCAGGAGTGGATTGGGTTACAGGTGACTGATTCGTGATGATGGTTTCCTCTATGGCAAGGGGGGGGGACCCTCACAGCCATAATACCTGGTCAATAAAACGAGTAAGAGAACATGGGTTATTGGATATGGAAACCTGCTTCGACAGATGATAATTGAGTCCAAGCCAGAACAGAATCTTCAATGTTCTCTCACTCAAGGGCACAAGATGAGAGTGATAATTGGGCAGCCATATTGTGTATGGTTATGGAGTAGTGCAGCAGGATCCCATGAGAAAGAACTCATTCTTGGTTGCATGGTCTGATCTTCTGTAACCAACTTCTGGGTCCAATCAAACAGTTAAGTATTCACAACTCAAAGGAAAGGCTTCCAGAAAAAAAAACATGAACTGAAAATAGCCACAAAAACTGTTAAACAGGCTTATCTTAAATGTCCTTCTTTCCTTTCTCTTGTAGGTAGGTGGTGAATCAGATAACCAAGACTAACAGGTAGGTTGAGACGAGCATGCAAAACTTGCAACCTCAAGACCAGCCAGTAAGTGTTCTTCCTCCTTCTGTTTTAATGGTGGTTGGCAACCAACTGGAAAGGTGCATTACCGCCACCGACTGGGTTGGAATGTAGAGCAGGTAGACTGGAAGCTACTCTACAATACTAAGAACTAACCAAAGTAAAATAAATAAGCGGAAAAAGAGAGGGGGGGGGGGATAAAATAGATAAAAAAAAAATACATATATTCTCAAAGCAAACCCAGTTTCTTTTAAAAACCTGAGAATAAAATTATATATATGCCTAGATGTTTTGTTTAACAACCCAAGCCAGTGAGTGTCTGCAATAAGTGTGCTTATAAAGGATGCAGGTAAGTAGATGCAGGTGTAGCTGGTTAGGTGTGAGTGAACATGACACAGTGCAGGTAAGTAGCAAGAGGGATGCTGGGAGATGTAGTGTGTTGGTGTGGCTGAACTTGTGCATGTGTTGAGCTGACTGGACTGGAGGTTGCTGTGACAGTCTGAGGTTTTAAATCATAGTTGGAGAATGATGACAGAATTATTAATATTTGGGGTAAACAGTTCCTTAAAATAGTTTGATCTTACACAATCGTAACTATACTAATGCTGTCAAACAATTAATTGTGATTAATCGCATACAAAATAAAAAGGTTTTGTTTACATAATATATGTGTGCTGTGTGTACAGTGGGTACGGAAAGTATTCAAACCCCCTTAAATGTTTCACTCTTTGTTATATTTCAGCCATTTGTTAAAATAATTTAAGCTCATTTATTTCCCTCATTAATGTACACACAGCACCCCATACTCACAGAAAAACACAGAATTGTTGACATTTTTTCAAATGTATTAAAAAAGAAAAACTGAAATATCACATGGTCCAAAGTATTCAGAGAGAGAATTGTGGCACATATCTGGTCAGCGTTACAAAAAATATCTCATGCTCTAAAGGTTCCTAAGAGCACAGTGGCCTCCATAATCCTTAAATGGAAGACGTTTGGGATGACCAGACCCCTTCCTAGAGCTGGACATCTGGCCAAATTGAGCTATCGGGGGAGAAGAGCTTTGGTGAGGGAGGTAAAGAAGAACCCAAAGATCACAGTGGCTGAGCTCCAGAGATGCATTCGGGAGATGGGAGAAAGTTGTAATGTCAACCATCAGAGCTTTATGGCAGAGTAACCCGACGAAAGCCTCTCTTCAGTGCAGGACACATCAAAGCCTGCATGAGGTTTACTAAAAAACACCTGAAGGACTCCAAGATGGTGATACATAAGATTCTCTGGTCTGATGAGACCAAGATAGAACTTGTGGCCTTAAAAGCGGTATGTGTGGAGAAAACCAGACACTGCTCATCACATGTCCAATACAGTCCCAACACATGGTGATGGCAGCCTCATGCTGTGGGGGTGTTTTTCAGCTGCAGGGACAGGACGACTGGCAGAGGATCCCTAAATCCAGGTGTGAAAAACTTGTTGCATCTTTCCCAAAAAAGACTAAGGGCTGTATTAGATCAAATGGTGTTTCTACTAAATAAACCGTCCCAATAAAGGGTCTGAATACTTAGGACCAAGTGATATTTCGTTTTTTCTTTTTTTAATAAATCTGCAAAAATGTCAACAATTCTGTTTTTCTGTCAATGTGGGGTGCTGTGTGTTCATTAATGAGAAAAAAAACTGAAATGATTTTAGCAAATGGCTGCAATATAACTGTCATGTCCCTGGACTGTTTGTTGTTGTTTTCATTCCCCATGTGCTCTGTCTCTGTGTGACCTAGTTTTTTTAATAGTTTTGACCTAGTGACCTAGTGATTGTGTGATTATGTTCAGGTGTGTCACGCTCATTAACCTTCACTGTCCTCCCTTTATAAGTTCTCCTCAGTCCTGTGTTTACTGTTTGGTATTAATGTTATTTTGTGTGTGTGCAGTAATCTGTAGCCTACTCATTGGTAAGCATTTCAGTTTTTGTGAAAAGATTCCCACAGGTCTGTTTTCATAATGAGATCAGGTTTCTCATTTAGTTTTAAAATATTGAACAGTGTGAACACTTTTTCTTCAGCTGAACACAAAATTAGATGCATACAGGTTTTGACTAAATGATGGCTTAAATGTATATTTTGGGTAAACGTCTTTGCTCATTTTTATTGGACTCACCGTTTTCATCTTCCTACCCAGTTCACACATCTCTTTTGCACATTTTCTCTTCAATTACTTTCACAGTAATTAATTAGATGTCTTTGAGTTATCACCATACACAGGGCCTTAACTCTCAAGTGAAAATCTTTCATCCTTCACAACCATGTGAACTGTTTGTGTGTGCGCACTGCGCATTCAATAATTTCATACCTTTTCAATAATGGATGCTTTCAACCTAACAGCCTGTGGGAGAGTGATCATTATGATCGTTAAATGGTTTATTCCATTTGACTGAATCTCACATAGATGCATGACTGAAATATGATGGTTGCAAGGTGTCCCTCAGATGCTATGTAAGGCAATAAAAGAGAAATGTCATTAAGCCACTTCAAATCAAAACTTATTTAGTTTGTAAAGGTATGTTAGTATATGTGACTCTGGTCTTAAGTAGCTTGGGTATATTTGCAGTAATAACTAACAATAAAGATATGTTCAAAATTGTTCATTTTTCTTTTTTGTCAAAAAACATTAGGATGTTAAGTAAAGATAATGTTCCATGAAGATATTTTGTAAATTTACTACCGTGAATATATCAACTTTAATTTGGACAACTTTAACATAGATTTTCTAAATATTTAGATTTTTTTTGGTCACTCAGGTTCCAGATATTAAAATAGTTCAGCCAAATATGTCCTATCCTAACAAACCATACATCAATGGAAAGCTTATTTATATTTCAGATGATGTATGAATCTCTATGTATGAAGATTCATATAAACTTGCCTTAGATTTTACTCTCGTGGCTTTAGAATTTGATAAGTCTAAAAAATATATATGGATTAAATATTGTATTCATCATAAATAAACAGCTGACTTCTGAATTCTTTTTGTTGACGTTATGAATATTTTTCAAAAGCAAATCATTTTGAATAGTATTAAATTAAGCAGAAGCATAAAAATGACTAAAACTGAAATAAATAAAAATTTACATAAACTTACAATTAAAATGAAAACAGAGAGAAAAAAAAGCTAATTTAATTATTTTTTGAAGAAGTGGCACATAGATACATGGGAATGAAAAAGCCCATTCTCTCTTTGTCTCACTTGACCTTTCTGCCCCGTCCGTCTTACATCTTGACATTTGTGTTTGTGTAGCTGAAATGGCCAGTGTGACCTTCAGCTCTGATACAGGCAGTGTGGTGACAGGTGGCTGACCCTCAGGACACAGAAAGACACCTTCAATGCAAACAAGCCGGTGTCCCAGCTCCCGCTTTTATAACATCCATCAAACAATGATAAATATCTCAACGTCCTCCATTCACAGGGACTTCGCAGACCTTGCCATGAGATATGAACACAATACTGAAGCATTTGCTTTGTGATGACACCTTTTTATGTGATCTATCTTGAATGGCTCTTTTTGTACAGTATAAAGGTATAAAGCTACAGTTGCAAACACCAAACTTAAATGGATAAAAGGGATAGTTCACCCATGTTCACAAATTAAGCAACCCTAGTTTGCTCTGCAATAAGTTTCATCCAAGATGGTGGATTGAGTTTTGTCAGTATCTACAGATGCTGTTGATATTGTGTAACTTGCACAGAACACCCTTTAAGTTCTTTAAGCTCCTAGAGAAACAGAAGTAGAAAAGGACACTTATCACATCTGGTCAAGGAGGCAGACACATAGGTTTAATCAAACAGGTAAGCATTCATACAGGTGTAGAGGGTTAGGTGCGAGTGATCATGACAGCTGTAGTGCGTGTAGGTGACCAAACTCAATGTGGTGGAGTAAAGGCAGTACTGAAGGATGGACTGTGGGCCTGGCACTTGTAGCCAAGCATTTGAAGACTGGAGGCAGAAGGATGGACTGTGGGCCTGGCACATGTAGCCGAGCATTTGAATACAGAGGCAGGAGGAAGCCAACCAGAGCAGAGCATGCAAATCTGGAATATAGAGTGGCTCCAAGACTGGAGCAGTTTCTGAGGTTACTTGAACTGGATTCAATTCTGGAGAGGATTCTGAGAACTCCCAGACTGTGTGGAAACTGGATTTACAAGATCACCACTCCTGGCTGGGATTTGAGGACTGGATTCTTGGATTGGGACCTGCACTCCCGGCCGTGACTGGAGGACTGGCTTCCCTGGGATCAGGAACGGCTCTACTGGACATGACTGGACCTTTTTGGATCAAGAACCGCTCTACTGGCCATGACTCAGGAACTAGACTCTCACTGGACACCACTCTGGGAGCAGGCTCTGGCAAGCACTCTTGCAGAAGACAGACACATGGGTTCAATCAAATAATTAAGTATTTATTCACAACTCAAAGGAATGGCTTCAAGGCAAAGCATGAACTGATGCACTCAAAACAGGCTTATCTTAAACGTCCTTCTTTCCTTTCTCTTGTAGGTAGGTGGTGAACCAGATGACCAAGGTGACAGGTGGGTTGAGACCAGGATGGAAAACTTGCAACCTCAAGACCAAACAGTTAGTGTTCAAAGTGTGCTTATAAAGGATGCAGGTAAGTGGATGCAGGTGTAGCTGATTAGGTGTAAGTTATCATGACAGAGTGCAGGTGAGTAGCAAGAGGGATGCTGGGAGATATGGTAGTGTATGTAGGTGACTGAGCTCGTAGATGTGTTGAGGTGACTGGACTTGTGACTGTGACAACTTTAAGCTCCTCTGTGGTCTGCCCTTTTTGAAAATTGAAAAGATCTTAGAACTTTTCTAATTATTATTCAGCTGATATTTTAAACAGATTTGGCATTATCGCTCACATAACGTTTGCATTTACTCACAAAATGTTTACGCTATCGTAAGAAACTTTGCATTGTTTTGTGTTACTGGAGTGTTTTTGTTTCTTCTTATTATTTATGCATATGCTCTCAATAGTTGTGCATTTCCCAAAGAAATTTTACATTGATTCAATCACAAAAAATTTCTATTCGCTTACAAAACCTTTGTACTTCCCAGAGAAAATTTACGTTTGCAAAACGCAAAATCTTTGCAAGTCGCTAAGGCTGCAGTTGTGTTTCACTATTTGTGACCCAATTCCAATTTTGTTTTTCCAATGTGGCACAGTTTGGATAAGACCCATGAACACATAAACAGAAAAAAGAGCATATGGATTCCAATATTCTGGTTACTGGTTTTAGGCCTCATTCGGATGTGGAAATAAATCAGATACGTGCATTTGCATTTGCTATGTAAGCTGACAGACTGGATATTCCCCGGTGAATGTGAGCCATCCGTCACTGAAAAATAAAACAACAGTTGGTGATTGATGTTGATTCAGGTGGACACTTTTCCGGACAGGGTTGCCAAATCTTTGGTTTTCCTGTAATTGGGATACTTTTACACTGCTTTAACCCCCAGACAGAAATACAACCCATGGCAACAATCTCCTCCTTCCGTGGAATGTGATTTTGAGAGAGAAAACCCGATGGAGGGAAAAACCACAAACACAAAAGGCGACTTGGCAACCCTGTTTTGGAGTCAATTCTTCTACCTTGCGTTGTTTTGTCAAGCATATAGTGTAAATGCAGATACAGGATATAGTATATAAAACATGCACTTTCATACCATTCTGATGGAGCAAAAAATAATAATAATAAAAATTGTCAAAAAAGCATTCCTATTTCATTGATGCCACAGAAATCTCTGTAATTTTGCCATAAAAAAACAAAACAAATAAACGGATATGACTATTTCCAATGCATGATGAAGACAGCGCGAAGGAGGTGCATCATGGCGTCTAGTCAGGTAAGAAAATTGCTTTTACTGTTTTGTTTTGCAGTGGAATAATTATTGTGTACTGTAACTGTTGGCACACCATTATAATATCAGAGGGTTGGGTGATAAGTTTGTATCTTTCTTTAGTGTTTGGACTGTGACATTAGTGTTACGTTATAGATGGTTTCATCTGGACCTAAGTTAACGTCCGGTCTGTGTTTGTGTATCGGTCTGGTTAGTGCCGCTGGCTACAACCACATAATGCTTAATGTTTAAAAATCAGACCAAGGGCGTGTGTTTTTATATCACTGTATTTCTGGAGGAAGACTGTCTTTAGAAAATGTAATTTTTCTTTTATCCTGTATATAGTTTGTAAGCTCAGAGCTGCTTTGTCTACAGCTGTAACCGGGGGAAACCTCTCATTTCTTATACTGCTGGCAGAGAATCAGTATTAAAGGATTAGTTCACCCCCAAATTTTTATTCTGTCATTAATTACTCACTTATGTACTCATGTTGTTCCAAACCTGTTAGTCCTTTGTTCATCTTCAGAACACAAATTAAGATATTTTTAATAAAATCGGAGGGCTCTCCGATCCTCCAAAGACAGCAATTCAACTGAAATGATCCAGCTCCAGAAAACTAATAAATACATTGGTAAAACAGGATGTGACTCAACTTTAGTTTTGCAACGCTACAAGAATACTTTTTTTTTCCCTCAAAGAAAACAAAAATAATATAATTCACATAACCATTCCTCTCCCCCAAGTTAGACCTTCTGCCATTTTGGAGAGTATCACAATGCTTTTTTTTTTTAATAGAGTATGTATGCTTTGCCTGAAGTGTAAAAAGCACCTTTGAGGTTGGGAGTCAGGCTAGTAAAGTGACACACAGCATATAACGTTTTTTTTATTCTTTGCACATAAAGTATTCTTGCAGTTTTGTCAAATTATTTTTGGGTTAACTATACATTTAATTGGAAATATTGCTAAACTTTCTGAGCTGATTAAGGCTATGTTTCCCAGAAGCATAAGCACAAGTTGATCGTAGCTCCATTGGTTTCAATTGGTCTACAAGGTACTTAAGCTTACAATGTTTTTAGGAAATGCAGCCCTGGCCTGGTACTGTTATGGTTTAATTTTACAATTAAATGTTTTTTAGAATTACATTTAGATTTTTTTTTCAGAAAATGTTTTTAGATTCAGAAGACTGAATCTAGAATTTAGAAGCAATCTGAGACGATTTGAAGTTGCAGACACTGAAGATGTTGTAGGAAGATAAAGTTCTTCTGTACCCTTGCAGTCTACCCTATGCTAAGCCATGTTTCTAGGACTGAACTTGAGCAAACCTCCTAAACTCGGGTACACACATTTGAAGTACTGCAGAGGTTATTTTGGAGCCAATTCCTCTTCCTGGAATAAGGTTTGATTGCTTACCTTTAAATTACAAAATGATTGTAGTTTGATATTTCTGCTATTTTGTAATTGTGTAATGTAGTTTCAACTGTATTTAACTGAAGGTAGCTGTATGTTTTGCTCTTGTTTAACAAATACACTTTTCATTTGTGACACATCTTGTCTCACATACAAAAAATATTTTGTTAAAGGGAGGGTAACTTTAAACCAAAATGATTTTGTTAAAGTAACTAGAAAAAATTGGATGGAACCACTGTTGTTTGAAACAAACCTGCTTATGTTGATGAAGTGAGACACATTTGGCCAGTTTTTAATAAACCAAAACATGTTCACAAAACGTAACTGGTTTAAGTTACAGGGAAGTGAATAAATAAAGTTGGTTGGACTTAACAGTTTCATATAGATTTGTCCTCATTCAATTGTTCACACAACACAAAGATAGATTCAAAAAATTCCATTCATGTTAATAAAAAACAATTTACACATTACATGTACTTGCTATTATAATAACAATAAATTGTGCATAATTGCATGCAAAGTATAGTCAATTAATATTGCTTAGTACTCAAATCTATTATTACACTGTAACAAGGACACATTAAAATAACCAGTCAACCAGTAACTGTATTATAGAAGAATTTTGAGGCACTTAAAACATATTTGAGTTTCTTGAGTACACCTTTAGATATCTGTGACGGGACACCTAATATGGAGATGCATACACATGTGAAGTCCACAAGACCTTAGATTGCAGTATCAGCTTTCAGAATTGTGTTCACCAACATCCTCTTCACTGCATCTTGACAAACTTTTCAAAATTTCGAAATGCATTTTGTTTCATCAAAATGTGGGAACGATTGGCATATTGAGTGTTGATGTTTTACAGGAAAAAAGGTGACCATGAATGTGAAGGACTGTAACCATCACCCTCTTTATCATGCCTATCCAATCCATTTTCCAACAGTACATTTTCACTGGTGCAGAATGAGCTGACATTTTCAATTAATTCTCTGTAGGAGCTAGGGGCAGGATTGCACAGGGGATAGACAACAAGGCAGAACTAGTAGTCAGAGCATCAAAAAGTTGGGAAATACCAAACTTATGTAAAAATAAATGAAAGTGAAATTCAGTCAGTGTGTGGTGAGGACAGAATTAAGTTGTATCAGTCAGAAAAAAAAGCCTTTTGTGTATTGCCCATAAATGTAAGAAATCAAACAAAAATGTCTCATACTCTGTCTTGCACACGTTTGTATAAAACCTTCATCTTAGCTTCTTATTTGTCTAAGTTGACCAGTTGGTGGCACTGTTGAGTTTGGTTCCGGTCTGTGTGCAGAACCCTGAACTCAAGGCAGGACAGAGACGCAAACATTATTTAGTATCTGGGTCATGTGAAATAATTTAATTTCACTGGCCAGGGAAAATATTTATCAAATTGTATGAGGCTCACATGGTGTGTAGGTGTGAAACAGAAAGAAAAGGACTAAGATTACAGCGTGAGTAGATAAAATCAACCCTTAAACATGCTCTAACAAGTTATCGATAACCCTGTGTCAAGTTGTTGACAGGCTTTCACAACATATTTGTGACTTCAAATGGCAAAACTGTCAGGCTAATTTGTACACGTCAACCATTTAAAGAGTTCCAGTTTGATTTTTGACCAGCCAACCCTGAACTCAAGTTTTGTACATGGATATGCTCCATTAGCCTTTATTATATTTTGACAATGTCGTTCCTCTTTGAATGCGAAAGAGCTATTTTTTTAGCTGTTCAACATCTGCAGCAGATTAGCTGTGCTATGCTAACTGCAATACAATGGCTGTTAAATAGCGTCTTAGAAATGTTGCCTAATTCTTGAAACATTTTCATGACAACAACTGTAAGTGTCATGTGGTGAAACCATCAAGAAAAAACATTTTCAACATGTGAGTGTATTTTTAAAACCAGTGTAAATATATTTTGTCAAGGTGTAAAGGATCAAGGTTATATTAATACAAGACACAATCAATACAAGATGAATTATTATGAAGTATTTTGTAGGGTTATGCCATACGACATTTTGCAACCTTGTTGTGAAAAGTAATCCGTACCCACAAATTTGAATGTTGTAATTTATTGTTATTAAACATTTGTTATGCTTTATTTTTAGTTAGAAAATAAAAAATAAATAATACTGAAAGGTTAAACCAAAGTAAATTTTTTCAAGGAAAAAAAAAGTTGATTTAAATAATTATGCTAATTCTATGATCAATTCACCATTGTATGTATGAATGCATTATGATTATATTAATATAGACACACAAAGAAATATGACATCATATATTGGTAGATAAATATCTCTCTAAACCCAAAAAGCTAGCTTTATTCAGGTTTTATGGACCTCCTTTATCACAGTTCACACTTTCTAGGTGTATTTCCCATCAAATGCCTGATAAATCCACACATTTGTACCTGTACCTGGAAGTCCAGTTGCTTTTGACTAAATCGCACCTGACAAGGCTTGGTCAGCATCTGAATGCTGCAAAATAGAGCCAGTTGACACCTTAAACAGTACATCTGTCAGTGAGCTTTAAAGTGTTTTAGCTGTGCCTTTTGCAGCCTGCCTCATTACATAAAGAATGGAGGCCGACATCTGAAGTGGGAGGGTTACATAACACTCTCAGTCCAAAGAGTGTGTGATATTATGGGTTCATTTCAAGTAAAAGCAAGAAAATTCTGAGAAATCTGAGCACCATGTTAACATCTATACTGAGCATTGCAGGACAATGATGGGTTTAGAAGTGCTTCATGAAAATGACACAAGTCGTTTTTTTCCTGCTGCACTATATATTGCACACACTGATGATAGGTGTGCTTTTAAGACATTGCACTTGCATAAGTGATTAAAAGTTAATAAAGTAATAGTTCAGCTAAAAATAAACTCTGCCACCATTTACTATTCCTTTTAAGATTGAAAGAGTATCATAAATGCAGTACTTAGAAAGCTGTATGAATTGGTGCAATAGATTGCATGTCTTCTGAAGTCTTATGATACATTTATTAGGTACAAAGCAAAATTGAAGTCATTATCTGAAAAAAAAAACTGTTTTTGTAACTTGGTAGTGCTTGTCCACTTGTACGTTCAGTGGTAGGAGAAGAGCAGCCAGGATGTTACACAAAGATGTCAGGGTGGTACAACTTTCTTGTATATGTCATAACGAAGTAAAAATTGTCATAAAAAAATGTAAATCTGTGAATAGAACTAAATGGGTATCATTTTAAACTGCCTGTCTGCTTGTTACTATTGAAAAGTAAATAGGTAACTTTAACATATTTTTTTTTTTATGTTTTTATTAATTTATATATATTTTTTATGCTTGTTTCCATGGTTACATCCCATGACATTTGAGAAATGGGGCTTTGTTTTTGTTGTTGTTTTTTCTTTTTGATTGATTAAAATGGTTTTCAAACCCATATGAAACTCATTATTGCATTTCTTTTTAATTATTATTCCTGTTCTTTAATGTGGAAGCTCTCATTTGTCATTGAACAGATTTGGAATGACATGAGGGTGTATAAATACAGAATTTTAAAATCGGGGGTAACAAACTTTTCCTAATTTATAATTAGGAAAACAAATTGCTATCGGTTTAATATAATATTAATAAATGACTGCCCCCACTATCCCCCAATCAGATGCCTAATGAGTTTTAACTCTCGTGAAAGCCAGTGACAGCAGGACGTTGGCTCTGTTCCAGTAACCTCATGGAGTCTGACACATACAGTATGCTCCGTCACAGGTGATTTAGACTGGAGTCCATCATGTCATGTTCATGATGGATGCGTGCAAGTAACTTACTCCGTTTTCTGACACTCCAGCCTTGGACTCAAATAGAGTGCTTTACAGGAAGAGATGAGGGGAGTGACTCTCTTAAAAGCTTGGAATTTGAAAGCAGTTAAGAGCGTTTTGAAGGTAACTTATCATGCAGCTGATATTTTGGCAGGAAAGCAGTCCCTTGAGGTCTGTCCACATTGCACAGCAACCTAACTACTTCAAATTTGTGGACTTTGTGAACTGTTATTAAGGATATTTTACCTTAAAATATAAATTCATACAGATACATAAGGAGCATGGCACATATAAACAAAGACATAGCAAAACATGTGAACATTAAACATAGACCGTGACATATACCTTATCTGTATGACTTTCTTCTGTGGAACATAAAAGAAAATATTTTAAGAAATATTATAACTGTTTTGTACTAATATTCTTCTAAAGATTTTGAGTTTCACAAAAGAAATGCTTATAAATAACTGTTGTATTTTATTCTATTTTGTATTTTATCATTCACTTTCATTCAATTTTCACATCTAATTATTTTATTCCCTTTATTTTAATGCTTTTTAAATTCCAAATAAACAAAAAAAACAATAATGTAAAATCTAAACATTTTATATGAATAAGGACAATTGCAAAATCTTGAATCTTGAGAAAATTGCCTTTAAAATTATGACTCATCCAATGTATTTTTGGATATTGCTACAAATATACCCACATGACTGTTTTTTTGCTCTAGGGCAATATATATACATTTATTATACATTTTTAAAAAAAATTCTGCAGGTTTATCTAATTCAAATATATGGATGCATAAATCCATATATTTTAAAAATCCATTTTTTTAATAAATGAATGCTGGTGGTCTGTTTATGGTAGGGCTTTGCTTTGTAGTTGCTAAGGTTTAGTCAAAAGTTAAGTTTATCACGTAAGTTTAGGGTTGTATTAAAATCCCTAACCCTACGAGTAATAATAATATATTTGCCTTAGCAAACATTGCTAATAAATTCCTTCACTACATGTTTCAATCTACTCTGAATATTTCCGTCCCAAAAGACACGCAACAGCCATTAACAGCTTCTATCGGCATCCCTCTCTGCTCCCGTTAAAACCATCAGGCTCTGCCTCTTCATTCCTGGATGGCTTTAAATTGGCTGAAAATTACGCCTGTCATAATCATTAGATCATGTTGCCTAGCAATATGTTGCAGTCCCCACGGCGACATCACTGTCAGGACCAATGTGCTCCCATCTGGTGGAGTGCATTGTGGGAGCGAGAGATTGCTTCCTCCAGCTTTTGGATTTCTGACTCGATTGTCCTGTTTAGGAAGGCCACCTGCTCTCTGATGTACCAGCAGGCATGGAGCGTCTCGTTTTTAGGAGCACTTTTCTTTTGGATGAAAGTGTGCGAGTGTGGGTGTGAACACGGACCAGATTTGGAACAAGCTCCAACAGTCTGTTTATAGACGATGGAGAGTAAATGTACAAAACGATGCTGTGACCTAACAGAACTGCATACTGGGTTAGTTCAACCCAAAATGAAAATTCTGTCATTAATTACTCACCCTCTTGTCATTCCAGACCCGTAAGACCTTCCTTCATCTTCGGAACACAAATGAAGATATTTTTAATTAAATCTCTGAGAGCCTCCATAGACAGCAACACAACTGAAATGATTTCAGATCCAGAAATGCGGTAAACATCAGTGACTCAACTTTAGTTTTGTGACTCTACAAGGCATTGGGAAATATTTTATAAAACTTAGAAAGGTAAATTAATATTTTACGTGCTTTATTTAATGTTTTATAAAAGCTATAACACACTCATAACGATGCTAGTCCACATTGATATTTAAAACATCCAACAGAATACATTTTTGCATTTCACCTCTAGAAAAAAGTCAAATATTTAAAATGCATACATTTGAATACATTTTCAAGTCTATTGACATATTTACTCACATCACTCGAGATTTACTGATATAAACATTATGAATCATGTATATGAACGTATGTTTCTTATTATTAATCCTAAAAAATTTTAATGTCACTATTAATGAGGATTTTATGATCTTTGCAAGATATTTACAGGGTACCTGAAGTAATTGCAGTGGTTCCTTTTTAGCATAATCAAATATACTTCAGTATATGTTTAGTTGAACTTCAGCACTATTAATTAAAGTGCATTAAATCAGTGTTTCCCAACCCTGTTCATGGAGGCACACCGACAGTGCACATTTTGGATGTCTCCCTTATCTGACCAATATATTTCTGGTTGTGGAGTCTCTACTAATGAGCTGATGAGTTGATTCGGGTGTGTTTGATTAGGAAAAGCTGGAAAATGTGTAGTGTTGGTGTGCCTCCAGTAACAGGGTTGGGAAACACTGCATGAAGTACAAAATCCGTTGTTAGAATTTAGCAGATTTTAGTTTAGCATAGTTTTATTAAAGGGATAATTTACCCAAAAATGAAAATTCTGTTATTAATTACTCACCTTCATGTTGTGTCACACATCTTCAGAACACGTATTTTTGATGCAATCTGAGACTCCTCTCTTACCCTCCATAGACTGCATTACCACAATGCACAGAAACGCAGTAAGAACAGTCCATGTGACATCAGGGGTTCAACCATACTTTTACAGAGCTCCAAGAATTTTTTTGTGCACAAAGAAAAACAATTGCTATATAATTTATGTTAGTAGTGTTGAGTAAAATTACGGCTGATTATTTTTTTACCATGCGCTGATCGTAGCAACATCCTTGCTGTCTATGGCGGGTCAGAGAGCTTTGAGTTTCCATCAAAAATATAATATAAATTTTGTGTTTCCCGAAGATGAATGAAGGTCTTACAGGGTTTTTAAAAAATGCATCCTGTTGTAGTAAACTTATACTCAGCAGAATTTTCTGCAGTGTAATATGACTCGAAAACATGCATTTTTCCCCGGTGTCTCACATTTTTAAATGCAAAAATGCATTATTGTTTGAATATCCGCTTACTCGTGCGATTGGTTAAATTGCTTATCTGTCTTTTATGTGGACTTGACATCCATTCAAACAGCACCGTCTCCTCAATATCCTTTTGCCACGCTCAGGGAATTCCTAAACTTGTTTAAAACCTCCTGCCAAACAATTCTTCTAGCTTTGTCAAAACACCCTCCTCTTTCTCGCCCTCTCCCGCTCGCTGTCTGTTTGTCTCCCACTCTCGCTCAGCGCTCGATACTCCCTTCTGTGGAATGCAAAGAGCTGCTTCTCTGTCTGAGGGGGCAAAGGTCACAGCACTGGCCATTGTTATTTCCTCTAAACCTCGCTTAAGCATCATCTTATGTATACCTTAAGCCATTAAGCTCGTATGCGGTATGGACCAGCACTCACCCAGTTCTTTTTCAGCATGAATTCTGTTCCAGTCTGAGAATAGAAGATAGAGTATTGCAGTTATCAGTGAAATAAACAGGCTTGGCTGTTTAACAGATAATAAGGAGTTTTCTCAGTATGGAGTTAAATGGCCCATAATAATATTTCTAAAGCGACTCAGGGGAACTGCGTTGGAAGACAAAGCACCGACTTGAGAGCAGGTTTTGTGTGATGATGGATTATAGCAAAACAAATAATCACTTAAAACTCATTTGGCTCAGTTTCGTCCTTGTTTGATCTTAAAATGATGTTGTGTTGCTCTGTAACTAATCTACTTGAAAACCTGGTGCCTGGTGTGTACACATATATATATATATATATATAAGGTGGTAAGATGTTTATGAACACTTAAAAATATTTGCATTTATTGCTAACAAAGCTGGTCAGATTTTCTGAATTTTATTGAAAACATGAGTGATCGCTGACAGGACAAGTGGGAAAATGTAAAGGACTTCTCGAAAAGCTAATTGGAGTCAATTAAGAAGATTAGATTGATGTGGTTTGTACAGATGCCTTGCACTTCTAAATATAAGCACATAAAGCTTGGTTACACGTATACAAGTTTGCCAAAACTTTAAAAGACGCAAGGCTAGAAAAGCATTGTCAAAGACCTGAGTGTTCATGAATCAACACACCAGGAAATCCTAAAGTGGTGAGAAGGAACCTAGAGAGAAAACACTGTTCATGGACAACAGGACCGGATTAGGGAAACAACTGCTGTCTGAAAAAAATGGTCAAGACATGTGTTACCTGGTTGTTCTATTTCTGGGAAATTGTTCAGTGGACAGTTGAGAACATTTTGTTTAGAGAAAAAGTGTACTGCAAGCCAACTCCAAACCTCAGCTCAGCTGTCAAACATGGTGGAACGAGCACCATGGTTCAACACTGCTTTGCTGCCTCAGGCATTGGACACAATCACTGAAGGAAAAATGAATTATAAAGTGTATTAAGACTTTTTTCTCTTTTTCTTGGAGAATGTCAAAAAAGAAGAGAATTGAGTGATGCAAAAAGACAAAGACTCAAATCACACATTGCCATGAATAATGACAGAGAACAAGAGAGTTCTGCCACTTCAGATGTCCTAAAAGCAGAAAATGTTTTTAAAAAAAAATAGTAGTAGTAGTAGTAGTATATACAGCTTATGTAGGATTCTAATTGTCGTGCATCATTGTGTTTCAACAAAATAATGAAAGTATATGAATTTCCATAATGGGCTTAGTTATTATTATCTTTATGTCTGTTTAAAATGATCCTATGTATCAATTGTATGCTATTAAAGTAATAGAAATATATACCTACAAATAATAGACATTTAACAAAACTGGGATTCATGGCCATTTCCACTGAAATACTTGTTTATGAAGGTTAATTTTAAACGTTTTGTCTTCAGTCCCTGTGATCACAACTTTTCGATACAGCACTACAGCTGCAGAAAAAGAAAAAAAAGTACAACTTTATCCCAAACTGGGTTCCATTTTGCATTTTCTCCAGGAGGCGGCACAGCAGTCGTTTATAATGGAAAAATCGCCCCGGGCTGAAAGTTCCGCTACTTTCTTTTTCTCTTTCTTTTCTTTTCTCTTCTACAGCGGGAAGCGTCTCTTCTCTCCTCCTTCTCACATCACATCCGGATCATTTTCCCCGAGCACTTTAGACTCGCTTACAGTGCAGCGTTAGGAAGTCCGAGTCATGTAAGCGAATCGATTCGTGGAGACGCTTCGACTCTTTTGATTTATTGCCTATAAAGTCCAGTTGAGGAATTTTCAGGTCTCAGTGAACCGTCTTAAAAATCTTAGTTTTTTAATTTGTCGTTTTGTTTATCCTATTTACTTTTGTAGTCAAATTATTATTTAATGATCCTTTAATTAAAGCTTTATCATATTCGTTTGTGTGCGCTTCCACAATCTCGTAATTTGACTTTACAGCCGACTGATTCACAAAAGCTTGGAGAGTCGGTTCGAAAGAACCGGTTCAAAAGAACGGCTCCTGCGCGAATCGGACCTCACCGTTACAGTGAGTGTAGCAGTTTTAAGAGGCTGCCGTGGATCCGCAGCTGATATGGAGACCATCCACAGACACTGATCATGCAACTTTACAGAGGCGACTGAACGGATCGCGTGCTTTCATGGCCGCTCTCCAGTCGCGTTAACAACTCCAAACATGTCCAAAAGCATGAAGAAGAAAAGTCACTGGACTAACAGAGTCCACGAGGTTGTGTTATCCAGGGGTCCGACTGGTGATCTTGGGTTCGAGCTGCAGGGAGGCGCGGAGCATGGACAGTTCCCAGTTATTGGAGAGGTGAAACCGGACAGGGGCAAACTGCACCAGGACGAGCTACTACTAGAGGTCAATGATACCCCAGTGGCTGGACTGACCATCAGGGATGTGTGGGCTGTGGTCAGACACTGCAAAGACCCTGTCCGCCTGAAGTGTGTCAAACAAGGTTGGTTTTCATTAAGTTCATTTAAAGTGCAAAAATATACAAAAAGGTATAGCGTAAAAAAAAAAGCTGTAAAAAAAAATGTGCATGCAAATGAATGACTTTATTTATCTAAATGTTGTTAAATACAACTAGAAAGCAAACAAGCGCTCGTTTGTATTTCTATTCTTTTCAACGCGTTATCGCACGTTTATTGTAATAATAATAACGCGATAATGATTATGATGTTCACTGTCATATTTAAAGTCACACCTGTGTACGTATTTCCTAACTTCTGCATGTTATGCATCACATTGCATCCA
Organism: Enteromius unitaeniatus; assembly: GCA_032359435.1. Taxonomy (NCBI): domain Eukaryota; kingdom Metazoa; phylum Chordata; class Actinopteri; order Cypriniformes; family Cyprinidae; genus Enteromius; species Enteromius unitaeniatus. The sequence goes on along the minus strand of JAUMHI010000037.1, from coordinate 11,012,992 downwards.
AATGTAACATAAGCGGTGTTTAAAGTTTCACAAGTGCTCAGGTGTTGATTTGTTGCTATAGAAGCAGAGTCGGGGTTTTTTGGAAAGGGGGCGTGTTCATAGCCACAGTGGCGCGTCCAGGTGTTACGTCATCGTCACGTTTACGTCGTCACCGCGCTGCATGCCATATACTACTTAGTATTTGTAAACTTCTTGCTACATTTACCCAAATTGAGCTTCTTTGTTGACACTGAAGGGTTATCTTTCCGCTATCCTTCAGTTTAGTTCGGGTTATCAGACTGTGATCTGGTTTTTGTGGGTGTGCCACGGTTCTGAAATACATCATGACATTACTATTTTCCCAATAGGCCTGTATCTGAACCTCACAATCACACTGTCATGAATGATGCCAGTTTAGTTCGACAGAGCGGCTTGTCCTTTCTGTTTAGTCACAGACCCATAATTGTAAGCAGTTTAGCTTCTTTAAGATTACTGGTTTAGGATGCGAGCGTGGCATTCCTTTCCTTTGACATGCTGTTTTTTGTAAAACCTTCCAAAAAATGTGCCCTCGAGAGGAGGGGGTTTGGTAATATTCGATCTCAAGAAACCCTCAATTATGATGATGCCATGAAAGGGAGTTTTTGTCCTTACATATAAAAGAATCAAGTCAGTATCTTGGATAATACTGTATCTCAGGGGTCATCAGACTTGACCCTGGAGGGCCGGTGTCCTGCAGAGTTTAGCTCCAACTTGCCTCGACACACCTCCCTGGAAGATTCAAGTAGACTTTGATTAGCTTGTTCCAGGTGTGTTTAATTAGGGTTGAAGCTAAACTCTGCAGGGACACTTGGGGACTGAACTTGGTGACCTCTGCTGGATCTTCTAGAAACAAAAATGTAACACTAACAATGTTTTTTTTTTTTCTTTCCCTGAAATTTTTCTGTGGACTACGGAAGAGAGTTTATTTCTTATCATTGTGACCTAGCATCTCAATATATAGAAACTTTTTTGTAATACTGATGAGTGAATGTACCATTGAACACCTCATTATATTCAGAAATGTTCTCATAATACTTAAAATCTCATGATAAAAAAAGTTTAAGAGATTACAATGATCACTAATAATGTAGAATTTGGTAACTTTCACAAGTTAATATCATAATAATGAGAAACGTTCTCATAAGGAATTATGATGTAATAAAAATCTGTATAATCTGATTTTTATAACAGATACTGCAATTAAAAAAAATATCATATACTGTATGCTTATTGATATAGTCATTGAGTTGGTTGTCAATTGTTGTGTTTTCTTTACGTAAAAGTAAAAAAGAGAGACTTTCTCATAATGACTTAAGATCTTAAGATAATGAGAAACATGCATAATAATAAACAATCTATTATTATTATTATTTTTTACTGTATTACAGTTTTTCTCAATTTATTTGACATTTTCTCCAAATTAATGTATTTTATCTCTAAACAGTTAACTCATCACATCTAAACAGACTTTACTGCAAAATGAAGCACTCCTTTTTTTCCCTAATAATGCATTTATTAAATAAACGCATGAATACACAAATGAAAATACACATTTATCCAACTCATCACTTATGCGACTAATTAACAAAAATATAAAATCATATACTATAAAACTATGCAATAAAGATAATTAAAATCTGCTTGTGTCACCTTTAGCAATAAATTCTGCAAATTCTTATAACTTGAGATCAGTCTTGTACAAACTTATCACTTATAAGAAGGCTTCTCGTTATTATGAATTATAATCTTCACTCATCTGAGGCAGAAATGATTCAACCCGAATCAGTAACAAGCCACTGCTTTTGACATCTTCACAATTGTGTGTTGTAAACTTAGGCCTGTGAGAATTATCGCTGAACATTGAGATTGAAGTCAGAGGCAATACATTTGACATTGCCGCCTTATTTCATAACTCTTGGATTTTGCTGTAGGCACAACAAAATCAAGAGGTCAATAGCTTGCATGTAGCGCTTTTGGTTACAGCACTCAATTTCAAGTCACAGATTTTAATTTGCCAACGTCACCTACGCCTTTGCTTTCAGCAGAAGCAATGCTTGTTCAGCTTTACAGAGGGTCAAGGATGTGCTTTATCATTTGGATAGCTACACTTTATACCAAACCTTAAAAATATCTAAACCCTTTGGCCTGATATTGGGAAGTAACTCTTCAGTAATGCAATGCTTTTATATCTAAATTGTGCCTTTCACTGTTTAGACATCCAGATACTTATTGGTCAAAAGATGTGATATCTTAGGAGCACAGCTGTACTATATTTGTATGTATGCATGTCTAGGCTATAGATAGTATCAGCGTTTCCATACTGGTAGTTTAAAAAAGTTAGAATTTTTGTTGAAGCGTTTCATGTAATATTTTTCTTTTTCGAGTGCAGTAGCAGGGGCCTACTTGATATTCATTGGACACAGTAGTAGGGCAGGCACAAAACTGTGGTTGGTGTGGTCAGATGCCTAGGTAAGTACCCTAAGATGAGATGTCTGTAGCATTCATCTGTGAAATAACAGGTTGTGAAACACACACACACACACACACATTTACACAGCCTCCCGGGATGACCTGGCCAACTTTTTGATGTCTGGGTTTCGAGTTATCTGCGAGACCGGATGGCAAAATGTTTTTTTTTTATATTACTTTGAAATGCTGAAAGCCGACCTTTAAATGTGGTTTTGTTACAATATCATAATTATGGCACAGCGCATTATTGTATTTATATTTCATTCATCCCCTTGAGGTAGGATGATATGAGGTTGACAAATTATCTCTCAGCCGCCAGTTATAATTGTATATTTCATTTGAGATTAGAAGATGTAATTATAATCATGCCAGCTGAATTGATGTGTTAATACACAATGCTTCTGGTCATTTTCTCTCCTGTATTCATTGACCCTGGTCTCGGTCATTCATGTTCCTCTCTCCACCCTCTGCCACTTTTACAAACCGTTTAGGGCCAGCAGTAAGCCACATGCTTACTTAAACCACACCAAGGGGTCTATATAGATATACACACACACACACACACAGGATGGGATGTTGCAAGATAGCAAGTTAACATTTTTTGGTACTCCGGTCATAGGGGCTGGCAACCTTAACCAGAAAGCTCGATTTGAGGTTTTAAAAAAAAAAAAAAAAAATAAAAAAAAAAAAACCTTGTGATGGCACCAGGCACCACAGCAACTAGAAACCATGGCATCATACAGGTGCATTTGCAGTATCTGTAAACCTAGGGACTTTGATTTTGCAGGAGTTGATTTATTTCACCAGACTAAATGAGAAGAAATGGCTCTTCCGATGGCCTTCGTACAACCTACAGCAATGATAGCTTAAGTTGTGTGGCCTTTTGAGAAGAGGCATGCAGTTATTTTAAGTGATTTAACTCAGAGAAACTTATTTGATGACTCAATATTTAACCCATTCACCAGAAGGTAAACGATGGGTTCAGAAAGAGATGCTCAAGGACTTATATACCCAGTAGGTTACCCTTACTGCGTTGTAAGCCTCAGCGGTCACACTCATGTGCCCCTGGTTGACCATGTGTTGCATATGGCACACTTACCTCGAAACACTTCAGGAGTCCTCAGATTGTTTGAGTAATGAATTATTTCCAGAAGTCATGCATCACGGTCTATAACAGAAGGCATAGACTCTTTGCAATATGAGGTTTACACCAGTCTGTTATTTTGGCAACATTTCTTTGAACTTTGACAGCTCAAACGGTCTCATGGGCAAGTCTTGTCCAACAAATGCTACAACATATTCAAGACCATCAACCATCAGACTGAAGGTTTTGCGACACAAGAATTATCTTTAAGTGGGAAGTGTTTGTGAATTTACAGTTCAAATTTAAAGCTGAAGTTTCATTTTTGGGTAAACTTTGTTTTATGAGTGTTCACATGAAAGTCCATTTCCACCATGCAAGGGGAGAATAAATAAAAACACACACCACTCCACATACACACAACCCTCTGGTGAGTCATTTCATAAGCAAAGTACTGAAACACCCTACAGCAAGCATGTAATACTAGACTATGGAAGCACAAATTTTCTTGGGGTTTCCCAAAGTTTATTGAAACCAATATTTACATGACTAATATAACTTCTTCACTAGAAACCACGTTCTGCTCACTAGAGATGGTCTTGACATGAGCGTTTCTGCCTGCAAGAAGAACAATAGTGTGAAGGCCACTTCTAAAAGTCAGTTCCTCTAGTCAAATTAGAGCAAGAACTCACGTTTCCTGGCGCAGCTTTGCTCACAGGAGCCAGAAGATGGATGACACACCGCTGTACTACAGTGGATAAAGATCTGACAGGGAAGAAAGGGGATCAAGTCACTGGATCCATAAGGGAGTAAAAATAAGTGTAGATTAAAATGTTCAAGTAGTAGGGGCATACGGTTTCCTGCAGAGGGGCTAGTGATGTCACATCTACAAACGTGAACATCTTCACAATAAAGCGCTTGTAGTGGGTTGGGAATGGAAGACCAGATGATGCTAACACTGGCACCAACGTGGTCAAGTAACGATCATCTTGGTAAGGGCATCTGAAAGGGTACACAGTCATCAGAAAAAGGACTGATGGACTAACTGGATAAAAGATCGCTAGTACACTTACCCATCAACCAGAAGGTCCCACTGGGGTAGACTGAGTGGACTAGGGGTTGAAGTTGCATAGCAGCGTCCCAGCATCAGGACAAGGCTGGGGTCAGTCCTTTCCAAAATGCGCACTTCAACAAACACTGGCTCCCGCAGGACTTTTGTGACTGGATAATCAGCACCACTGTAGTAGGACGTGTAGGCCTCATCCCCTGAAGATGCACACTGGTGTTAAGCCAAAAATGGCTACATCCTGGAGTCTTAAGACTTCAGGAACAAGCACTTACCTTCTGCACACCCTTTGGTGACACATTGGCCATTGGCCAGTCTGAGCTCCACCCTGAGGGGTCCAGGGACAGCAACTGGTGGAGGTGGAGGAACACGGTTGACCTCCACAACCAGAGCCTCCACAGAAGTATCAGAGTACCTACACTGGAATAGAAGCCTGGACAACAAGCAGGAAGCTTGGAGCACTCGTTATAAATTTAACATCACACCAAGTCATTGATCACTCACTCAAAATGGCTGTCCCTTGTGATGGAACCAAGTGGACCAACCCCCACTTCATACAAGCTCCTCATTCGGTTCTCGTATACAATAGATCCATTGTCCTCCTGCAAACAGCAACACTGTTGGCATACAGTAGCTGGGAAGTCATGTAGAATAAAACCAGAAGCAGTTACGCACATTGATTGTCGTGCCACAGGCGGTTACAGGGAACTGGTATATAGCAAAGGAAGGTGTGGACCCCACAGGAACACAAGGTGGGCCATCTCCACCAAGTAGACTGACCGAATCCAGACTCAGTCGAGGCAGTGTAACATCTTTAGCTACTACCACCACAAACTGACCATCTCTTATACACTGGACAGTCACTGGATTCAAAAGGTACAAGAACAGGTTAATACAGAGGACACATTTAACGCACTTAAATCAAAACTATAGAACCATTTTTTGGTTCCACAAAAAATAACAAAAAAAAAAAAACGGTTCCATCATGAAAAACCTAAGAGTAAAATAGGAACACACTCTTACCTGCCTTCCCATAGTAACACTGCTGTCCATCAAAGCAGCAGTTGATAGTTTCACATTGAGCAGCACTGATACCAGGTTGTCCACATTGGACCTGCTCATTATCAGCTACAGCACATTTATCAAGTGGCTCTGCCTGTGCCACGGTTTTCCGAAGCTGAAACATCTGAGATAACTGCTGATTACTTTGTTGAACTGGCTGTTGAAACTGCTGGCCAGTTTGCTGCAAGTTCAGAGCTCGTGGACTCGGGCGCAAATTACTCCACTGTGGAAATGCATGACTAAAAGCACACAGTGCTAGTAACTGAACCAAACACCACCTTAGAGCCATCACTCAACAGTTGATCTCACAATTGAGAAACTGCCCAACTGATCTATTTTGTACTCTACTGATTTCGGCTATTAACGATAGTCCCTCCCTCTTCATTAACAGTCATGGTTCTCCAGACTTACAACTGGGTGATCCTCATTGATTCAATTGTCCTTGTTTCATACATAAAAACACAAACATGAGTTTAATTGAAAGAAGCCTGCTAGTATTATTTCTGCTATGTTAAAAATTCATCCTTGGTTTGAGCCTTCATTGGCTGAATTTAATTGTTGATCATTTGATCGTTCTGGGTTGTTTTATTCTTTGAAATACATCTTGGAATGTACAGGCCTGTATTTTCAGACTGGTTTAAAAGTCAGTCGGTTTAACGACTTTCAACGCATGAATACATTGAAGCTTTGAGTGATACTTGAAACATGTCCCAGCCATAGCTGCTTTATTATGAAATGTTGCATTAAAGTAATTAAATTACAGTCATTTATATTATAATATAAGTGCTTTTAATATACTGCACACTATCAATCTCCTTCAGTATGGCCCAAAATGTTATTTTAGCCCTTCACTCATAAAGAAATAAGATACCTCATAAATGTATTGAAATATTTATTGTAATGTGCTTCTTGTCAAAGGAGGTTTTTCTAATTGCCTTGGGTAACCATTAGGGCTGGGTTTTGAGACAAACGACACGATTCAATTTGATTCTCATTCACAAGCTTGCGATTCGATTTGATGTCCTTCAACGTTCCAACCATTAACTAATAACAGGCCAGACTATTTAAGATTTAAGAATCTATAATGTTTTATAAAAATGAGAATTGATTATTATCGAGATATCTGTCACGGTGTCTCAGATCACTGATCCCAGTTCAGCCATCTGCACACGTTCACAGTCGCCGGAGTTTTAATGAGTTGCACCTGAAGTTAATCAGCACAGTGAATATATGCAGCACTCAGCAGAAGGAAGATGGCTGAGCTTGAGGTAACAACCAAATGATAACCTCAAACGGCTGACTTGTTGGGTTTTTTTTTCTTCCAAGTGGACTACGGAGATTTTGTCCAGCCTAGCCTGACTACTCATCTTAGCATTTACCTGCACCTTGATCCTTCGATCGTCATTGGGAGTAAGCTGAACTCATGTGTTGTCTTTCTGGAGACCTGCATGTAAACTCACCTGCCTGCCTGCATCGTCTGGAATTCTAGCGATCTGGAGATCGCTGACTATATGTGAGAATAACAACTAGCCACATTATTTTGTATACTGTCCTTTGTTCACCCACCTGTTCCTAGAATGCGGAGTTGCACCGCAGCGCTCAGGAAATTGCCAACTATTTGAATTACCTGCTATGTATCATGGAGTGCAAAGAGGTGAACTTTTAATTCAGCGATCTGGAGATTTTATTTGTTGAAATCTGCCTTGCCTTTCTGTTTGCTCCCACGTATGTTGAATAAATGCCTGATGATTTGAAAAGCCTTCTGTCTCCAGCGTCCCATGACTGAGCGTTACAATATCCTTTTTTTTTTTTTTTTTTTTAAATGGTTATTATTGATTATGATTTGCGTACACTTATGAAATTGCGACGCCAGTCATGATTTTTATTTTTTTTGGGTTGAGATGCCAATCATAATTGAGTAATCATTTGAACTTTTATAATTAGTACTTTTTAAATGTCATAACTTTTTATTTCAACATTGTGTCTTGTTTTTATCTCAGTTTTATGCAACCATTTTAAGACTTTTTTTTTTTTTTTTTTTTTTTTTTTTTTTTTTTTTTTTTTTTTTTTTCCAAGAGGGAAAATGTGCAAACACTGATTCATTCTTGAACAAACCGTGAGAAAAAGACTGGTAGGTAAAAAAAAAAAAAAAGGGGACTAAAAGATCCTTTTAGATTGAAGCAGTGAGCTAAGTTATATCTTAGTATCTTTTGATTTGAGGAGGTATAAATGAACCAAAGCTCCATATAAAATGCCTAACACCACCACAACCATTTAGAACACCTTTGTAACCATTTAGCAACACTCTACCATTGTGCCAGTGAATATGTGCAAACGCATCTAGTTCATGCTTATTTACAGTGAAATCACTGCCGTGTTTGTTTGTGACAGGACCAACTGCAGTGTATGATATATCTGTGGGAATTGAACAGACTCTAGCCTCAGGAAAGGTAGGAATGGGTTCCACACCGTCTAGATGAGTGAAAATGTATTGATGCATCTCATTTATATTCTAAAGCTCTATAGCAGCTTGTCTTATCAATACAGTATGTCTATGCGTGTTGAGTCTCCCAGGTGAATGCATGGCATCCAGGCGCTCATGTAGTAATGATGTGCATGCAGTCACCCAGAAATCCTGCAGTGGTCAGGAAATACTGGACCTCTGGTGATCTGAAACTGTCTTTCGTCCTCAGCACTTTAGTTATTGTCAGTCTGCATGGTGTAACGCCCATGAGAGGGGTCAGAGTTTGTGATAATGGAGAGTCATTACTCTTTAACACTTCCTCTCCATCTCTTCATGTGGGAGGTTCTCTCAAGGGAGCCAGCTGTGGTGTTCTAACCTATAGCAGCAGTGTGCCCTGTTTTCTCTTACACACTCTTGATTTCTTCCATTTTTAATATTGTTCATAGGTTATATATGACATTTCAGAGCAGAACACACTTGAGGAGCTCTGTTATTCATTTGCTTAAAGGCTATTGCATTGCCCATTTTAATGAAGAATAAATTTTGCTGGTGCCATATATTTATCATTTTCTGTTACTGTTGAAAGCTTATTAAAAGTCAGCGGAAATTCGGATTAGTTGTCCAGTCGTTTCAACTGAGGTCTTATAACCAACAGAATGGTAGTTTTTTGATTAAAGCGATTGTAATTAATAAGCGTGTCATGTTTTTTCCAGTACGTAGGGATTTCTGGGACCTTTTTCGATTTTTAATTGTCAAGTACAAATCCTTAATAATATAATAATTAATAATACAAATGATTAATGTTATGTAAACAAGTTTTTCTCTGTGTTAAGCCAATAATATATTTTAGTGAAGAAAATAATGCATAGGTGCCAATGATCAATTGAATAATTAAAATATATATATAAAAAAAACATTTTAATTTTTACTATTTATATATTAAAATATCTACATTATATTAAAATATCTACACTACATGCTAAACATAACATAAATGCTAAAAATACCAATATCTATTAATCCAATAACTAATATTTAAAAATAAATAACCATTCTATAATAAATACATGCAGTGGGATCTTGTATTTTTGCTGTAAATGCCATTTTTAAATTCAATTAATCTATGTATCTTTCACTATTTTTAAGATTGGTTTATTTATGTACATTGTATTTTTCATGACATATTTTAATGAGTAAGTTTAAAAATCCACTCTTAGTCTTCTCTGTATGGAGCACGTCTCTAACAATATCACCCTAATCTAATCTCACCCAGGATCACGCCACACAATAGTGTGTGTCTTAACTAAATATTCTGTTTGAGTCACTTTGTATTGTTTCAGGGCTTCTCAGTGGCTTATTGGATTTGCCTATAATTTGTTTGTGGCTGCTGTAGTATTTGTGTGAGAGTGAATAAAGGGTAATCCAGTAAGAGCGTATCTGAGTGGGCCAACAAATCAAGAAGATTTTCTGCCAGAGGTTAAGCACTGACACTTGATCTTAAAACACTTGACTTGAGATACTTTTTGGCATCATATAGAGTGAATGCGTAAGATGATAGATAGATAGATACTGTACATAGATATATAGATAGATACATAGATAGAGCAGAACAATGTGTCCTACTGCTGCTGTTGAATTGTATGTGTGTGAAGCTCCATTGCTTCCTTATAGCCATGTCAATTTATCACTCCTCCATGGCTGTCTGCTTGTTCACATACCCTTGCTCAAGGACGAATGATTCATCTGTCTGAATTTATCCGATTAGCTGGTACATTTGGGTCGATTTTATTTCACTTCTAATTAAATCACCTGCAGAAGAAGACATTTGCATTACCTGGTTTGGGACAGTTTACTTTGAGTGGAACTTTCATCTTGCAAGTCTCCATGTCATGACGTCCATTCCCGTTAAAGCTGTTTCTTTGTCAAGAGATCTGATCCCTCAGAGAGACGTGTCTTACTCAAGCATCACATCTATTGTGTCTCGTTTTGCTGGATATCCGTGATAAGCTGTTGTGTAGAGAGACGGATCATATTGAGTGAAGCTTCCTGTGAGAAGCATGTTTGTTGAGGAAAGTGGTTTTGTGGTTGTATTTGTGTTCGGTGATTCATATTTCCTCACGAGGCTGTCACTCAAGGATCTGCAGTGCTCCGCTTTAATTTGTTATTCCTAAAGCTTGTGCGATCAAAACTAATTAATTTTTTAAACTCTCAATTGAAAGTGTGGCACCTCCTCCCACAAGGGTGCTTTTAGTGCATAACAGTTTGGCATCTGACTTGAAGCTAATGGTTTAGCAAAAATGTGTGCCAGAAGTGTCATGGGAAATATGATTTTTCTTGCAGACTGTGAAGATGAAGGCTTTGTTTAGAATTGTAGCGTACTTCATAGTGTACTGCTATGCAGTGTATGCTTGTTTCCACCCATGAATGAAAAAATAAATCAAACATTTGACTTTTTAACTCACAGTTGCAAGTTTACCACTTGCAATTCTCACTTTTTTTCTCAGAATTATGTGACATAAACTCAGTTGTAAAGTTATCAAGTTATAAAATAATAATTGCAAAATATAAAGTCAAAAGTTATGACTCACACACACATATATATACTGTATATGTGTGTGTGTGTGTGTGTGTGTTTTTTCAAACTGGAAAATGTAACGCTTTATTTGCATAAATAGTGTAAAATATAAACTTGCAATTGTGATAAAGTGAGAAATCCAACTTTTTTTCTTGCAATTGCAAGTTTGTTGTTTCAGCAAGTATTATCAGCAAGAATTAGGATCCTCATTTTTGACACATTTTGGAACAGTGTTGTACCTCTGATTTCTAGTTGTGTCCTTTTTGGAAGCCTAACAAAGTAGTTTCTCCAGAACATGGCACCGGCAGCAACACTACAGCGAGAATAATAGTTCTGTCTTCTTTCTTTATGTAATATTTGGGCGTTTTTATGAAAATAAAGCCACACAGTGATGTAGAAAAGTGGGGATGTGTTTAAATGAGCCATTTAGGGAGGTGTGGACAAGTCATAACTTTTATAAAAAATATCTCTTTGATTTTGAGACTTTAGCCTTTGCAACTTAAGGGTCTTATCTATGCACAAATAGCTTGTAACACCTCAAAGATAAAGGCAAACTTGAAATCTCATCATATGACCCCTTTAAATACTTAATAGAACTTATAAGAAATATCTAGAAAAGTGTAGAAAGTAAAGGTCTCTCTTAACTTAAATTACCTGCATTTTTCTGTGTGTGTATTTGCTTCTAAAAGATAGATACCTGTATGACGAGATAAAAATAGCTTGAGAGAGTACTTTGATGATTCATTGAAAAAAGATTGACAACAATCAATAATGTGTGTTTGTGTGTGTGTGATACAGGGGGGTCTATTTGTATCTTATTAAATTCGACTGTAATTGCAGAAGGCCATGGACAAAGGAAGATGGGCTCCTTTTATGCACTCAAACTTTTATACAAAATTAAAATATATTCCATTGAACCAGACTAGTTCTTTGAATATTTATACACAATGTAATGAATGTTTATATATTCAACAGTTTCTTTTCATAATGGTGAATGAGCACAATAGGTACTGATTAAATTCTGCTCTTACGCCTCAAGGTTTGAGGCGAAAACAAAGTGACCTGTAGTTTAAATTTGTATAGCATGTACACGTTTATGATTAAGAACTCGGCGGATGTGACAAGCTTAATTGTTACTTTTACTGGAATGAAAAGTGTTTGCCCACTTGCTCTCAGATCAGGATTTGATGTGTTTAAAATGTTAATTATTAAACACTGCAAAAATGGTTGAAGTAGGAACGAGTTGTTTGCACTTTCTTTCATTTCTGTCTGCTCAAATTGAGCTTCAGGCAGATGGTTTCTGTCGTCATTTCAATGAATCACACCCTTTCACAGTGAAGATGTCGTTTATCAAAATCTGCCCACCTCTTGTTACCATGTGGGTTATTAAGATTCATATTCAGTGGAATATAGACTTCTTTTGTTGAGAAAATAACATAGGCTGCTCTACTTTAGAACATAATGCAATAAAAAATAGTTTTTCAAGACAAAGTGAATTAGCAGTGTTGCAATTTTATTGATTTGTTCCACCTTATAAAGTAGAGGAAAATCATCTGACACAACTTTGCTAGCTAAATATGGAGACAACTAGGGGACATGGTGATACGGAAAAAAAATTATAATATATAATTGAATAATATTTCAATGCTCACTTACAGAAAGCAAGTTTTGCTTTCTCTCGCAAACGTATTTTGTTAAGAAACTTTACATTTTCTCCCAGAGAAATTTTGCAATTGCTCGCAAAAGCAATGAAATATAGCTTTTCCTCCCACCTCATATTACAGTATTTCCATCACTAAAGTTTTGCGAGCGCCAACCTTCTCCGGGGAATGCAGAAGTTTTGTGAGAAATTGCAATTGAAATATCATTTTATTCAATCTCATATTTTTCCCATCACCATGTCCCTTTAGGGGCTCCATACATAAATGTTAATCGATACAGTTTACTTCCAGGGTGTTCTGTTATTGGATTCAGTATTGCATGTATGGTAGAAAACAGTGTGTGTGTGTTTAGGAAAGCGTTCAGTAATTAGAAGTTAAGGGAGTAGAGTTTTCCTCTGCTGAGTCTCACAAAGACTCTCAGAAACAGGACGTCATGTGCCACATTGTGTCCACTCACAAACAAAACGCCCATCTTACCCTTGACTCACTGTCAGCTTCTTCTCTCCTCCTCCTCTTTCCCACATGTCTTAACTTCCTCCCTGCATCTGTCTGTTTTTAATTAATGCCTACTGTATTATCTGAAGTACGTAAGTCCTGTTGTTGGCTTGGCATAGAACTGAGGAGGCTTTGTTTACCAGCGCTGTATCTGCTTGTTGAGAGCTCACATGATTAAATAAGTTGATTAACTCAAAACAAGCACAAAACAAGTCTGATTGGAGGTCAGGGTTTGTACCTAGAATAGAAAGGGCACTGATTTTTTTGCAGCTTTGAGTAGTTTTCAGTTAATTTCATGTAAAACAGGTAAAACCATTGTAGAATATCCAGTTTTATCTACTGAAAATGACTACGATGTAATAGCCTTGCTGTACCTCGCATGTGCTTTTAATGGCAATACTTTGGTTGGATGTCAACCATTATTGGCTAATAGATTCTGCACATTCAATGGTTTGTACTTGTCTAATTAATCAAAATCTATATAAACGAGTTCTGAATGAATGGTGTAGGGTATAGAGTGTTGGATGAGGGCTTTAGGATGGACCTGTCCTCTACAGTGGTACAATGGGTGGACTGGTATTTAGGCCTTTGGGCCCATGTGAGGAGTCCATATCTGCATACATTACCATGAACGATGGGCCATCATTGTTCTCACATGAAAGGAACACACAGTTATTCTAATGAAACGTGGGAAAGGGGATCACTCTCCTTCTTTTACCTCTCCACCCTGTTCCTCCATTCACTTTTGGTATGCTGCTGTTTGTGAACCCTATCAGTCCTACATTAGCATTAAGTGTATTTTTAGCAAGCTGGTTGCTGCTGCGGCGGTGGGGCGGAGGATCACGATGCTGAGCCGGCTGTCTATCAGCCATCGGCGATGTACGATGGCATTGTCTATTGACCCAACCTTACCAGACCCGTATTTTATTTTAAAGTGGTACCCGAACCTGTGAAGACCCAAGAAATACCTTAAATGCACTAGTTGGACCCAAACCCGACTGTACCCGATCGGCCCTGACTTTGTGCGATGCGTAAAAACCTCCATAATTGTCATCAGATTCGTATTAGGCTGTTCTTCTCTCTTGTTGGCAGGAAGGCCCTTCTTAATCCACTATTCCAGCTTTAATAGTTTACTCGCGGTCATGGTCGGTGACGAATGACTAATGCAATGCTTTTTTTTTCATAAGTCCACTTCGACTGTTGTGTTTACCCTTTTGAAATACAGTAACGATACCTTTTGTAGGTTGTAAAAGACTCGGCACAATTATTTATTTATTTCAAAAACATATGCGGCAAATTTTACTGCGTGCATGTTCAATGACAGTCTCTTCTCCAGTAAGTTAAAACAATACAAAACATATGTTTAGAGTGCACCTAGTGGTCATCTTAAGAAACTTAAAGGAGGAATTCACGCATAAGGCATGAGACTTAAATAGCTTATTCTGATAAGAGTGGATTTTTTTCCACCATATTTTCTATCATCACTGTACTCTCTGAGCCGAGCCTGACCAAAAATGTTAAACATAACAAGATGGTTCTTTCATATTATTATAAACATGTAAGAAAAAAATGCAATGGCGTACTATGGCAGAGTAAAAGGCCCGGTTGCCATAGAAACCATTTTGTGCGCGTGAGACTGAGCATTATTTTAATGCAAAGTTCCGACTGACACTGGCAGGTGTGGTGTTTTCCAATCGACTCAGGTATTAAACACAGTGTTAAACAGACCCTCGTCTCGGGGGCCTCGGGTCCTCCTTTTTGAAGAGCTCTATTACTCACCCTCATGTCATTCCAAACCCATAAGACCTTCGTTCTCTTCAGAACACAAATTAAGGCATTTTTGCTGATATAGATAAGAGCTGACCCTCTATAGACAGCAATACAACTGAAGTGATCCCAGATTCAGAAACTTAGCAAAAACACAGAAAAAAGTCCATGTGACATCAGTGGATCAAATTCACTTTTATGATGCTAAGAGAATCCATTATTGCACAAATAAAACAAAAATTACATAATTTACTCTTTCATGGCTTACATCTTCCGCCATGCTCAACACACTCTATTCAGTCTTGTTTACATCCATGTGAAAGCACGCACATGTGGGTACTCTGCAGCTGTTTGTGCCTAGTAGAAAGCGTACGCTTACACAGTAATGTTCTAGAAGATGTAATAGGAGAAAAGTATTCTCTTATTGTCCCAAAACTAAAGTTGATCCACTGATGTCAAATGGACTTTTTTAGCTAAATACTGAAAATAAAAAATCTTGATAACACAGGCTCTCTTTTGCATTTGTGTTATGATGAATCAAATATATGATCTCTCATTATAACTAAAAAAGTTGAATGTGAATCATAACAAACTGCTTTTTGTGGCATGAGATTGTGGGCAATGTTAGCAAAAAAAAGCATTTCTAGCACTTCTACCTTATATAATATGTAGGAAGTGTTATTATAGACCAAGTGTAAGGAGTGATTCTTGTAACTTGTAACAAAGGCAAAGACAATATCAAATGTTCATTCAGCATTACAGTAAATGATAAATAACAAATATGTATTAGTATATGCAATATATACTCAAATTACGTGGCTGAAAATGATCAATCAGAGATAAGTAGACCAAACACAAGCAAGCAGTTCATTCTGGCACAGCTTGTTTTTTTAAAGTCAGAACCTTTTAATGTCTTTCTCACTTGCTTCCTCTCTTTTAGCCTCTCACTCTTTTATGCTCCTTTAATCAAGGTCTGAAATTTATATTCTATGCTGTTGGCTGGTGGAGAAGTTCAGCCATTGACTTATGTAGGTCAGAAGGTTTAATTGGATCTCACTTTATTGAGATGGAGCCCTTTGTCTAAATGTGTGTGGATGCATATGTGCACACACACTCTGCAAATTGAAGGCCGCTGTAATTTCGAAAAAACAATATAATCTTTCCCGCATTGCTGGTCCCAGCGCTTAGCATCCTACAGGAGATGAAAGGATGGAATGCAAAGCAAGTCGAGAGTTTAAGGTTTTAAATTTCCACAAGTTGCTGTCAGTAAAAGCACTGCAGCATGACTATTATAGACTTTCAACGTTTAAATCAAAACGCTGTGGGAGACTTATCAAATATGAGGAGTTATAGTACTGTCAAAAAGTTATTGGTTTGTTGTTTATAAACAGCAGGAGAAATTAAACTTTGTATTACAATCATAAAACTTCATCCTGCAGAACCTTCATAAGTGCGTAATGTGAAACTTTTAAGATGCTCTAGGCAACAATGCGCACTTACAAATCGTTTTTAAACAAAGTGCATTTGTGTCAAGTTAACTTTATCTTATTGCTAATGGTCTTTGTTACTCATATCGCCGTCGTCAGGTCACTTCATTGTGCATTCTTTCACACACTGCTGTCAAAATGAACAGCCCATTAATTAACACCTCAGAAGTGACTGATGTATGAGCAACAAAATTTGCTGTCAACAAATGCTGATTTCCATTTACCTCAGAAGTCAGATGTTAGAACTTATCGCACCAAGTTAATTGTGTTCCAGTACATGAGTTGGAACTCAAGATGGATGTGTCGGTTGTTAGCAATGCCAGTTGATAAAAAGTAATATTTTATACATATAATACTGAAGTATCAAGTCCACAGATAGAGGTTGGATAGTATTGTGGGTTTATTGAGACACAGACAAACAGAAGTGTTAATAAACATATACAGTGGGTACAGAAAGTATTTAGACCCCCTTTACATTTTTCACTCTTTGTTATATTGCAGCATTTGCTAAAATCATTTAAGTTCATTTTTTTCCTCATTAATGTACACACAGCACCACATATTGACAGAAAAACACAGAATTGTTGAAATTCTTTGCAGAATTATTTAAAAAGAAAACTGAAATATCACATGGTCATAAGTATTCAGACCCTTCGCTGTGACACTAATATATTTAACTCAAGTGCTGTCCAGTTCTTCTGATAATCCTTGAGATGGCTCTACACCTTCATTTGATCAACTGCCAAACAGCATTCACGAGTAATATTTCCACCATCTTTGCAGGACTGTGATATGAAGATTGTACAAAATAAGTGTATAGCACATACAGTAACAGGCACATTACCAGTATAATCGTAGATCTAAATTGATATAATATGCGTCACAAGACTAAATGTGCCATCATTTTCAAAAGCCTAAAAAAAGTCTTCCTTGACAAAAATGTTGGACAGAAGGACAAAACGAAGAGAAAAAGTTTGCTTTGCATTCATGAAAATGTGTTAGTGTGGATGAGGCCTAAATAAGTACGAAAACAAATTTATCAGTCATAACTTCTTGCCATGCAGTTTAGCTTGTTAACCTATCCTTTACCAAACACAAATGTGCATTTACACATTTTATATGTTTTTGTTTGCTCAGATATTGAACAGCTACATTCTCAGGCCCTATGAGTAGACTGAATGCATCACCGCTCTGTATCTGAAGGATTCACACAATAACGCTTTAGAATTTAGATAGTGTAATGTTACTGGCTGCCTAATGTTGCAACAGCCTTCTGTATTGTCTAGGCAGCAACCACATACACCAAACAAACACTAACATGTTACATTCATTCCTGCGCTTTTTCAAACCCCACTGCACCTGTCCAGCATGTTCAGTACTGTAATCAGTTTACCCGACTTCTTCCTTGCTCATGAAATGCAGTTCTTTTTTCAGCGTGCTTTAATGTGCTGCTTGAGGAGTTCAACGTCAGCATCTTCAGACTCTAGACAGGCTGTAATCATTGACTCTTCAATGTGCGCCACTGTGAAAAAGAGGCTCAGGGAGATTGGTTGCTAATTTTAGCTGCACTACAGCGCGGATGCTCTCTGCTCTTAGTGGTGTCGAATTGCATGCACTTGCGTGTTCGCGGGTCGTGAAAGCATGCAGGTGTGCAAGTTTTTGTATAGCGTTGCAGACCTTGTAGCATCACAAAGATCAGTTCGCAAATATGAGAAGGTGATTAGAGAAAAAATGATGTCGATGTTACCCTTCTATGTTTCGAAATCTTGCTCCGAATCAGTCTTGCTCAAAGATGTCTAGCACAGTTCGCCTCTTTCCAATTGCTCCTTTCTTATCTCTTTTTTTTCCCTTTCAGACTGGACTGAAGTAACCCCTCAGGTCTGCTTTCTGCACTGAGAAACTAGGGCAGGGTCTTTGTGAGCTGACTAAAAGCGTTTATAACTGTGCATGTCCACAGACCATCTAAGTTTCAAAGTCACCAAGAGGTCAATTAAAGAGCTTTCTCTTTTTTTCTGTATGTCCATTACATAAAAAACAGGGCCTTCAGATCTGAGTGTGAGTGAAATACATTGTTCACAATATATAAAAATGGCCAAAAATATATTTGTTTAAAAATGTATTGCCATTAATACATTTTCGGTAACACTTTAGAATTGGTAACACTATTAACTACGACTTGCCTCATACATTTTAAATTTGCTGCTTATTAATAGTTAGTAAGGTAGATGTGTGTACAATTAGAATAAGGTCATGTAGAATAATGCATTAATATGTGATTAATTAGCACTAATAAATGAATAATATTCCAGTATGCATTCTAATAAACTACTAATAGTATTACCAGATTTTTTTATGTATTTTTGGAAATAAATGTCAAATTAAATTTAATAAATAAATAATATTTAATAAATAATTAATAAATAATAAATAATTAGTACATTTAAATTTAATTTGTAAATATATTTTTTAAAGGTATTTTAAAAATACAGTTTTTCCTCTCTATATCTTAGTCTAAGAAAATACATTGACATACTGTATGTGACATATATCATAAGCCGTATTTGAAGAAAAGCTTGATTCATCGCATGTGAACTTAACACGAAGGTTGGACCAAAAGGATGAAAGCTTGAAGGTTGAAATTTCCCTTTAGAAATAAATATTTTATTGAGCTTTAATGTTTGCAGCGTTCATTTAGCTTATACCTCAAATGTACAGTATTTGGCCACAATGGGATCACTAACACCAGTGGTGTTCTACATTGAATTACTGCCTGGACGAGACCCCCTCTCAGATGTAGCTGCTAGTCCCAGATTTTGGAGAGCTCGGGTCTTAAAATAGACAAAGCCGAGGTCTGGAGTCTGAGTAATAACCACAGAGACCTGAGACCTTGTCTTTGTTCGGTCAGAATAGATGACAACAATTACCTGCTAAGCTGAATGACAGCCCTCTGGTGCTAATGCTAATTTATGTCAATAGATAGAGACCACCAAGGCCACCAGTGACTTTACTTAAAGGACAAATCCTTCAGACACTGTTTAATAACTATCTCCTTGTGTGTCCCTCTGCATACAACTGCATTGCAGAATCAAAACAATGGGAAAAAGAATGAAATTATTAGTTTTAAGCATGAACAGACACTACGTTATGTGTCACCTGTTATCTTGGTTAAGCTCATAAGCTGCTTTCTGTGTATGTTTATTTATTTATTTATTTTTTAATTTAGATCAGAGCAATTCCAATCCCCAACATCTTTTGTTAATTTCATCAGCTCATTTGGGCTTAGAGAATGAAGAAATTACTGTCTGCCCACCTTACTCTATGTGACTGATATTTTGCAATTTAATAAAAAAGCTAAAAATATTTGCACATTCATAAGAAATGCGCACACAGCGGGACCATAAAAATAGATAATTTGTCTTTGTTGAAATAAAATGAATACATAAAAACTTATATTAACAAATACATGGACAAATTGTAAAATGTAAAATTTGGATTGAAATTTAGAACATTTCTATAAAAATTATTTGAAGTTGTTACTATTCAAAAAATTGTAAAGAAAGATAATGTAATGGTAATTAAAATTATATGGAAATATATGAGGTATGAGTCTAAATATTATGTTTTTGGTAACCTTTGAAAACGGTTATTCTTTTTTTTCCCAGTTTTCTTTTGGTTGTGACGCCATTCAGTTTAGAGATTGAATGCGTTAGTTGGGTTTTCTCTTGGCACAATGCATTCGTTTTGGCACAGTGTTATTTTTGGCACAGCTGGGCAGTTTTTTTGTCGCACAATTTATTTTACATTCACCCAGCTGGAATCGCCTTGTAGTTGGACACTCTGTAATCCATAATTGCAATGTGCCGTGGATCAAACACTCTTTCCTCTGGATGTGCTCCACTTTCTTCCTTCTAGTTCAAACCATCTCAGGGCATTTTTCTTTGCTATTGTTGCTTTTTTCTTGCTCTCTGTGGATTTTTCAGACACTGATATGACTGAAGGTACTATAGTCTTATAATATGCAACAAAGAATATAGAAATTGTAAATTTGCTCGATAGCTCCCCTGGTACAGCCCTGTTCTTGTAATGTGGGGCAGTAGATATATAGAGCAGTCTATTTAAAAGTCTTTAATTAATTTGAATGACTTATTAAATATTATACAGTTAGTCTACAGTAGTATACAGATACACATAGTATACAGTGGATCGCCAGGAGCAGGATTGGGCGCCGCTGTTTTAATGTGTCATAAATTGACGAGATAGTTACAATGAATGGCATGTTAGTGGGTATATGTAGAAAATCAAGGAAAATTTGAAAAAATATGTATTTTTGGCTTAGGAAAGAAAAAACTAAATTACAAGTAATTTAAACAGAAAACTTTTTAATTTTGAGGGGGGAGGAAACAACAACAAGCAGTATTACAGTAAATTTACTGTTTTTATAGTTAAACCTATGATAGATATCTTATAGATAGATAGATAGACAGATCGATAGATAGTAAACTTGCTCGATAGCTCCCCTCAGAATATATAGGGTATATATATATATACTTCATTGGCTCTGTTAAATGTTTAATTTAATTGCTAAGGAATACAGTTTCAGGTGGTGCAGAAGAGGGCATGAACATGACCTACTTGTAGGAGCAGTGCTTTACAAGCTGAGGAAACAAATACATCCACTTACTTTGGGAAAATACCACTATATAATATAAGGACCTACTCAAAACACTTATGTTACCATCAATCTGTCTAATGCTATTTGCTTGTGAGGAATATGCTTTTGTTCTCTATTTATCAAGGCGCCCACACAGTTGAATGGCGACCATTCAGTCAAACGTCCCCACAAGAATAGCAAAACAACATTTGTTCAGCAACTATATTGATATAGCGCTGCTTTAAAATGCATGGACTTTATTTGATGGCTTCTATTTTGCATGTAAGTGAATGAAATCTTTGTTGTCTGGCGATTATTATACTGAGGATGGCAGCATTTATTATTTGCTCTCTTTAAGCAGGCCAGGAGTTATTTGTGTTATCTGTTGCTATGGTATTGGTTGGTAGAAATATATCCAGATACTTAATTGGACCTGTGTACATGATGAAAGTAAATACGGCCTACTGACACCTCACATACGCTCCCTGTGTTTCTGGGACTCTGGTAGTCATGGTGCGAGGTAAAATCTGCCATTAAGCTAATGCTATAAATGATTCAATTGTGTGTGAAGCACCACCAGTAGACACACAACAAAAGGTTGCCAACTGAGAAAATGTCTGGGGCTGTTTTTGGCCCGTCTCTCGTTTTTTGATTGTGTTGGCTTCTAGCACACAGTTCACAGTGCGTCTTAATGTGTAGGGTTTAATTTTGTCAGATAATGTGATCTCCGCTTGGCAATGTGTGTATAATTTTGTGTGTGAATTTTTTTTTATTATTACAGTTTAAAATAGAAGTCATTATGATATGCTGATTTGTAACACTTCTTATTATTATCAATGTTGAAAACAGCGGTGCTTTGTAGAGGTTTTCAGGAAACCATTTCAGAAATCTTTGATTTACAAACAAATTTAAAAGAACAAAATGTCTTTTAGGTGCTCATTTTATTTACTTATTTCTTTTCAATTCTTTATGTACATAAGTCATATTTATTCAATTTAGTGCATCTTTGCTGATTAATTAGTTTATTAATAAAAATTTGACACTATACTGCAAACACACACACACACACACACACATTTAATACACAAATGTACCATTTATATTAGAATAAATCAATATTCAATGTTAAATTAAATATATTTAACATTTTTATTCAACATTTGCAATCTTGCATAAATTTGAGTACATGGAAGCCTGATTTTGCCACTGAATTTTTTTTTTTTTTAAAGTTATCTAAGTCTTTAAAGTTAAAGTAAGTCTTTTCATCTCACAAGTCTTTTCATCTCACAATATACAATTCGACTTCTGACATTCTCAAAATTGTGAAATATAACGTAAGAATTGCGAGATATGAGGTCTGGATTGCGAGTTATAAAGGAAGAATTGCTAGTTATGAAGTCAGAATGGCAAGATATGAGATCAGAAATGCAAGATATAAAGTCATTTTAAAAAGTCAAAATTTTGAGATGTAAACTTGCAGTTGCAAGATATAAAGTCTTTATATTTTTTCTTTATATCTCGCAATTCTGACTTTATGACTCATAATTACAATATAACTAGCAATTCTGACTCAATATCTCGCAATTCTGACTTTATAACTCGCAACTGCAAGTTTATATCTCACAATTCTAAGAAAATAAGTCAGAATTGTGAGAAAGAAATTCTCAGTAACCTTTTTTTTACTTCAGTGGCAGAAACAGGCTTCCATATTTGTAAAAGCTGTATTATTATTAAAGTATTATTTTCCATATTTTTCATTGATAGATTTTTAAAAGCAATTGACCAGTGTTAGTTCTATAGATGCGTTAATGACAAAAAAATTTAATTAAATAATCATAAACTGTAAGCACACTATTGAGCCCAAACTGTCTTGATAGGCATTCTACTATTGGATTTCTACTGTATCTATCCACTCGAGAAGAAAATCTACAGTATCATTAAAATAATTATTTAAAACACAAAAATGCATACATGCTTATTTGAAATGATTACACACAGCTCTCAGTCTCATTTCTCTTTGTCACACACACATGGTTTAATTCAGGGCTGTCTCAGCCATGCAGATAATTATTTTGCAGTAATATTAGCAACCCATTTCTTCTCAGGGAAAATCATTAGATGCCAAAATTAGCCACAAAATCACTAGAAACAATGAGCTATTGTCTATTTTCTAATGGAAATGAGCATATCAGTGCACAAAGAACTGTTACATGTTACAATAACATCGCAGCTGCTTTGAGCAAAGGCTTTGTCACTTTTTTTGCTATCTTTTTAACATTTGACCTTGTGAAAACTAGCGCATGCATTCCCTATCAATGCATTATATATCTGACTTCCAAATCAGCTTATGAAGTTACTACGGTGGCACCTAAATGTGTACAGTCATATAACTTGTCAAAGCTGTGAATTCCGTAATTTATGCCAGCTGTGGTATATGCTTCGAATGTGTACATGTGTCCCATTGGTACATGAGTGGGTGTGTTTTTGTGCACGAGGTTGTGTTATGCCCTCAGTGTGCCAACCTCTTCAACCTTCCCTGGCACTCAAACCCACAGAAATAGAAACGTGCCAATGAAACGGTTTGTTCAATAGAGGAACTCTCAAACTCATTGCCCTGCCAGATTTGGTATTTACATATTCAGAGAAGTCAAACGACGGCCATGTTCTCACTACATGAAGCCGCCAGGCTTACGGAATTTCAAACGCTCTTGCACAGACTGTGTAAGACATGCTCCAGTTCTGGCGTTCTGGCCTTGATTCACTCTTAGCTTCAATCTCCTCTTCATGTGGGCTTTGTTTACTTCTTCCGTTTGCACACAACGAATTCTCTTTACTCAAAATGAATGTTTAGAGAGATCTTATTGGCTAAATGATGTTTCAAGTTGACTGATGTTGTTGAAAGCTGTAGCCCTTTACTCTTGCTGTACTTTTTCATTTTTTCACTGTACAGCAAGCATAAAACGTCTTTTATGCTGACCAAGCTTGCATTTGTTTGATTAAAGATTGTAAAGTTGTAATTAAAACAACTGTTTTGTATTTTAGCTATATTTTAAAATGTAATTTATTAGGGATGTACCAGTTGACAGGCTGTCACGGATGAGCGCTGTGAATCGCTACCTGGCTTCTCAGCAGGCTAGAGAGACACGGAAAGCAGGAGTTCCTATGAGCACTGAACATTTATTAAGCAAAACAGGATACAAAGACGCTGATGAAAGAGCAAAGGTACATGCGGACAGACACATCAACATAAATTTAACATCCGACAAACGATCAAGCCGGGCATGGTTTAAATACAACATACAGTCAGAGACAATGGGGAACACCTGGACACACACGGCTGGCAGGGAGTGAACACTAATGAGCGGGGTGGAGTCACAAACAAAGGTAAACACAAGCACATGGACAGACATAAGCAAAAACATAGGCACAAGACAAGGCACAGGCGATGCCCACAGCGTGACATAGCCCCCCCTCAAAGGCGCGGTTTCTAGACACGCAAAAGACACATACAGGAGGGAGGTAGCTAGGAGGTGGAAAAGTTCACATAAAGGGGGTGGGATGGTGGAACTGCCAGACAGCGGGAACACCCTCCATGGTGGAACAGGTGGCGGAGACTTCCACCTGGGCCGAGCTGACGGGAGAACCGCCCTCCAAGGCGGATCAGACAGAGGAGCAACCCACCTGGGCTTACTGGGGACCGGTAACGCTCTCCTGAGCCGACCTGACAGTCTATGTGCTGTCCAGGGCGGTGCAGACCACCTGGGCCTTACAGGCAGCGACCTTGCCCTCCAGGACTGACCAGACAGTTCGAGAGCCCTCCAGGGCAGAGCAGGCGGCGGAGATGACCATCGGGGAAACCAGATGGCGGGAGCGCCTTCCAGGGCGGAGCAGACAGTGGGGATGACCACTTAGGCAGACCTGTTGGCGGGAACGTCCTCTGTGACGTCGCAGTCTTCCTCCAGGGGGGTGAAGATGGCGGGGAAGCCCACCTTGGCTGACCAGACCATGACCAGACAGTTCGAGAGCCCTCCAGGGCGGAGCAGACGACTGTAGTACCCTTCGAGGCAGAACCATCAGCGACGGCGTCCTCCTGGACCAAGCAGTCCATAATAAAGCCCTTCTGGGCTAAACAGGCAACCATAAAGCCCTCCTGGGCCGACCAGTCCTTAATAATGCCCTCCTCGAGATCCAGGCATTCGCAGATAAGGTGGACGTGATATAAAGCGCAAGACGTGCGCGTCCTGTGAATAGAACGCCACAGCTGCTTCATGACACAGGCCATAAATCGGAACCGGACGATTTTTATTTATAATGCACGATTGGCATCGCGATTTTTGTCTTTTTTTAGGTCGATTTTTTTGGAGGTTCGGCTGCGTGCACAGTACATTGTAAAATGTAAATTAAAATATAATTTGTAGCAAACATAGAAAAACAGATACCAAGAAAAAGGGAACAGTCGTTGGTGTATTGGCGCACAAATAAGAGCTGCTTTCTCACGCTCGCTTGTCCATGCCCTACACAGGCAACACTGAACGGTTGTTTATCACAACATGAAAATTAAAAACAAAAGCTAAATCCTGATATCAGTATCATTAATTGTTTGAACAGTACAGTAGACCTACATCTCACCTCAACAAGTCACATAATTTCATTCCATTCATGTTTGTAACCATTGTTTCGTTCAGCGTCACGTTTCGGGGCGTGGAAATGTCCCCACAACAGACCGGCATGCAACAAGTCAGTCAGCATAGAAAATCCAGATGAGACACTCGCGGTAAACATCTGTTTGAAGCCTATCTCTCCACTTTTTAACACCCATAAGCAATTCTGGAGAACCGAACACAATACTGAATCGGCCAGCTGCGATGTCAGCGTCTGTTGTTTCATGTTTGCCAGCAAACACGGCTGATATCCCCTTCTCAGTTAGGTAACGTTACTTCACTTGATCTTCCATAATAGATAGGAGAGTAAAATTGAATCTGCTGGGAATCCTTCTAAATGCTGACAAAGGGTCAACCAGGCTTGGAAAATAATACTCTTGCCAAATCCCGTAGGCAAACAGGCTAAAATATCTATTTTTTTCTCCACTAAGTGCCTCAAACAAAACTCCTGGACATCTCTTAAAGAGTCTATGCCGTGAACCTTGTATACTTTGAGAATCCAACGTTTAGCTGATCAATAAATGCTTATTGTCACTAATGTTTTGTGTGCGTGACGTCTGAGACTAATACACCACTAACAAGCTTTGCTGTTTATTTATTTTCCAGATGTGACCGAAAAGTTTGAAAAGCACTTCACTTGCAGACCCTTTTTTTCCCCCCATAGAAGAGTCTAAAACGAAATTATGCCAGTCTTCTTTAAATGGTGACTAGTTTTATGGTGTGTTTCAGCGGGGGGTTGTGTGCTGCTGTGAGGTGCCTGAAAGAGTGATGACTAATGGATGCAGAGAGATTAAAAGTGAGTGAGGAAATGACAGTTTAAACGAGTGGGAGATTTTGGCTGTCGAAAGGCCAAAATCCGGAAGTTCTGTTTTGGACCAAACTAACAATTTCTCTCACTTGTTTGAAAGTGATGTTCAGTACATTTCATAGAATGGAGTGGTTTGTTTTGCCAGGAATTTATGTGAAATAGAGAGGAAAAAAGGGGAAGAATGGAAAGGGGGGAAATGGTTTCCTATGAGCTGCATCCATCACATCCGCTGTATATCAATGGAGTAATTCACCTAAAAATGCTAATTCTGTCGTAGTTTACTCACCCTCATGTCACTCCAAAGACATGTGTTTCTTTTCAGAACAAAAACTTTTTCACAATCTCTAAATATTTTTGTCTGCAACCCCTTTGCTTTTTTATTATTATTATTTTTGTTCTTTCTTTCTGTATAAAATAATTCAGCACTTTTCGAAGTCTTTTAGTGGATTAGATAAAAAGCCAGGCCCTATTGATCCTCTCTGCTGATTATTATAATGCAGTCTTTTTTATTCTTTTAAACTTCAGACTTCTAGAGTCCATATGGCAAGGCTTTTGGAGACTTCTAGTTTCAGAGACACATCTATAGATAGGAAAATTACTTCTAATTCTTTGCATTCTGGGACGTATGGTTATGAAAGATTATAACTGATTGCACACTGAGAACGGCTTCAGCCTCATTATTGCATGAAATTTCAGGAATGTGTTTATTTTTTTAGCATTTCCTTTCAAAAGGTTACTGTTGACCTTTCAAGAAATTATATTTTTCCACCTTAGGCCCAAAATGTCATGGCCATAACTGGCTTTTTGCCAAATAATAGATTAATGGTCAACTTTTTTTTCTATGACTTCCAGTCGTTTAGTCCGTAATGCAGCCATATGGACCAAATGTACAACATCACACTAAATATGTTTTGTCTTAAAATGCAAACATATCCCTTAATTTTGATGTCAAAAAGTTCAGGTCCATTAACTTTTTATAAGTGGGAAATGAGAACCAACAACAATTTCTGTATTTACCCCTAGGGCTGGGTATTGAGTTTGATACTTTTTAGGCACCGACCGAACTCCCTCGATACAAGTGAGTATCAAAAAACATCTTGTAGTTCGGTACCCAATTTTTCAATACCTAAAGGGTATCTCATCAACGCCAGAGCATTTGACTGTAAATCTTTTGTCATGTCATGTAGACACAGAACTGTAAAGGTATTCATGGCAAGCCTTCAAAATAAAGGTTCTGTTTGGACATGGCAGCAGAAATATATTACTATTGTTCAGTAGAATGTACATAATAGGTTACTACAAAATTATAAAAATGATTAAAACAGTATTTCTTCAGTGTTTTAAACTGTAATATAAAATCCCCTTTATTTTCCTACAATAAAATTAAATCTTCATTAATTCAAAGACAAATGTTTATGCCTTAAAAAAATTCAATACACCAAATTTTCTGAGGGGGAAAAAATTGTAAGGCTATTGTAAGAATAAATAATAATGCACTAGTGTAAAGATAGCATAACAGATATGTAAACTGAAAACTTTATTAAAACTAATTGCACTATTAATTTGCACTGATTTATTGTATTGGATATTGTGTTTTTTTCTGTGCAGTGGCTCGAGATGAGGTTTTGAGTCTGTATAAATGTCAACAAGCTGAAAAAAAATGTTTTTTGAGATAATGTAATTTTGTTAAAACTGATTTCCTAAAATTGGTATCGAACAAGATATCGTTCAGGAACCGGTATCAAACTCAAGGTATCGGTACCGGAATCAGAATTTTTTGAACGTTACCCAGCCCTATTTACCACACTGTACTACCAACTTAAAAGGCAACTGAATATTCCAGTATATATAATTATATCTTAATCTACATGTACCTTAAAAATGTGTCCATTTATTTTCAAATATTGCATTCATGTTTTATTTTAAAGTAGTGCCAAAGTAATTTTTGTTTACCATACATGAGTATACTGTTTAATGTAGTACAATATATAAATATATACATTTTCAAAATATATACCGTACGTGTGTGCATTTATGTATGCATAATAAATATACACAGTACACTCACATATATAACCAAAACTGTGAATGTAATTAATTGCGATTAATCATTTGATGACACTGTTTTAAAGTTTATTTTGCTATAAACACCAAACAGGCTTAAATCTAAATTTAATTAAATCAGTCAGGGGGGCACACAAATGGCACTGTTTTCTAAAATGACATGAGGTCTAATATAGGATGCGTTTCTTTCTGATCAAATAATCGTATATAAATATCTTACCGGGCCAGCTGGCTGAAGATTATTAAATTAGCATGCAGGGACCTGCCATGGTCTCGTAAATGCAGCTCAGTATTTATGAAGCCATTTGTTTTACTCCACCACTTTTTTATTTGAATAGCTCAATAGATGAATCCCCCTTTAAAGCATCCATAGAGGACATCTGTTCTAGTTTGTACAGTGAACGATGAATATTATATTCCATAATGAGTTCACAGGCAGCACCTGCCTTTATTTAATCTAACATAATGTGCAATTTATGAAAACTTTAAGCAGGCGGACTGAAGGATGCTATATCTGTGTCTGTGATTTGTGTTAAAGACGTCTCTGTCAGCATGCCAAGGTGCTCTGAGTAGAATGACAAAAGGAGTTTCGTGAATCAGAAAAGAATTACTTGTGGTTTCGTATATCTCTTTTCCATTTCTCCTGCTCTTTCTGGTGGTCCATCGGAAGCTGTGGTGCTGAATACATCTGAAATATGAAATAATTCAGGCCTCCCTTGAGGTTAAAGCAGATTTTATTGCTCAGAACCTGGTCTTTTATAGATCACAAGGCATGATGAAGTTTCTAGCTATGTTTATTTTAGATATCTCAGATGTTTCTCCTAGAATTACTTTTTTGGACACATCAGAATATACACATGTGAGACTAGTGTTGACAACACAGTGGAAGTGTAAGAGGTATAAACTGAAGATTTTGTTGAGAAATCCTTTTTGATTTGATTTCTGAGAAGGGTATTTTCAATATCTCTTAACTAGAGGACACATGTGAGATGAAAGGGGTGTCTTCTGATCCTCTGATGTTTTTAAGCAAAATTCTCCATTTTATCTCCATATCACTGCTCTTTATGAGAAAGAACTGAGATGTAATTTGTGATTTTTCAGTTTTTATCTCTTCACATCTTCTCACCCCAGCATTGAGCGTGTGCCTCCAGTAGGAGGTGTTACTGAGTCACGGTCGAGCAGAGAGGAGAGCCTTTTCGTATGTATAAAAAGACTCTGTTGATGAGAGGAAATGGAAAAAAAAGGAGGGAAAGAGGCTGTGAGTGAATGAGAGAACATGGCCAGAGTTTTAATGAGAGAGAAAGTGAGGGAAAGATGAAGAGAAAATCAAGAGATGGGATGCAGAGAAAGTCAGCCAAACTGAGGGATGTCAAGATAGATAAACAGGAAGAGAAAGAATGGAAGAAACAGATAGGGAGATGAAAAACATATGGGGATGCCAGTAGATGCCACTTCATGAATCTTTCATCTCAGTTATTGAACTATTCACAAAGAAATCATCTGTAGCAGCATCTAGACAGAATCTCTTCATCTTTTTTCTTACAAAAATCAACACAAACAATAAAAAGCTGGAAAATAAGTGTAAAAGGTATTTTCATCTACATGCCTCACCTCATGCTTGACATTTGAGTTGTGTAATTTTGTTTTAGTGTAGAATGAAAACATAAATTCTAAGAAAAAAAGTAATAAAAGGAAATTGAAGGGGATATGTGTCAACAAACTGAATTGACGAACAAAAAAATAAATATATATATATATATATATATATATATATATAAGTATTGGTTCTCATTCACTAATAATTGCGTAACATTTCACAAAAACCTTCCGCCTAATTCGCAACACGTGCATACGCACATGAGCTTGTTTTTAAACTATTAGTGACTGTTAGTGAATCAGGAGTCTTCTAAACAAGCACCTGCGTGCAGCAGGTTAGTCATTTGCATAATATACGCCCCAAACCAGCTCCATATAAGGTCTTTCCGCAAAGTGGCGTTCGCCCAGAGGCCCCGGGCGTGCATGATTACTGTATACATGTGGTTCTTGAATTTTTCTGTACATTTAAAAAAAATGTTAGTACACAAGTTTTTGATGAATCACGATTTATTCGTGAAAACATCAACATGTTTAGTGCATGAGACCCATTGACTTTTCCAAACAGGTAGTGATGCCCCAAATTTAAAGCACTGATTGAGACAAAATTGACCTGCCAAATACCCAAACAAACAAAACAGATTCTTTAGAAGTCTACTTACAAATGGCAACATTAAACAGCAGAGGAGAAAGTACTTTCAAAAAAACAAAGCAAAGCGAAAAAAAAACAAACAAATATCAAACGAAAAGCAAAGCAAAGCGTAACAAACAAAAAAACACTAATTAAACGCTAAACAAAATACAAAATAAAAAATACAAGTACAGATGTTTTTTTAAACATCTGTAATATCAGTAGAGATGTTCTTTGTTTAAGTTAGAGATCAGTAGTGTATTGATCTATTCAAAGAGTTGTATTATTCTTGAGCCACCCAGGTTTCCTCTCCTCAAACAATGGCACTACTTGTATAAAAAATCAAGCTCTGAAACACATACTTAAGATATAAACATGTCTATGTATTTAAAAACTGCAAAAAAAAAGAAAATATTGGACTAAAATTGTCTGACTGACCAACTGCTTTGTGTTTATGTCATTTAGTGGCAGGTGTATCTGAAATCAATGATTATGCAATATAAGAATAATAGAAATAAAAGAAAAATGTTTTGCAGGGTCTTGGTAGATTTTTAGAGCAGCATACATCAGATAGTCAATATGTGGGTCAGTGACTATTAAATGTCTAAAACAAACAGAGAAAAATTTACAAAAAAGTACTAAATGTTGAATCCATGAGGATAAAATCTACAGTAAAGTGCGTGCATGGAAAATAGCATAGTTGTGTTTAACTGTTATACTGGCTTTGGCAGGAATCCCTCTGAGACTGTGGCCTCTTTTAAAGCGTGTCCTTTCTCACAAATAGTGCACATGAAAGAAGGGCACAAGTATAACCCTTAATTTGATGAATTGAGTAATCTCCCAGTTTGGTTTAAAGGTTAGGAAGAACCCTGGTTTTGCAGGACGATGTTTGTAAGATGTTTCTCCCGGACTATATTGAAGATCCAAAAAAGAATTTGAGGAATTGACATCACCAGAGTTACTTTATACAAGATGAATGTTGTCAAGCAAGCGTGAATCTGATAAGGCAGTCGGGATTGTCTTTCATTGATTCCAGCCTAGCAGCATCTCCCTTGAGGATTTCAGCTGCCGTTGTGTGTGGTGCTCAAATAAAGGCATCATTTGAAGAGAGGCTAATCTATTTTGACTGTTTCCTGCTAATGAGGTGAAATTAACTGCCCCTTCAATCCCACATGGGTCATGACTTTATCAGCGCTGTGTGAATTACAGAAATTTAAACAGATCTTAGTCACATCAAAGAGCACCGAAAGAAAAGTTCAAGGTAAAGTGTGTCATTTTTTTTAGATGTTTTAAATGATTTCTTCTTTACTGGTTTCAGACAAGTATTTGGAGATTTGTACATTCAGACAGCATACATTTAAATTATCATACTTGACTAGCCTGACACAGCACCATCAACCAATAGTATGAGTTTGGGGTGGGGCTATCTGTTTGCTCAACCAATGGGAAACTAGGGAGAAACCTGTTTGGAAAAATTCTTCATTTTTGCAGTTGATTGGCAGTAGTTCAGATATAGTTTGATTTGAATTAGGAGTATGGAAACGTAATTATTTGGAGATATTGGGACATCTTTTTCCTTTACTAACGAAAGCAGGCTTTTTCTTTTAGAGGAAGTATATCAAAGTAAAGAGCACAGGATGGAATTTAGAAGTTGTGCCAATAAGATGGTAAATGTAGTTTAGTTCAGTGCTGTTTTTGTCTACACAAAATTGTGCAAGTGTATTCTGTCAATATTCGCAAATGAATATACTGTAACCAATGAACTTCTACCATCATTTTTCAATTGACTCACCTGTAAAAATTAAGCAGAAAGTTATTATTGTAATGGCCTTTCTTCGGCATTTCCATAAGGGTGTTGTACAAAGGATTTAATGCATGAATTCATAAAACCTTGCTGTGTAAAGCTTTACTTTTTCTTTGTCAAATTACATTTAAAAAGAAAATCCAACTCAAAAATGATCATACACTTAATAACATTCCAAAGAAAGGAGCTTTTCCACTGGTCAAAAGACTATGCATATATATGTAACTTATCATATATAAAAAGTCATGTGATACAATACTTATATGACAATATGGCAAAATCCTTAATGTTGTTTGTGACTGTAACACTTGCAGTTTTGTTTGGTGGCACAGAAATTTGTTTGTTTTTATATTTATATTAGTGCTTACAATCGATTAATCGCATCCTAAACTATATTTACATAATATATGTATTGTTTATTAAACACACACACACAGAGTATATATTTTTTAAATATGTACATGTATATCAGCGTTGTGTGAATTATATGTTTAATATAAGCATAAAATGTTTTTTTCTAAAATATATACATGCAAGTGTTTCTATTTTTATATACATACTAAATATACATGATACACACATATATTATGTAAACAATTTTTTTTTTATTTTGTATGCAATTAATCACAATTCATTGTTTGACAGCACTCATTTATATACATTTATTCATTTTTGTGTACTTCTGTAGATTAATTTGTGCTTATTTACAGTGATTTTATCTGTGCTTCAGCAGATTTTAGAAATGCACCTGTATGACACAGCTGAGCTGTTTTAGGGCATTACTTTAATTAATTCATGCAAATGGTGCATGAGAAACTGGCAGCATTTCTGTTATTATACCGATACAAGCATCATCATGACATTTAGTCGTACAACACCTTTCATCTGTTCAGCAAGCCACCTCTGTATCTTATTAATCTACCAGCGTGTGTTTATGAGAGTTTTTGAGTGCATGCTTCAGAAACTGTCATGCTTTCTGATTACTTCTAATTATTTATCTGATTTGGTGGAACTCGCTTGCTTTGCATCGTGGTGTGTTTGTTTGCGGTACACTTACGTACGTGTGTGTGCATATACGAGCGTGTGGAGGGAATCAGGCTGCCGTTGCGAGCATTACAGAGGAACATCAATTAGATGATGCTCAGCAGGCGTGAGGTTCAGCGATTGAATTGATTTCATCTGCATATAGATGATAGGTGATTTACACCCGCACTTACTGATGAGACCCGCCACACACACTTCAACACGCCCCTCAGGTAGAGCGTGAGTGTTTGATGAACTGAGAATGAATGTAGATTCATATCTAAATCAATTTAATATGTCTTAGCACTCTAAGAACAAACAACTATGCATTAATGTATGTGTGTTACTTCCTGAAAGCTGATGGGCCATATGGGTGACATTTCCTGATTTAATAACAAGTGTGTGTCTATTGATCCCTCCGCACAAGATCCATAATGCACCTCGCTTTGCTTTCAGTATTGAGCTAGGTTTGATTGAGATGAACTTGGAAGGTGTATTATTTTGAAAGCTGTTATTTCATCAATTATTTTGAAAGAGAAAATTGGTTGCGAATATGGATAAATAATACATAAAACATTTATGGGACTGAGATAACCAGAAAGAAAGATTAGCAATGAATAGTTTAAAGGGGTCATAGGATGTTGCTAAAAAAGAGGTGACTGATGCCATGTCCTGGCGTGATGATACAAAAACTATAAAATCTCTCATAAACAAGGCATTTATTGCATCCAGTGTTGTAAATACAACTTAATAATTGATTTTTAGTTGTGTGTTCTTTTGAAGTACAAAGTTTCCACAGCGTCTCCAGAACATGGCGCCAGCAGCAACACTACAGCAAAAATAGTAGCGCAGCCTTTTTTCTTTACGTAAAGGTTTGGACAGTGTTATGAAAATAAACCCACACAGTGATGCTGTGTTTAAACAAGCCGTTTTAGGGGGGTGTGGACAAGTCATAACTTTGCATAATATGACCCCTATAAATTAACCTTTTACTCACAGATATTAAATTAAGTTTGTGGGGCTTTTTTTTAGCAGATCAACATTGTAAATCACCATCCACTTGTGCTATATAAATAATAGCAGCTTGAACATTGTTTTTAAAATTCTTCTTTTGTGCTTCATGGATTATAAAACATTATACAGGTTTGGCTCCACTTTCCTTTTTGGTTGATCTTTCCACTTAAGTAAAGTCACATACACACACACTTTACGCTTTCAGCCGCCATGCAGACTATCGAAATGCCACATAAACCTCTACAGTCACAAAATTGGAGAAGGAGTGTTCGGCTAGGTTTACACAAACCTTAAGGATAAATTTATTATGAATATCAAATTATTTCCTTGCTTCGTAATAAAATGTATTATAGTGTTAGTATTCCTTAAGGCTTCCCGTCTCAAACGGTGTCTGACTGGATGCACAAAGCCTCGACTTGTTATGGCATAATTACCTCTAGACAAATGGATATGTGCTGACTATGGCTGAATTTAAAATTAGCCTGCTCTGACCCACCACCCCCAATCAATGCTAGTCGCTTTATGTCTCTATTAATGAGATTCAAGCAACAATGCATGGTTAGAGAAAGCTAATGGGTCTCATGCTATATAGGACACCTGCAAGTGTTGCCTAAAAGAAGCTGTAATGTATTGGGAATGAGGCTGGGCTCAGGAAATAAAGTAATTTTTGGGGCTTAGAGCATTTTAAATGCAGCATAATGTAGGAAAAGATAATGAGATTCACAGCTGAAAGTTTCATACTAGTGAAGACCAGGGTTGCCAGGTTTTCACAACAAATTCTGTCAAGTTTAAAACTAGCCCAAATATAATGTTACTGTGGCAACGTCTCCAAGATGCTTAAAAAAAACCTACCTGAAAAGCTATGGGCAAGTGTACCTCAGAACAGAAGCTGTTTTACCAAAAGCTGTAATACCAAATATTTATTTGATTTAGTGAATAGAAGTTAATTTATAAATTAAGTCTATGGCATTATTTTTGAAAGCGTCCTCATTTTTACACAAGTGTCTGAAACTTTGAACAGTACTGTAGCTTTGTACAAGATGTTCCTGGATCAACATCCTTGTTGATCCTGGAACTACATTCCAATCAACCAATCAGAATTGAGGAATAATTTTTCTGGAAATATCTGTTTTAGGCTTATAATCATGGTTGGGTGCTTCTACACCCTTGTTAATCAACTATCATTTCCCACTGATTCCAGGCATAATTTTTGGCTAGGGGTAGGTTTAAGGGTAAGGATTGAGATAAGTTTATATTTTTGGACAGTAATGTTGATCCAGAATCAACAAAAGATGTTGATCCAGAATCACATCCTACTTGGTAAAATCACTGTGACCTCAATATCCAGAAAGTGAAGAAATAGCCCATGTGGTTTAACCCTTAAATTTTATAAAACTACAAAAATAGCCTTGAACGTGGTATTTGTTTTTGTTTGTGCAGGGGCAGAAAGCTCTGGAATTAAAATGTCAATTGCAGCAAAAATATTCATTTAAAGGGATGAAGTGCCTTCAAAGATAAAACTCATGATTTACTCAACCTATTGTATGTCGACATACTTGTTCATTTAGACCACAAAGGTAGATGTTTAGCTGAATGTTTTTGCTGCTCTTTTCCATAAACAGAAGGTAAACATTGACCAGGGTATGTCAAGCTCAATCAAAACAAGAGCACCTTAGCAGTAGTCTGTGTGTTTGCTCACTGTCTTCCAAGTCTTCTTATGCCAAATTATTGTGGTAGCTCTTGGCAAGATTTTAAAAATGCTTCTATTACCTACAACACTTAGGCCTACTTTAAGGTATATGAAAATGATGGGGTCATTTTCTTTGGGGTGGCAGTACAGAGATAATGAGGCCTATTTTACATACTGTATGTCCTGTGAACACTGTTTGCTAATGTACTGGTCAGCAGGACCTCTGAGAAGCAGTGACTTTGCTCTAATTGGCTTTGAATCTGTGTTTAAATTGGACCAGCTACACATGCAAAGAAGGTTTGTGTTAACAAGACAAGTTTTTTTTATTTTTTATTTTTTTTTTAGAGCACATGCACAACTCATTGATGTCTAAGAAATCGCTAAGTGTCAAGTAAGCAGACCTTTGACTATAGACATGAAGTCTGGTCCACAAATGATTCTTGTCTAGAACCTGTTAAGGACTATCCCAAGAGTCATAGTTTGACGGGTTGTAATAAATCCATGATTAAAAATAGAGGTGGTGTATCTCTATTGAAGCTGGTTTTGAAGATATCTACCTCAATAACTATTATCTGACAGTGGCACTCTACAACAAAACTCACCTTTATATTAAAAACTAATTAAGAAGCTTTCCATTGATTCTCTCCTTTCTTTTCTCTTCTGTTTCTTTCCTTTTCTCTCTTTTCATGAGACAAAATGGATCAATAGGTTCTTGTCATGGAGAGTAGCAGAAGATATCTATATTTAACTTCTATAAAAGGATAAATAGACTCTTGTCAAATTTATTTATGAATGTTAAGTAATGTATTATACGCAAATATGTATAAAAACTATTACTGTATGTTTATTGGAGATTGGCGTACCACTTACTAGGAACATAAGACATAGGAAAGCATAAGACATAGGAAGCGACATGTGACCAGGTATGGTTTCCCATACTAGGAATTTGTGCTCTGCATTTAACCCATCCAAGTGCACACACACAGCAGTGAGAAGTGATCAACCACACACACACCCGGAGCAGTGGGCAGCCATTGCTGCGGCGCCCGGGGAGCAGTTGGGGGATCGGCGCCTTGCTCAAGGGTCCCACCTCAGTCATGGTATTGAAGCACTGGTTAGTCACTAACCCCACCCACAATCCCTGCCGGACCTGGGACTCGAACCTTTGGGTTACAAGCCCAACTCCCTGTCCATTAGGCCACAACTGCCTACTATGGGATATTTTAGATAATGCTACCCATAAACAAAACTTAAAGACAAAAAGAACTGTCAAAAGCTCTTTTCCTATATGAATGGGTGGCTGTTGTCTAGAGTGAGCTGCACTGAGGACCGGACTTTTTTGCCTCAATTCAAAAGTCTGACTAGGCGAGACTAATGAGAGTCTGCTGGGCTGCTTGTGTCATGTGAGGAGACAGGTCTTTGATAGCTACGACTACAGCATCTCCACCCTGATCTCTACACATAAACACTGTCTTTGATCAGCTCTGGCTCACACAGAAAGACAGAACAAGGATAATGCCGTTCTCTGTGCTCTACAAAGCAGATGTGTAGATATGAATTTTAGTTTCAGTAGTGTTCTTATGGCTGGTGATGCTTCTGGGATTTGAGCTCATAAGGTTTTAAACTCATAAGAGTGGAAGGCAGGAATCGCTAGCCAGATGCCGTGTGCTGTGGTACATTTTTAAAGGAGTCGTTCTTGCGGTAACAGACAGCACATGGTAATCAACTACACTCCACTGCGCTCAATTACAATCAGACATCTCAGAGACAAGAGATGAGACAAACAAGAGATTGCTTGGCAGTGCTACAATAAACAAACGTGCTAATATAACATTGCTGGATTTGATTCAGCCTTTTAAATCAAATTGAATTAAACTGTACACAGTGACCTTAGTGAACTGAACAGAGCTAAACTGTGCTGAACGGAGCTTAACTGAAATGAGATGGGCTGTGCTGAACTGAACGGAAATGAGCTGCAGACAAATGGATGAACTGTGAGTTGAATTGGGATGTGCTGTAGTGAAATGTTGTACTGAATTGAATTGAACTAAATTGATCTGCGCTTGAACTGAAATGTGCTGAGTTTAATTAAACTAAGCTAACCTGAGTTGAACTGAGATGTTGTGCTGTAGTAAACTGATCTGAACTAAACTGAGCTCTACTGAACAGTTTGAACTGAGATGTGCTGTTTCGAACTGAACCATGCTGAATTAAATTAATCTTAGCTGAACTAAGTTGAATCGAGCTGATGTGAACCGAACTGTACTACTGAACTGAGCTCTACTAAATTGAGTGTACCTGATATGTGGTGTAATGAATTGAATTGAGCTAAACTAAACTGAGTTGGACTGAACTATATTGAGCTGTACTGTATTGATTTAAATGAAAGAAAGCTGAACTGAGCTGAGTTGAAATGTACAGAATTGAATTGAACTAAACTAAGCTCTGCTGAGATGTGTTGTCTAGAACTGAACTGTTTTGAATTGAATTCAGTTAAGCTCAACTGAGTTGAACTGATCTGTTGTGCTGTAGTGAACTATGATGAACTGAATTGAGCTAAACTAAACTGAGCTGCACTGAATTACATTGAGCTGTACTGTATTGATTTGAATTAAAGATTGGTCAACTGAACAGAGTTGTGATGAGCTAAACTAAGCATAGTTGAAATTAACAGAATTGAAATAAACAACGCGGTTGTGAAATGAGCTAAGATTAACTGAAACACTGAACTAAACTGAGCTCCGATTTGCCTTTGATTTCTCAAAACCTGTTGGCGAGTCAAAAATCGTGCAGTCTGAACTCGGCATAAGTTGAATGTAGTTGAACTGAACTGTTGTGCTGTTGTGAACTGAACTGTACTGAACTAAACTGAGCACTGCTGAATTGAGTTTACCTGAGATGTGATGTACTGAACAGTGCTGAACTGAATTGAATTGAACTAAACTATGCTGTTTTGAACTGAGTTTAGATTAACTGAACAACTGAACTAAACTGAGCTCTACTGAATTGGTTGAACTGAGATGTGATGTCTTAAACTGGACTGAATTGAATTCAACTAAGCTTAAACAGAGATGTACTGTATTAAATTGAATTAAAGAAAGCAGGTCTGAACTGAGTTGCGCTGAGCTCAACTAAGTTGAGTTCACCTGAGATGTGATGAACTGAACTTAACTGAGCAGTACTGAATCGAACTGTGATGATGTAGATAATGTAGAAATCTTAATTTTGACAAATTGACAACTATGACTGATTTTGTCGTCCTGGGTCACAAATGAGAGAACATTATATATGTGTATATATATATATATATATATATATATTGTAATATTACACTATATATATATATATATATATATATATTTATTTATTTATTTTTCTCCTTAAGATGTATTCTCCTTTTACATCTTATCTGTATCTCTTATCTTTTATTATGTACAACTCTTAGTATTGTGTCCATTGTAGGAGCTTTAAACAAGCCTCATCATTTATGACAAATTTGACAGTTAGAAGTACATTCCTGCCCTTTAATCTTCAGGGTTATTACGCTGCACACAAGATCTTTATTTCTCCACAAAGACATCACTCATCTTTTATAAACTTGTCATTGTGTGATATCTGTAAAATGAGCTGAGAAACAGAGAAACTGTGTGTGTGTGTGTGTGTGTGTGTGTGTGAGTGTGTAAATGATGGAAGCTGCAGCTCCTTCTGCAGTACTGAGGATGATGGACATTTTCTATTAGCCGCTCTAACGCCACTCCCAGTGTGAGAGATGAGCGTGTGTGCTCATGTGTTTGTGTGTGTTAGATGCAACTCAGATAGACTACTTCTACTCTTGGACTACACTATATGACTGACATGTCTCAGATAAGGCACAGTAATGTATGATACTTTAGAGCCAACGATCTGACTTTTTTTTTTTTTTGGTTAATTGATTCATTGAAAATGTAGTAATTTAGTTTAGTAAACATGCAATGGGTCTCATTTATTTGCGTGGATTAAGCATATTTATATGCACAGGATAACTTCCCATGAACAATTTCCACCTAATTCACAACACTTGCATATGTTTACAAATTTGTTATTAATCTGTTCTAATGCTATAAAACATTTAAAGTATTGTAAAAGAGAAACCATGTGCTAGATATTAGTCATTTGCATAAATACAAGCATCTTTGCAAATACAAAACATTGCATGTATAATTAGTATGTTTTAACTTTTACATATATATATATGTTTGTGTTTGCATGTATGCATATATCTATCTATCTATATCTATCTATATATATATATATTGATTTACATAATTACTAGATTTTGCCAAAAGTTAAATATATTAAGTTTCTACAATATATAATCAAATTCTAGAAACTTAATTTCCTGTAAAGCTGCTTTGCAATGATTTGCATCGTAAAAACAACATACTACAAAGGTTAGGATTACGGTTTGATTTTTGGTAATTAAGCTTAATCTATTGCTATTGCTAGAATAATTGCATGTAACATGTATCAAGGCCACTTAAAAAAAGTGTTACTCAACATTGTAAGACACTGCAATCCTTCGCAGTCATTGAGCAGGTTTCTAAATAAGCATGTCTGCTCACTGGTTTCAGACCAGTCCCTCTTTTCTAATTAGAGGCTTATTATCTAAACAGCTGTCTTCCTGATGCCCACTCCAAATATGAGGGCACACAGAAACTCGTAGACACACACACGCAGAGTCATTACTGAGATATTAAACTATAATAAAGTGCTACATCTGCCTGCTGGGCTGAAAGGTGTAGTGCTGCTGCGTGTAGCAAATAATGATTTTATGATTTAATGCAGCGTGAGAGTGAAACATGTTAACTCGCCAGATGTTGCTCACTTGTTTGTGTTTGTGAGAGCGGTCACGCATGTGCTATGTAGGTTTTTCTGGCTGCCCACCACCAACCAAATGTATAACCAGGTCTGCATAAACTGGTTCATATTAGTTCATTAAAGGGCTGCTATTTTGAAAAAAATAAAAATAAAAGTTCCATGCTATCTTCCTTTCTTGTGAGGTCATTCAGAGCTATAAACATATATTAAGTAATTGTTTACATGTCAGTGTAGTTATATTAATCATTTAGTGTTGGTGGTACTTATTTTTTGGGGGGTCAACTGCATAGGTCATGACATTTAAATATAGAAGTCTTAAAAGTGCAGCATCAG
This sequence comes from Enteromius unitaeniatus, assembly GCA_032359435.1. Taxonomy (NCBI): domain Eukaryota; kingdom Metazoa; phylum Chordata; class Actinopteri; order Cypriniformes; family Cyprinidae; genus Enteromius; species Enteromius unitaeniatus. Next base: position 10,971,718 of record JAUMHI010000037.1, on the reverse strand, counting down.
TTCAACAGCCTGTTCAGTGTTAACACAACAACATGAGTAAATAGATTTGTTTATGATAGAGAGTAATCCAAGGCATTACGGTCCAAAAAAAGATAAATAGAAACATAAAAAATGACTAAAACACTGCACACCAATGCATTTCGTCCTTTAGTCTTACTCAGAGCGTGTCAGGTGTAAAATCTGTCACAGGTGTAGATGCAATGGGAAGAAACCAAAAAAAAACACTAAAGTTGGACCTATAATCTTGTTAAACATTACAAAATATGATGCATATGTGCAGTAATGAAAACTTACTTATTCTTATTCACTATTAACTACGGCTATTCCCGCAATAAATACTACATTTGCATATTAGTAGTTATTGAGTTTAGGTATTGGCTAGGTTCAGGAACATAGAATAGGGTCATGTAGAATAAGGCATGTGCTTAATTACTACTAATACATGGCAAATATTCTAGTAATATGCATGCTAATAAGCAACTAGTTAAGAAACTCTAAAATGAAGTGTTACCGCAAAGTTTCTATATGTAAGTGTATATTCAGAAACGTTAAAGATGCTTCTTCTGGTGCTGAGGTCCAGGAAGGCAGCAGCTGTGGGACGTTATGAGAATTCAGTACAGTCTGTTCTCTCTCTCTGGGGGTTCTGATGGCACCTGTTCTTCGTCATGTGCTCTGTACTCACTCAAGGGCAATGGCACCCTCAACACTTCACTTACTCATTTTGTGTGGGTTTGTTATGAAGTTTATTGAAAGTTGAGCTGTTGACTGTGACGTTCTCGTCTAGAGTAAAAGAAATATCAGACCTCTCCTGACCTTTACTTACAGAAGTTTCTATTTTCACTTGTTCACCTATTTAAGACATGACTTAAAAATATACCTTAATTTCCTTACATAGCATTTAACATATGTGACTCAGAACCACAAAGCCTGTGTCCATATCCCATCAAAGCCTTATCCCATCAGCTTTCCACCAGAGCCACTCCCCTATCAGTTTTGTGTTCTGTGCGCGTCGTCCACCCAAATTTCCAAGCTGCTGTTGGTTAATAAAGATTTGACGAAAGATCTCGTGGCTCGTTTGGACTCTTGTTATGTTAGAAAGGTAGAACACTGATGTCTCATCAAAGGTAGAACACAGGACTTTGATCCGACAGCTTTGATATTACTTCGGTTACTGATGCTATGGTTATTGGTAAGGAATACAGGCTTGACTCCTGTTGCACGTTCATACAGACAGAATTCTAAACACAACTGAAAGCTGCTGTGTGAACGAGACACTTCGAGACTCACACCTGTGAAGAAAAAACGGTTGTCAATCTGTATTATGCTGCTGTGTGAACGTGGCCATCAGTTCAAACAAATGTTTAAAAAGATCCACTTTAAAGGGATAGTTTACCCAAAAAATTAAAAATCTGTCATTAAATACTCACCCACGTGTCGTTTCAAACCCGTAATGCCTTCTTTCGTATTTGGAACACAAATTAAGATATTTTTGATGAATGCAGAGAGCTTTCTAACCCTACATCAGCAACGGAACTGACACGTTCAAGACCCAGAAAGGTAGTAAAGACATTGTTAAAATAGTCCAATCTGACATCAATGGTTCAACTGTAATTTTGTGCTTTGGTGCAAAGAAAACTAAATAATAACTTAATTCAATAATTTGCCACATAAATTACATTTTAAAATATATTAAAATATAAAACAGTTTTTAAATTGTAATGTTTCACACTGTTTGACTGTATTTTTTAATCAAGTTAATCAAGGCTTGGTGAGCATTAAAAAAATAAAAATAAAATAATATATATATATATATATATATATATATATAAATTAAAATGTAATTTAATTTAATTTAATTTAATTTAAATACGCATTTACTAATGCATTCTTAAAACTACAAGATTTGTAAAGACTAACAAATGACACCTTATTGTAGTTACCCAAATATTATACTATTAATTGTAATTGCGTTATGTGAGATAATTATATACTATACAGCTAAATTAAGGCTTCTTATGTATATTCTATGGAAAATACGTCTCCGGTCCACCCATAGAGGGCGATGAATCTCTTCCCATCCTCCATCTCGTACACAGGGAGAGAGAGAGCTTTGTGATAGGTTCCCACTGTTAGGCACGTTTCTTCTGCAGCGTCCCAGTGCTCAAGCTCTCTTTCTCTCTCTGTCTGTCTCTCTCTCTCGGTCACTGCAGAGCGACACTCTCTGTTACAGCAGCGTGCAGAGAGACAGCCTGTAGCACTGAACCCATCTAACACTGCTAGGAAACCTGCACACTGTGGCCGTAGACCTGTGGAGACCTGGACTGCACACACACACACACACACACACACGCATGCAATCACAGACACGCTCAAATCATCGCCTGCAACATCTGGCTGAGCCGTGCAGGAGAAGTGCCGTTCCATTGCGTTCTGTGAGTCGACTTACCAATCTCGTGTGTGTGTGTGTGTTAGGGATTTGAACGAGGCTTTGGGGTCTGCAGTCTTGATTTATTTCTCTCCAAGGAGCTGAGTGTGTGAGACTCATTAATTTATGTGTCATTTGGCGTTAATTTGCTGTCCTTTGACATTCAGACAGAGCTGTGTACTGATGATGCCTGTGTGATTTAAAATTGTAAACCAGAGGTTTTCCTGAACTGATTTTGTGTGTGTGTGTGTGTGTGTGGGTAAATAGCATGATTGTCATGTCTGGTTAACCGGCATGTCTGAAGTAGGTTATTCTAGACGCATCGGGCTTGCTCTACATGGAGTTTTAAAATCCACCAGTGTGTGCATGATTGAGTCGATGGATGATGTATATGTTTAGTCGGTGCACGTTTGAAGCATTAAAAATCGGTGTCTGAAAACCACATGAGCATAGTTACTTATAATGATGTCTTTTTCAACACTGTGCTTAGGCTTTTTGACGCCATATGAATTTGTGCCAGTGATTTCTTGCGTTAATGTCAGATTTTGTGTTTTTAAATGGGAATCGTTTACCCCAGAAAAGAACATTCAGTGTTTAAAAGGAGAAATTTGGAGATATGTTTATGCTGTTCTTTTCTATGCTATGAAGGCGAATGGACACTGGAGATTTTGTTCTCTGAAAAGATGAAACATAAAAGTAGGATGTATCACAAAGCTATATGATAGTTTTTTGTAAGAAACAGACTGAAATTTAAAGGAATAGTGAACTATAGTGAAATAAAGTGAACTATTCCTTTAAGCTGTTATTAGCTATAAATATTGTTTGATTACATTTCAAGTGGAAGGGGCCTGGGACTGTCAGTTAATTAGGATGGGGATGAGACATCAAGCATAAAAAATTACAAAACGATCTATGTTTAAATGTAGCCCAAAATAAATAATTTGCATAAACGTAGCCAAAAATAATAACTGTTTTTCCCTTGGTGTATGATCACAAACAATTTGAAAAAAGAGGTTATCATTTTCTGAAAAAGGATTTATTTTCTAAATTGTATGCTCCATCACCGAGCTTAAATTTTAGGATGGAGGTAAATTGAGGTAAATGTGGTATATTTTTACTAGCCTTGTAACTCTAAGCAGCACACAAACTTCAAATATACACACTGTCAAATCAAAATCGTTTTTTGGAAGAACTGGCCCTTTAAGGATTTAAGCTGCACTTTCTTGTTGCTTAAAATTGCCTGTTGGAAGGATTTAGACATTTTTAGATAGTTTTCACTAGTCTTTTAACTACTTGCATCACACCGAGCTCAAATATATGCAAGCTCAAATATACAGTTTTGGGGGACCTAGCTATTTAATTATGTAAGCTTTTATAAAATTTACTAATTCTTTTTTAAAACATGCTTATTAGAAAGAGGTGAAATTTTTTTGGTCAAGCTTGTTGATCAAAGGCTACTAGTCTTGTAACCTCAACTAAACTAAACTTCTCAATGCATCTGTCAAATATTTATGCGAACTGTTCATTTAAGGATTTAAGCTCTACCATGAAACCAACTTAATAAATGTAATAATATATATATATATATATAATTATTATTTGGTTTTTTTTGTGATTTTAAAATGCAGTTTAAAAATTTAGAAATGCAGTTGATGTGTGTCAGTGGAAGATATTAACCTTTATTTTCCTTATGTCTATATATTTCACTTGCTTTTTTTCCATATACTCTCATGTCTCTTCCTCTCTCTGTTTTTCGCTTCACCCCCTCTCTCATTCTCACTCTCTTATCCATCTGTCTGCTGATGAAGCACATTTCCTGAAGAGAACCCCCTCCCTATTTCATCATGGGATGTAATAATAATGATGACAACGTGTGTGTGTGTGTGTTTTTATCACCGGGATGCCCCACGGGGGTCCCTACACTCTTATGTGTTCAGAAGTCATTTCTATGTACCAGGAAAAATATGATGGTGTGTGTGAGCGGCGTTGTGTGCTTATATCGACGAGAAACAAGCTAAACAGGAAGGAAGGACCCTCTTAAGAGCTTGAAAAAGCTTTTTGACCACAGAACAAAGTAAAAACTATCACAGACATATCCTCGCAGCTCTTTAGGCGATCGCTTTGAGGTCAGGTTTTTGTATCGAGTGACTAAATCATGGTTTGCTGCAGTATTGTCAGGCCTTTACCTCAGAAAATAGAATGGCTCCACACACGTCCTTTATTACCACTGAAAAACTGCTCACAAAGGCGTTTCTTCACAGAGTTTATTGTGAATGTGAAGTAAACGCCAAGGAGCCTGTTATCAGATGAGATTGTATCGCGGTGGAGGGTCATCTCTAACCGTCTGCATCTGTGTTACAGGAGGTGTTGTGGATAAAGATCTCAGGCGATATCTCAACCTGCGTTTCCAGAAGGGCTCTTTGGACCATGAGCTGCAACAAATAATTCGGGACAACCTCTATCTGCGCACAGTACCCTGTGAGTAGCTCTTTACCCTGATTTTCGTAACCTTCGACACTTCAGCCCTTACTGACTTGGTCTTCTAGGCCAGGCCGCTGGTATTGATTAAGTCTTGGCAGAGGTTGCACTTGAGTTTGTGCATATGAAATGCAACGATACTAGGATGGTTGAAAAAGGATTTGGTTTGGTTGTAAGGCTGTTGGTTTTTTAACAGTGTTAAGGTACAGTATGGTCCGATTTTGAAGTAATCTTCAATAGCATAACAATATATGAAACATTGTTCGCTTTCAAACCAAACAGCTTTCTGTTGGTCAACAGTGCAAATTTTGAGGAGGCCAACTTCAAGCAGTTGCGAAATCTGCTGTGAAATAATTCAACTTTAAAGAAAATTCCTGATCATGAGGATTCCTATTGAAATGAATAGATTTTTCATGCAAAGTTGCATTCAGTTTATTTTTTACCTTATTGTGTCTCCATATTTTTTCTACCTATATAAAACATTTTTGGATTGTATAATTTATGTCTAATACTTTGATGCAATTTTAATGTGGGTTATTATTTAACATTTTTGTGTATTGCGATTTATGTCTTTTGCTTTGAGGACATTTTGATGCATTATTTAGATGTATTATGTATTTTTGTTAATATAAAATATTATCTACATTTTATGCTATATTGTAAGTAATTGCTTAAATTGAAATATTATCAGAAATAATATATAGAAATATTTTTAGAGATTTGTTTTGTGTGGCTATATTTTTTTCCTACCTACAGAAAACATTTTTGTGTTTATGATTTAAGTCTAGTACTTTGTTGCAATTTTGATGTGGACTTTTATTTAACATTTTTGTGCATTATGACAAAATTTGTGCATAAATTTAGATGAATTACTTATTTGTTTTATATATATAAAAAAATAAAGCTATGCTATGTTGTAAATAATTTCTTAAATTGGAATATTATTAGAAATAATATATAGAAATATATCCGTTAGTGCAGGGACATTTTTATTTTAATAGTAATAAAAATACATTGCATGTGTCAAATATCTCGACTTGTTGATATACAATTGATATGCATTGTTAAGAACTTCGTTTGAACATCTTTAAAGACAAATATATCGATATTTCGATTTTTTTGCACCTTCATATTCCAGATTTTCAAATGGTTGTATATCAGCTAAATATTGTCCTATCCTAAAAAACCATAAATCAATGAAAATCTTATTTATTCAGCTTTTATATGCTGTATAAATCTCAATGAAAAAAAATTACCCTTATGACTGGTTTTGTGGTCCAGGGTCACAAATGTTATCCTTTCTGATATTTTCTGTTGTTGCTTGCTTACTGGCCTTATCCAAAAAGATGTTGATATCAACCATTTGCCAGTCTTTCTATTCACCAGTCTTTATGAGGTGACATTTGTATCTGTATACTTAAAATTGTAGTCCAAAACCAAAGAGGTGTTTTGAAACATTTGAATATATTATACACAGTATGCTCTGTCTTTGGACTGCACCGACGCTTGAAAGGATTTCCGCGAGGCTTTTGCTCAAGTGAAACCCTTGTGTTATATGTGAGAGCGAGTGAGAGAAAGAGAGAGAGAGAGAGAGAGAGAGAGAGAGTGATTACTGTCCAGCTGAGAGACTGAGCTGTGATTCCATTAGACCAGAGAGCGACACGTGAGATCCGTACCCGAGAGAAAGAGAGGCTTGGAGAATACAGATGAGAAAGAGAGGGATGGACTGACAGAGATTACGATAAAAAAATTAGAATGAGGTGTGAGGACCCTAGATAAAATGCCTCAAATGTCAGATTCATTTAAAACACTTGCAAGATGAAAAAGAAACAAGGCAACTGATAGCTTGAAATGAGAAGAGCGAAATTGAGGTAGAGAGGAAGAAAGATTGGATAGTTTGAGAACCCATGCATACAAATTTATTTTTATTCATATGTAATGGAACTCCCCTGTTCCAAAATCTAGTGAGCTGCCTACTTAGAAGACATTTTAAAAGCATCTTAGGTGCTCTCCTGTCAAGAAGATGACCAGCATAATGTTGCTTTCTAAGAAAACTTGTTTTTGATAGTCAGAGTCATTGATTTTTACTCAGTGTTAGTGTGTTATGAATGTTTATGTGTATTGTTAGAGACAATGTACAATTTAATGTCAACTAATAAGAGGTACACAACATCCCCACAACATCAGCATATTGTTTATCATTTTTCTAACCACAGTTTTACTACAGATATCATGGTTAAACTATGGTTAGTGTAGCAAAACCACTTAATTTGTGATTCCATTAACATGTTTTTTGTTTTGTTTTTGTGGGAAAACCATCAAACCCATTCTATCATATTTTTTTATAGTTAATTGAAATAAAAAAAAAAAATGGAAAGAAAAATAGATTTTTAAGGTTAGTTATTAAACCATTAGTCTAGTTAATGATTGTAGTTTATGATTAATAGAAAGAGTGCTATTTTGTCTTCCACTTCCACTCATAATTACAAAAGGCTCAAATACAGACCAATAATTCATCTGTTTACTCTTACAGGTTATTTTCTTAGCACAGTGCTAATGGACTAAATAAATTTGAGGAAACGCTATTATGTGTTGCTTATACCAATAACCTCAAAATGCTCAAATGTCAACCAGTTATTCACAGTGTAACTGTTTGATTCTCATCTTAGCAACTGGCTAAAGTCAGTTTTAGACAGATTTAGACAGATTATCTGATCTGTTATCTTAGATTAACATCATGCTAGCATTGCACTCTGCTAAAAGCAGTTTTTTTAAACACGAGAAGCTCTTTTGTGTTGCACAAAATCTCAAAATGGCCAAATATTGCCCAGTTATTTGTTGTGTTGCAACATATAAGTTTTTAATTTGTTAGTTTAGCAATATGCTCATGTTACATTAGATTTAACTGTGAGGTGAGGTGTTTAAGCTTAGCAACATGCTAATGTCACATTCTATTTGATAAAAGTTTAGGTCTTAGATTTGCACCATGCTAATAGAATCAGCGCTGTTTTGTTTGCTAATCACAAATGCCCAATTTAGACAGATTATTTGATCTGTTAGATTAGCATCATGCTAGCAGTTGTTTAAACATGAGGAGCTCTATTCTGTCAAAATGGCTTAATATTGCCCATTTATCTGTAATGTTACTACATATTAGTTTTTGATTTGTTAGCTTAGCAATATGCTAATGTTACTTTAGATGAGGCGTTGAGGCGTTTGACTTACCCGCTTAGCGCTATTTAGTCTGGCATATTGACTTAAAGTGCCCAAATACGTACAGTAGTTTATTTTTTAAGCAATTAAAAGTTATAACTTCATCTCTTTCGATTCTCACTATCATTTGTGCCATGAGGAGTTGTTATGTTTATTGTTCCAAATCACTTATATGATACACTGTAAGGAATTACACACCTACATATTCTCATGAGATCAGGTTATCAATTTTGGTTTGGATCTTGCCTTTAAATGCAGCTGCCAATGTTAGCAGTACAGAGCCAGGAAACTCGTTATATTTTGGATTTCACATTTCATAGATCTTTATTACTGCAGAATTGAGTTTGTGTACGAGAGAGGGAAAAAAAAGACTGTCACTCCAGAGGAAGGTGAGGACGTGTCCCCGTTGCCATCACATTATCAGTCACGTGATTGGCCGCTTGCTGAGTAATGACAGTAATGCTCATAATCACAGAACTGTCTCATGAATTATGCAGCAGATCTATTACAGCTTAGGGTGGCATGACAGGTTAGGCCAGCCACACACACACAGGGGAGAGACAGGGTGACATTAGAAGTTGTTAGTGCTGACATTGAACCTCTCCAGAAATGAGACGTGAGACACTATTATAAATGAAGGACGTAGTGTCCTCTAATATCCTACTAGAACTATATCCTAGAACCAGAGATACTGTTCTGTCCACTGCGCACACTGTCATACTTCTATTTCCTTCTGAACCTGAAAATTATTATTTTGTTATTTACTCACTCTCATGGCATTCCAAACCCTGATTCTGATTTGTAGAACATAAAAGAAGATGTTTTGAATAATGTTCATGCTGCTCTTTTCCATACAATGTATGCTTATAGTGACCAGGAACCGTCAAGTTCCAAAAAGGAAAAAGAAAATAGGATGCAAATGGTGACAGACTTTGGGAAATATTGGTGAAATTTTTTAAGGGTGGTTTTGTCAGTGACAGGCTCCCGCTGTGTAGTCTGTAAATCCAGAATGTTTGATGGAACATTTGAAGTCTCATAACAAGACTGAAGCAGGTCTCATTTTCACTTCAGAACACAGAAATGTGGATCAGGCTTTTTCCAAAGCACCTGCCACCGCAAACCGTCTGACACATTTTTAGAGCAAAACCATATACCTGAAAAATTGAACAAGCTTGAATTGCCAGTTAAAGCTACCCAGAGTTCTCATAACTCCCTCGTTACTTGAATGCGAAAGTTTCTGCCCTCAAATCCAAAGAAGTAAGAGGCTCTGATTTGATTTTAAACAACATGGTGGACCGCACAAAAATGAAATCTCATTTTCAGTACCCCTGAATTGAATCTTTGATGTCTGAAGGAGCGGTTTCATCATAGCAGTTATCAAAAATGGATACAAGATATATTCCAAGGCTTTGCAGTCACGTTCTTGGAGAGATTAATCATTGCATTATTAAATGGAAGATTATTACGATGAATTAATTCCCTAGATGCTCTGTTTGAATTGGATTTAATTATATTTGTCATGGATATGGAGGATCTGATTCTTTCAAGTCAACATAAAATCTAAATTGACCCTAGTAACTTTAATACACATTCCTGGTCTTACTGTGCACAGTTCATAAAAAATTAATAACTTGTTCTACCTCTTCTAAAATAACTTTGCTTTTCGGCTGACATCATCTTGGCTGCGCAACTGTTGGTTAATGTTGCACACACTGCCTCGCTGGAAAAATCATATGGGTTTTTCCATGGCAAAAGTATTTTTGTCTTTTTATTAGTGCAAATATATAAACATCCTTAAAACATTTATTTAATGCTTGTTTTTCTTACATGATTAGGTATATTCTTGTTAGAAGCACAAAACTAAACAACTCTACTCATACTTACTGAGGTTTATGCTTTAAAGAAACATAAACAGTGTGATGGAGGAGATGGGGAGTGCGGATCCATAAGTAAGGCTTCATTAATTGGCATGGTTAAATCAGGCAGGGTAAAACAATGGCATACAGGTGAAGACAAGAGAGAAGACAAAACATACAAGAATAGTCCAAAGGGTAGCAAGGGTTGATCGATCAGTAAACGTCCAAAGGGGCAAAACAGAGCAAAAGTCCAATAATCATACAGAGGTAACATTAAGTGAAAGCAAATTTTCCTCTCACCAACTTGTTTTTTGAACCATACTTATCCCCTTCACTTTCCATTATATGGAAAAGAGCAGCTCAAACATTCTGCGAAGTATCTCTTTTTGTGGTCCAAGGCTGATTTTCAAAGAAGCCTTATGTGTTTACCAAGACTGCATGTATTTGAACAAAAATAGAGTAAAATAGTGATATTGGGATTGTTTTTCTATTTTAAAATAGCTTAAAAGGTAACACTTTACAATAAGGTGTCATTTGTTAACATTAGTTAATATATTAACTAACATGAACGAACAATGTTCAAAACATTTATTACAATATTAATTAATCTTTGTTAATGTTAATTCATCAAAATTCAGTTGTTTATTATTAGTTCATGTTAATTCAGAGTGCTTGAACTAATGTTAACAAGCACAACTTATGATTTTAATAATGCATTAGTAAATGCTGAAATTAGCATTAGCAACTAGCAAAGTATGTCTTATTGTTGACTAATGAACTTTATTGTAAACCATTTAATTAATTAAATTAAATTAAATTTAATTAATTAAATGTTATGACAAAACTGAACATTCAGCATCATTACTCCAGTCTTTAACCCTCTGAGGTCGGCCGTCACGCTGGCGTGATTTGGGTCTTTTTTTTCTTATCAGTGTAAAAGACACTAATATAGCTCTGTTGATTTTGGTCAAACAAGTAAGTGTTATATACCATTCGAATCTGTTAAATGTCTACTTTTTTTTAATTCACTCTCAGTAACAACAAAAGTGTGTGCTTTTGCAAAATAAGGAAAATAAAAAGTGTGTTTGATTTTTCTTTGTTCTCTCCGCGAACAGTTTGTAAAAAGCCGTTACTAAAATGAACCATAACTCAGCGAAAACATGACACACAGACATGAGAAACATATCTATAGAAAGCTTTAAGTGTCTGCTTTTAAATGCAGTAAGTGCACGTTGAAAATGTCTAAGGTTACAACGGTAACTCACGTTCCCTGAAGGAGGGAACAGAGATGTTAAATATGGGATCTCGCATGAGAGACCAATCGCCTTCGAGTCTTTTGGAAAAGGCCAATGAATATTGGCGTGCAATAATC